>CM067376.1:233558968-234021568 GCA_034510155.1 Eucriotettix oculatus | reverse complement strand
TAACTGTGACTTTCGATGTTGGGAATTGCGACCTAAAATTAACAAAAGTGCGACGGTAAATCATATCACGCGTTACTAACAGTAAATTTCCTTTATTACACGTTTAACAATTGTGTGAAATCCTTTAAGGAAAGCGTGTTGAGAAACTTAAGCGCGATCCTAAGTACTTGAATTAAAATATTTTCTTTTCTTAAGCTCACTAGACATCAATCGTAGGTTGAAAGTGATACATAATTCTGTGAGCGAAATTAGTGGTATATAAATATAGAAAAAGTGTTAATTGATTTCTCTAAATTCAGTGTCGTTTTATTGTGTTTATGTGTAGTTATAAACTTGTATTGTAAAGTAATCCAAACAGCTTACGAGCGTGTGCCCTATGCGCTTACGCAACAATCAAACTTGAATCAGCTGTTTCAGATTGCTTTGGAAGATAGATATACCACTGATCAGATAATCTCACGACTCTTTGACTTAACGGCTTACGTGCGCACACTTGTGGCGCCTGCGCATTAACTCGTAGATTAATCAACACGGACTTATGTAAATATTTGAATGTTATTTCAACACAAACATCAGCTGTGTGTGATAAATTGATCATTAATGTATTATAGCGAATAGAATTGATATTATGAGATTGTGTATAATTAATGTAAATAATTTGTGTACCTATTCCTTAACTTCCCTTTCCCATATTTAGTCCGAGCTGCCTTCACAAAATCTGGTGTATCTTACAAAGCTGAATTCACACCCTAAAGAGAAATAACTTACTCAACGCTAGTGCGACGTTGGAAATTGACCCCAACGTATTGTAGTGAGTAAGACGTTATACCTTTTATGCTGTTCGTACTTTGTGTACTCATTTAGTGTATGCTACATTGGGATTGTGACGTTGCACTGACAGCAGATTTGCTCTCTGTGGTTTACATTTCGGTTTGTAGTTAATTCGTGATGTTTTGACGTATGACTCCAATTTTTAATTTTTTTCCAGTTTTCGTTCATTGTTTTATTCCAATTTCTCCAGACGTCTTCGAAAGTGTTGGTTAAGTTTGGAGAAGGATTTATTGAGTGTTCTGTTGAGGCTGATTCAGCTAATCGATTGATTGTTGCACTTCCTTGGTGAGGGATTATCCATGATACAGTAATTTTTATTCCAATTTTGGTTACTTGGTGACAACGAATTTTTGTATTCATTTAGGATGTCTTCTTTTGTTATTTTCTGGATAGCTATGAGAGGGTCTATATATCTAATGAGATTTATGTTCCTGTTATCACATGTGTTTCAGAGTCAACAGTAAGGAATACTTTTCTGTGATTTTATTTGAGGTCAATATCTTGAGAAAAATGGCTGTTTACCCTAGTTCTGATGTGTTAGCTGATGAACGATCCACTAATGCAGTTTTCAATTTTAACAAGCTGATACCTATCAACCACTATTAATAGTAACCTAAATCGGATATTAGCAAATAATTGGCAAATAGTACAAACACTACCAAAGTATGAGATAACATAGCCTCCTTCTTTTGGGGGTCAACAGGCTACATGAGGGTGATCCTGAAACAGGCAACTTCCCTTTAATAGCATAGGAAGGGAATTGAAAAGGGCAGATGTGGAAGGTAGAACAAAGTAGCCAAGGGTTGACTAAATAGATGCAGGGAAAACCGTAGAAAACCTGCATCAGGTAGGTCGGGCATTGGGTACTATTATCACGCCCTTCAGAATGACGGGTGACGAGTTTTCTGTGGGGTCGCAGCATTTCCTTCTCTGTGTCTGCACCAGTTTTAGGAGGCAGTTAGCCGACCGACTGATTCAATGGGATCAGCGGACAACTCTTACTAATGCCCAAGGTCTTCGACCCCAGTACATATACCCCCCAAAATAGGTGAAGGTGTGGTTAATCGATATCAGCCAACAATGGTCTGATACGTAGGATTGCATAGGTATTATAAAAAATATTATAAAGTAATGCGTTGTGTTTATAAAGTATTAGGTGTAAACCAAATTTAAAGATTGTATTTTATTCAAAAGTTATACGAGTATTAAGTTTAAATTTATACGTAATAATAAAATAATAATTAAAAGTTATCTTTAAAATGTTAACATGTTTATTTAGAATGCTGTTTACGGACTATTTTATTTCATTTAGAAATAATATTAACGTGGCAATAACTTTAAAGTAGTTTTAAAATAATGTTAACTCGTAATTATCATTGTATAGTATTATTAGATTCAGATTTAACAACCTAATTTAATGAAACTGACTGGTAGATAAATGGAAAATAGATTTGTCAGGAAATACGGTATAGGAATATGAAAATCAATAAATAAATCTTTCCAAATATGGAACGGGCGGTTACAGTATTTTTTATTTTGTAATACATTGTTAACATTCAGTCGCTAATCACCGCAGAAGTAAATGCGACATAATAATGCTTGAAAAACTGTTTCCGACTTCCATAATTTGTGTAGTTCCCAATCTTGGAGGTGTAATGCACGAGATTTGATTCGATTATGATGAATCTGGAAGGTGCGACTCCAGTAATAGTTGGCATGATGCATAGAGAATGCAATTATGTCGGAGCGAAGACTGTATCGCGGCGTCCCAGGAGCGAGACATTTGCCTAAAACCCCATCCGCCTCCGCCCGCGTCCCGCTTCTTCCCTCGGGATTACCGCACTTCATTATGGGATCGGCCAGCCCATAACTCGAGATTGCGTCCTTTATCAGCTGCGGGCAGGCCCACAGCATACCCGACCTCAATCATACTTCTCCTCCAATTTCTCCTCCGCGCTGCAGCCGAGAAAGAACTATTCAGACGTGTTTCTTTCTACAAAAGGCGCTCGGGAACTTCGTGCAACATATTGTGCAATATGAAAGGGAAGGACGCACGATGTCCTCGATAAAAACGATAAACATTTTAATTATGTTTTGAGGTTTAGAATTATATTATTGTTTTCGAGGAGGGAGGCTAGGTTTTGTTTGTATTGCAGGTGAAATGAAATTTTTAATGGAAAGAAAGATTGAAAGCAATATTATATCGCCTTCGAAGATAGAAGAAGCATGACAGTCTTAACAGGCTGTGTCATCAGTTCAAATTCTCATGTCATGACTTTGAACTACCCCGATTGCAGTACGAAAGCGCGGTCTTTGGTTAGAATGAATTAGGGAAGCGTTTAGCTGTAGAAGTGTTGCCTCGTCTAGCGTTGAACAATTGACTGCCATCAGGGTGTCATGGTTCACCGAAAACGGTAGATTCGACACGAATATGTGCCACTTTAGACTATTTTAGCGTCAAGTGACCTCTTCTCCCCCTATTATGAATGCTGTATGTAATTCAGTTCCAGAATTGTTGACTCCGGTTGAGACGTTTTTTCGTAAAAAAAATGATCGCTTATTAAGTTATTACGGTCTTCCAATTCATTGAAAGAAATATAATTACTCACTTTTTAATTTGTTCCTATTTTTGTCACATAAAAGAGTGTAAGAGAGAGGAAATTGAATGATTGGAACATGACAAATACGGCACATACGAAATTCAGCGAGCCTGTAATTGGTGTCTCAGAACGCTAACTATGGAATTTAAGGCTAATTTATGGTATGTTACTGTTTGGAAGTGACCTGTGTTTTCTCCTTCTGTTAGGACGAATTTTTTGGCGTCAGAACGAGTCATTCTGACGTACTTGGAATTGTTTATTTGGCTTGTTTAATTATTCATAGAAAAATGAAAACAAACCTGTATATAAACAAGTGAAAATTGCTGGGATGTTCGTAGGCTACTAGCGTCGATACACCGAAGTATACATTGTTCGACATCTAGCTTAAAAGTCTCATATTGTACTATATATTGAAATGTTTTATTGATTTTTTAGTCCTAATGGAATGGTGAAACGGGAGACAAAAAAACATTAAATGAATTTATTTAGAGTTCTGAACTTGATCGGCCGGGATACTCGAAGTTTAAACAACACTTTCTAAACGCAAATCAAGTGAGAAATCAAACACTTTACCATCATTAATGTTATTTGCTTAATTTTTATACATGAAACATATTTGCATTTATAATTTGAGTTATTGGTGAGCAGTTAAATGGAATCAAGTACAAGCATTTCAATTATGTTTGAAAATTGAAGAAATGGCTATTATTTACATAAGATTCCCATTACGGTTACAAACCTGGAACACAAATCATTAATACACAAATATAATGATTTTTAAATGTAGACAACTTAAAACTAAAAAATAGACATAAAACATCCAAACTGTTGAGACTTATTATTAATCAATGATCATCCGTTTTATTTAAGGTCATGAAACCCTTTATCAACGTAACATATCAGTAATGACACAAACTTTAGTAATTCGCAGAGTCTAATAGGTAAAATATAGTCGAAAGTTTATATTCAGTTCGTTATGTTGCACTATTTTCCATACACGATGACTGGTGCGTTTAAGTACGTCACACAATCAATAGTACCTATGCTGAAGTTATAGTTGTGATATACATTATATTATCCCACTTTACACAGAATCACAGTTGTAGATATGCATGTCTTTCACCCGAAATGATCACTGATTTGGGAAAGCTTCCTCGATGTGCTGTCCGCCGCGTGTAGTCGACACGACACAGCGCTCGCTGCCAACCGTCGCTTGTCATCAGCCTACATCTCTAATCCGCCTTTACTTTGGATTCAGAACGTCTTGATGTATTGCTTTTAGATGTTTAAGTGGAACATAGTACCCTATTCTTTCACTAATTATTGTTTTAAGTGTTTCCCAACAGTTATCAACAGTTTCTCCAGAGCCAATCCACTCAGCGAACTTTTCTTGTAAGTAATTTCGAAACCCTTCCCCATCTGCCTTCTGGAACTGAAATACCTTTTTTCCTTGTTTTTCCTGCTCGTTGACCTCTACTAATACCTCCAAGGTCATTGCATGGTGGTCGCTTATGCCAGCCACCACTTCCGAATTAGAAATATCTTATTAAGAAAACATCAAGTAATGGTTTTAATGTCGTTTGCAAAAAACCCATATCCCTAACAAAGTAATTTATTATCATCTGAGCATCGCTATTATTTCCTAAATTCCCTTCCCAATCGACAAATGGCAGATTAAAATCCCCTCCCACGACAACAATCTCGTTTTCTGCACCTGAATTTGCTATCACATTTCGCAATTTAATGAGACCCTGAAGCCCGTTATTTGGAGGTCTGTAAGCTCCAAAAACCCTCAGAGATTTCCCCGGGCAATTGAGTGGTATTTCGACTGCTATTATTTCATATTCATCATCTGCCAAGGTTTCCCTACTTGCTATATTTTGTTTGACGCATATGAATACTCCACCTCGCCTACCATCTCTATCCCGTCTAAACGTTACGTAGTCCTACCTGAAAATTTCAATGTTCCGTATTTCCCTAGAAAACCATGATTCCGTTCCTATTATAACGTCCGGATTGTGCAAATCGATAAGATTCCAGATATCAACGGTTTTGTTTACTATACTTGTACAATTTAGCTGCAGAATTACTAGTGACTTACGCGCACATCCCTCGCCGTTGGTCCCCGCCCCGGGGCGCTGATGTCTGCTGCTGGACAAGAGGCTGCCCAAACTTGTCGCTCCTCTCCGGTTCAGATGAACGCCGTCCCTCCCGAAGTCTCCGTTTTGTAGCCAGGAATTGTTTAATGCAATCACTCCTCCTGTACCGTGTCGATTCTTTCATTCTAGCTCGGTATAAAATTTGTAGCCTAACTATTTCTCTTCTTGTCTGTAGCGTACCCCACCCTAGTCGCTTTACCTTTTTGTTCCCATGCCCAGGTCCTATTTGTACGAATTTTGCGACCCTTCTTTGCACCCTTTCTAAGGATTCTATTTGAATTATCCTGTACGGATACTAGCATGCTGTACCATATTCCATAAGTGGGCGTACTGATGACAAATATGCCATTTCCTTAAATTTCACATTACCCTTTTTGCGTGTCCTCACTACAAAGCGCTTTCCTTGTAGCATAGTTGACCTGCTCCGCCCACCCCAGCTTACTGTTGAAATAAATGACTAGGTATTTACAGTTTGTCTCCAGGATCACTTTTTCCCCATCTATTTTATATTCCAAGGCATATTGAAAGCGCATTTTAGTTAAACTGATCACCTTCTTTTAGTATTGTTGATTTGGAATTTATTTCGCTTAACCCATAAACCTAAGTCAGTTTGGAGATTACTGCGTCTTGTTCCCCAGTTATTTTCCTGTAGATAACAGAGACATCTGCAAAAAGACGGACCTTAAATTTTATACCATTTGGTAAACCATTAATAAATATGAGAAACAATACTGGGGCAATAAATGCTCCCTAGGAGCCTCCTAATTTTACAGATCCGAGTTCTGAAGCTTCTTTCCCAGCTTCGACTTTTTGTAGCCTATTTTTTTTATAACAATTGTTGTACCCAGCAAACTATTCTTTTGTCAATACCCGTTCCATCTTACTTTTGAATCAACATGCCGTGAGGAACTACATCGAAATCTTTTGCAAAATCAATAGCAATAGCGTCTATTCTACCACCACGATCGACTTCGTCTGCTAGATCTTGAAAGAAATTGATTATCTGACTCTCACACGAAAAACCCGATCGAAATCCATGTTGGTATTCAAAGAACCACCCGTTAGATTCGACTGTATCCCGAATGTACGTAGTTATTAAGTGCTCCATGATTTTGCATATACTAAGTTTAGACTAATAGGTCTATAATTTCGTATGCCCGTTTTATTTCCAGATTTAAATACATTTTGCATAATGTTCCGATTTCGGAACCCTCATTATTAAAGTTAACCAAATTGTCACGTTCAAGATTAATAAAAATAGCTTCAGCAAATCTAAGTTTATGTCTGGATGAATTTATATGTTAAAGTTTTGCATTTTGTGAATTCAAACTCATGCTGTTATGATTTATTATGCTAAACTAATTGTCTCCTTTTTGTTTGGTTCTATTAGACGAATATGACACTATGTCGAAAGATCCTGTTGTGTAATTAAAGAGTAGACAAATGAAACTGAATTTATAGGTTATTGTCAATTTACAAAGTCTATAAAATAGAGTGACTAAACAACACCTCTCATGGCTTTCGACTCCTACAATAACACAGTACAATGTTATTGTGCTGTTGAAAATATTACGTTTATTCATTCTCAGCTCAGACTCTGAGGAAGTTGACTACATAATTGAATTTAGAAATATATACGGTTTTTTTAAATTTCATACCACAGTTTTGATTCCGTCCTAGAATTTTTTTATTAAATTTCTGTCCTTGCTTAAAGCGATAACTGTTTTCAATCCACTTTTATATTTATGTGGTTATTCAGTGGGACATGCGGATATCTCAGACAACACATCATGTGTTTGTGTATTCTGGCATAATAAAACACAAGAAATAATAAAAGTGATTGTTGAAAGGCGTAAATATAAAAACTCGAGAGATGAAAATGGTAAAGAGCAGTACAGACGCTTGAAAAGGGAGAGAGATAGTAAGTGCAAAGCAGCCAGAGAGGCTTGGCTTCAAGAGAACTGCAAACCGGTTGAAGATTTCATGGTAGACGAAGCTTATATGAAAATCAAAGAAACATTCGGAGAGAAAAAATATTAGCAAGAGCATCAAAAGAGCGGATGGGAAGCCAATCCTGCATAAAGAATAAGAGGCAGAAAGATGGAAAGCATATCTGGAGGAGCTGTATCACGGTGGAAATCTAGATCAGTCAGTAGTAGAAGAAAAGAAGGAGGATGATGAAAATTTGGGGGACAAAATTTTAACGTTGGAGTTTGATAATACTCAGACAGATCTGAGCAATTGTAAATAGACAGGAATTGATAACATTCTAACGAAGCTGATAAAATCATCCGGTGAAGAAGCAATATCATGATTGTTCAGGATAGTTTGCGAAATCTACGAAACAGGAAGAATACTAGAAGACTGTAGAAAAAGGAAAATAATAATATACCAAAGAAAACTGGGGCTGATAAATGCCAACAGGACATGACAAGTAGTTTAGTATTTTATTCATGCCAAATATTTAAAAAAAAGTATATAGAAGCATAGAATGACAAATAGAATTCCTAAAGAAGCTGAGTTTCGTTTTAGGAAGAATGTAGGGACAAAAGAAGCAATATGGACTTTGCGTATAATTTTAGAAGCCAGAGTAAGAAAAACAAGCCAACGTGCATGGTTTTTGTAGATTTAGACAAATAAGTCGATATTGTGAACTGGAACACACTATTAAAGATTTTGAAGAAGACAGGAATAAAATATCGATAAAGAAGGCTTATCCATAGCCTCTACAGAAAACAGGCAGCTGTAATTAAAATTGAGGATCAAGAAAATAAAGTAGAAAACAATAAATGAATTAAACAAGGATGCAGTCTGTCGCCAATGCTGTTTAACATATATATATATATATATATATATATATAGAACAGGCGATGAAAAAAGTTAAAAATGAATATGGAAAAGGTATCATATTGAAAGTAGAAGGCATAAGAACTTTACGGTTTTTTGATGATATTTTAGTATTAGAGGAGTCAGAAGAATACTTGAATTAGATATAAGTGTGTGGGGTAAGAACTGAATAAAGAGGCCAATGATGGAATGCGCTGAGGAGATTTGGGAGGATGTGGGATGTTGTAGTTACGTTGGAATGAAAAGTCACGCACAAGTCTTAGGACTGAATACCACAACAATGGTCAATGACCGCATTTTCTATCAGACCGTAAAAATGTTATCCAAAAATATTTGATGAATTAGTTATTGATGCTATTGTTTTGATCGAAAGATCGTTAATAGTGTTGGCAGAGATATTGTTGCAAGCTGGCGCCTGTTGGCTCGCCGCCCAGCGTGCAGTGTTGTGTTGCGGGTTGCCGCAGCCTCAAAGGGGTTCCAATTATATCAGGCCGCTCCATTCTCTGATTTAGAGATGTGGGCAGCGAACGGAAGTAGAGAGAGCACTAGATACGAGATTAAGATCTAGTATAAGTTAAAAAGAGGTTGATAACTCAGTGTTTCAAACAATGAAGGATATCAATTTAAGGAAATCGATAAATATGACCTTCAACATGAATATTTCAATTGATTGGCATTATCTCAGTATGTTATTCTTTTATAATATTAATACTATGATTGATTTAATGTATTTTGATTCTAATGAATAGCGGCATTACTAATTGCAGTTGCTCGAAAATAAATTTGCAGAAAAAAAGCTGTATTGAAGTGACTTGAAAACATTAAGTCTAATAAATTAATATTTTTAATTTCTTCATTTTCCATAGGATATAATTACATAATATAGAAATTTTACAATATTGCAGCTACAAATTAATAAATGTCAAAGCTATATGGTCGCTGTAAATACAAGTATTAAAAATACAATTTTTTATCAAAAAGCATACAAGCAGAGGAAGTCGGGGCGGAACGGGATAGCGGTTTAGAACGGGATACCCTATTGGTTTTACTGCATAGTGCTGGAGGTCTGATGCGCCAAAAGACTCCAGCACATTTTATGGCGTCATACGGTTAGGTTAGGGGTTGGCAAATAGATATAAGGATAGAATTTGCTTTGGTTAGGGGACGAAAAGTAATCATTTGATGCAGTTAAATTAATTAATTTATACCGATTTAATGAAACACCATTTTACAAAACTGAAAAATAAAGTTCCTGCTCGTTTGGAGGAGATAACTCTGGATTACAGTTGTTGGCACTGAGAGCCAGGTTGGCTTCGAACTTGTTCTCTATATTTGCCAGAACTGTTATTAAATTGTTATATTTCTTACTTTTCGACATTCATTGCATTTATTTATTATACACTATTTGGGGACTCGGCGTTACCCGGGTATTTATTAATATTACCTCGGTACATTATTTAATTTTTGGAAAACACGTGATTAAACAAGCATCGAAAGCGTCACTATATGAACCTCAAATATACTCCCGCGTCTCGAGAGAGTCAAAAATACTCCCGGTACAATAGCAGGACTAAAAATATTTGAGGTACTCGAACAGAATAAAAATTCTAACCTCTTAGGGGATGAATTTTTACTTAAATCGCACATTAAATGTCATAATGTAACACAGTGACTTGCATTACACCGGTTTCGACACCAAACTCGATAGTTTCCTTGTTATTTACATATGACCCACTTCCCCCGTCTCCTCCCATCAGGGGTGGTAGCCACGTCTTATTTCCAAAGTGTTTGGTTTTGGGACTCGAGGAATATGGAAGCAAAATTTTATCAGAATTGTTCTGTCCTTTAAGTGCATTACGCAGAAGTGTGTTTTGACCAGTCCATGCCCGTGCTAGGGGATGAACTGCAATTTCATTTCTATTCTAAATGTGATAATCAAACTCAAAGATTCTCATAGCACCGACTTCGATACCAAACTTGACTGTTTTACTCCCCATAGTCGATGAAATGATAGAAATAATATAGTTGAAATGATATTCCAACAAATTCACTGAAAACGCTATTTAATTAATTGACCCAAAGTATATATTAAAAGAAAATAATATCAGTTTATAGATTTTTAAAAAGTACCACCACTACAACCCCGCCACAAGTGGTGGTAGTCGTGTGTTGAATTTGGTTCGCCAATACCACCAGTTCAAAATTTGGTTGAAATTGTTCCATCCGTTAAAAATGGTATGCGGAAGCGTGATTCGCCCACTTACAACCCCTCTTAGGGTATGAACATTAACTTTAATTGCCTTTTTTTAGGTCAGAATTAAACTCGGCGACCTCACATTACAGCGGTTTAGAGCCCAATCTCGATTGTTTTCAGGTTATTTTTATGTGTTGTCCCTCCACCACCACCCCTAAGAACACTCCCCTTTAATTATAGATGGGGTCGAAAAAATACGCTAGCAGTATCGGAAGACACACTATCAAATTAATTGAGCACAGAATTATATGATAAAAATATTGACCGTATTTGCTTATTTAAAATTTTACACCCCTCCACCCCCACCCGTGGTAGTGGATTCTTACTCCAATAGTGCTGATTTTCGGGTCGCAAAGAACATGGTTATTTGGTTGAATTTGGTCCACTCGTTTAGATTTGTATGCGGGACATACAAACAGAGACACACACTTACAGGGAGTTTCATATAGAGATGTCTAACTGTACAATGGTTTAAAATAATATAAAGGGACTTCTCGTCCGAAATACAATCATGTTCAAGAATGCAATGCACCACTTTTAATCTTACGTCTGCCCGATCATCACACACTCAGAAATAGAAATGGAACAAACTAACACAGAAATCAAATTAGCCATCTAAATATCTTTCATTGTTTGTTTTTGTGGTATTCTCCATGCTAACCTATCCTTCCCAAGCCTTTTCATTTCTACATAGCTACCACTTCCCACATCATCTTTAATCTGCTTAGCGCGATTCAATTCTTGACTTTCCCTCTTCTGTTCTTATCTCACACACTTCTCTCTAATGCTAAGTCTCAAAACTTTCCCTTGTCTCGGTCAAAGTCCTCCAAATTGTTCTCTCTTCCCCTATTCTGCTTTCAACTTTCTGGTTACTACCTCTATCCACCCATCTGATTTTCACCTCTCTTCTTTAGCACCACATTTCGAAATATGTTTTATAAAAGAAACTAACTTTAGCCACATATTTACTTTCAGATTGCAGGTAGGTACACATCGATCCAGAAGACATTAACAACTTATCAGATTCTATCATTTTCTATTACGACAACACCTATAGAATCTTCCTCTTAGAGGACACATTTTTCTATATTTGCAAGGAAGAAGGAAATGTTGGAAAATAGTGTCCTACCAACCAGGTAACTAATTAAGTGGCAAAGAAACTCACCCCAGACAGAAAACAATTCGCAGGAACAACCCGTAGACACCATCATAACCAACCTAACCCAAAACTATGAATATAAAAATTGCCTTTCACTTTCATCAACAGCAGATCAACTGTAATTCACCAAAAATGGCCCAAGAACAATCATTAATAAAGATATAAATGAAGTATTGGAAGCAAGCACGACGTTTACTGATGACGGTCAAAACAAACTCAAACTAAACTTTCCACAATTCAAAAGCTTCCTAATAAACAATATGCACGTAGCGACAGATAACTTCAGAGCGTTGATGGATATGCTAACTAAAACGTACCCTGTAATTTCAGATGGAGCTGTAACAGCCAGAGTCACAAGAATTAGGAACAAATTAAATGACACCTAACAACGAAATCGCTGAATCTGGAAAATCCGTTTAAAATCGTACCAAGAAATGAAAGTCAAACATGAACATCATGTAATGGCACGTTAACGGAGGTTTCACCAGACTTCTTCAAGTCCTCGTGTGTACTACCAACCAACCTTCATATGCTTACAGGAAACTAGTTTAATAAAAGAAACATCTACTGTAAAATAAAATGAAACAAATGTTACCAAAAAAATGGTCCCAATATCAACTATAAAAGTGGAGGGTTAGTAAGAAACACCACACCAAAGGTTATACCACCACAGAAGAAATCACATTTAATGCGAATCTTGAAGCAGTGTCCATTAAAGATGGCCATTTGTAATGTCTGTTTACATAATAACTACAAATTTGAAACACGGGAATTAATTAATATCATCAACTGACTCCCCATACCGTTAATCATACTGGGAGACTTCAACAGTGACAACTCAGAAAAGGGACTGAGAATTTAACAATCTTCACCAACTGTCACCCCACTCACTTTAACGTCTCTAATGGCATTATCGGTGCAATTGACCTTATACTATAAACAAGTAATCAAACCAACAAAGAAAATAAACGACACAGCACAACACTTACGATAACAACCACTTTCCAGTTATTAACTTATATATAGAACAGGCGATGAAGAAAGTTAAAACAAAATATGGAAAAGGAATCATACTGCACTGCACTGACCCACCGTGGAAAATTCGCCCAAAATCAGCTTACAGAGGCCACCAATGCCATTGAATAATACTGTATAAAAGCCCAGCACTATTGGGGTAAGATATGACTACCCACCCTAAGGGTCGGGGGCGGAGGAGGTGGAAATTTTTTCATATGCATAAACGGCTGATATTTGCTTGGACTAAAATTTTTGTTGTCCACTACTTTGATAGTTCCTCCCCTTCACCATTAGCGTATAGGTTGAACCTCTTTCAGTAGGGGCGTCACATAAATAACAAGAAAACAATCGAAAAAACGGTATAGACACGCTAAGACTGATTCTGCCATTGAACATGTCGGTTAACTAGCAATTCAGCCAATAAGAGGGGTGAAAAAAAATCGCGTTCAATATTAAACGGTAGACGAATTTTTGACCAAATTTTATATTCAAATTCTTTACAACTCTCAAACCATGAAAAATTCGCATTAAGTTGATTTGCAGCTATTAGTAGGGGTTTAAAATAAGTTCTCTTTGAAATCGGAACAATTTCAATTGAACTTTGTTTGTGTGTTACTTAATTTAATTTAAGAAAGGATAGATTGACAGCCCCTAGCAACTACAGGAGCGTGGGTCAAGCGCAACGTTTTCTGTCTTAGGGTAACGGAGCTAATTATTATTCTCTTAAGAGACCAGTCCTAATTTTGCCTTTCTTAAGGAACCGGGTGTTTCTTACTCTTTTACGTTTCCGATAGTATTTTAGTCTGTACTCAGGTTTCTATTATAATTTTCTTATTTTAACATACTGAGGTCAATTATGCTCTTATAAAGTTTTTGGAGTATTTTATACTGAAATAGTGTAACGAGAGAATTTTTGACTCTCTTGGGATACTGGGAATATTTTCGCCTCTATTAACGTTTCGGAGGATTAATTGAAATGTCTTATTCGATTCAGTTACTGTGCTTAGTTTTTAATTCGATTTCGGGTACTATGAGTCATAACGCCGTTTGTGATGAGATTACTTTCCACTGTTCATGTAGTAGAGACCTTAAAATGTAAAGTTGATGTACTGATGCTCTCGATGTCGGTTTGAACAAGAATTAAATATTGTACCGGGATAATGTAAAGAAACACCCGAGCAATGCCGGGTACCCAGCTAGTCTATACTGAAATTGAGTGCGTATGATAAGCATATAAATCTTAACCAATTTTTGTACACATGCTATTTGAGATCCGGAAACGAACACTGTCGAGGTATGACAATTACTACCTCTAGCGGCTGTTTAGAGAGGAAGGGAAATTTTAAATTCTAAAAAACGGCCAATATTTGAGTGTAAAAAATATTTTTCGCGGTCAATTACTTTGATAATGTTTACCCCGACAATTTCAATCCCTTTGGGAGGCGAGAAGTCATAGGGGGGGGGAGAGGTGGAGGGGGCCACATGAAAATAATCAAGATTGGTGTAGAAACCGGTGATTCTTGAGTTTTATTCTGACATTAAAAATACGATTTAAGTTGCGGTTCATCCTGTAAGAGAGGGATGGAAGGGCATAAATCAAACTTCCGCGTACTATCTTTAATGGATGGAAATATTTCGTCAAAATTTTGTTACATGTTCCTCGCAATGCGTAAACAATAGCTGTGCTGGTAAGATGCCATCTTTCGCCGCCATGGTGGAGGGGGCGGAATTTTTTAAACATGCATAAACGGCTGATATTTGAACTGGATATATATTTTGCGAAGTTAAGCACTTTCATTGTGTTTTCCCCTGATGTTTTTTGTGTAAAATTTCAATCTCATTTAGCATGGGAGGGAATGGAGGTCGTTTCATAAAAAATTAGTGCAAGATTGATTGTGAATTCGGTGATACAGAAGGGGCTGAATATAATTGTGACATCAAAAATACCGTTTAAATTGTACTTTATTAGCTGTGACTCAAACAATGTTCTGGGTACAGTGTACAACGCGTCGAGGAATTTTGACTAAATAATTTATACATACTTCTTGAGATCCGTAAACGAACACTGTGGGGGTGAGACATGAGTACCATCGGAATGGTGGTGGAGGCTTTAAAACATGCAAAAATGTCGTTGTTTGCTTCTAATAAATTGTTATTGGAGTGAATGGAGTTGATATTGTTTCTTTTAGAGACTTATGTGGTTATATACACTGGATGGGTAGAGCACCCGTAGTATTTTCAGAGGTTTGGGTATTTCGATCGAATTTTGTATATAAGCTGTTTTCGATCCAGTTCGGATACTAGGTGAGTAAAACACCCGTAACACCTCCAAGGTAGGATCGAGAAAATCTTTCACCATTTTACTGTACCGGCACTATTTATTACTCTTTTTAAGATACTGGTAGTTCTTTCGCCTCATAAGGAACCATAAATATTTCTGACTATATTAGATTATAGGCAACATTTTTTACTCTCTTAAAGTACCGTTAGTTACTTTTATTTTCGAGTTAAATACATTACTGGATTATCTTATTTTTTACTACAATAAAATTACCAGCATGTGCGTGTTTGTATGTATGTTCCGCGTAAAAATCTAAACAAGTGGACCGATTTCAACCAAATTTCGTACACGTGTTCTTTGTGATCTTGAAATCAGTACTATCAGTGTAAGATTCGGCTACCGCTCTCTAGGGGCGGCGGTAGAGGGGGTAGAAATTGTTAACTATCCATACAAGCCGTTATTTCTGAGCCACTTAATTTGATAGTGGTTTCGCTGAATTTGTTTGCATATAATTTCAACTAGATTTGGCGTGGAAATAAAAGGCAAGTTTGGCATTTAGAGAAAAATTATTAAGTACATTATTAATCATTTTAGAGATAATTCTGTCATTATAGTTGGATTCAGTATTTGTAACATTAGATCTGTTAAAATTATGATTGTTCATATGACTATGATTTGTTAAAACAGAATATTTGTCTAGTGGAAGTTGATCCTGGTTTTCTAAAAGCCCGTTGTTTGGCCAATGTATATAGAGGTTAATGCATTCTATTTTCTACACCTGAAAATAGGTGTTATAAGGCTCTAATGAAACATGATAAAGGATTAGTAGTTTTATGAATAATACCTCTGATAAAAAGAAGGGAGTAACTTTGATATTCTGTTATGTAGATCTCTGAAAGGACAATCTTTATTTTGAGGTTTAACATGTGTTTGATGAATGAGATTATTTAACTTTTTTATATGGTGACTAGTTAAGCAAATAATATTATACCATTTACAAATGTCAATATTTTCAGAAAGTGTCCTATATTACTTTTTTATTCGTCTTATTAATAGAAAACATCTGTAATTTATAATATAGTTGTCAGAACCATACTTCCCTCTTTCGTTCTTAAAATTTAGTTACAGCTACAAAACTGGCTGATATATATTCATATTTCATATATAAGAGATTCTATTAAAATCATTATTTAACCAATGTGACCATAATATTCCCAAAATTAAGATTGGAGTCTAAATTTTACGTAAACCTAATGATAAATTTTCAGTAGAAAATCATACTCTTAATAAAACATAGCCTTGAAAATAATAATTTCAATTGGGCTAATGTGATAATTCTTGACGTTGAACCAAACTACAATGCTACAATCATACTGAAATGTTAAATATTGAACTTAATATTTTTACTCTAAATGTACAAAGTGATACATAATCATTAAGTAGAATCTACGACCCTTTACTTCGTACTTTAGTTTCTTAGCTAATTGTATATTCCTGATCGTAAACATTAGATTTTAATATAATTGTAGGAATAAGTAGAGGAAACGTATTTTCATTCTTAGAAAACAATGCCTGTAGTTAGCCAAAATCAGCCTAATTAGTATAAATACCAAGGTTTCAACATCAATTATCACTGAAAAATTATGATTCTTTTCGACAACGAATAATGGTATGTTTCTGCTTTACTGTTTGAGCTTGTGACGAATTGTAAGTACCACTGGCGTAAGAATAAATAAACCATCTCGAGTAGTCTGCTCTTTTGCTTTATCACTCCAGTGTTAACTGTCTGTGAATGCAATGTATATTCTAAGTACTCTCAACGGCATCGATCAAGGACTCTTACCTCTCAAACAGAATATGAATAAATAGAGAAATTGCGGAATTTGAGGAACATACTTAAAATGTCGAATTGTTTGTCCAATTTAACATGGTAGAAAATGATATCACAGAATCAAACTTCTTTTGATTAAATTTGATGTCAACGGATTCTTTATATTTTATTTTAGTGCTTTTGTTTTCATTATAGAGCACAAAAATGTTTTCATACAGAAACCTCCGATTGTCGTGTTCCTCTTCAGTTTGTTTTTATGGATTTCGTAGTTCTGCACCATGGTTTCCTTTCATGTAACGGCATACTCACTGTCGGTTTCCACTACGTTTCTACATACACATAAGTACTACATCATATTTTACTTATTTTTCTCTCAATCAGGAAGCTAAAAAAAGGAAGATATTACACAAAAATTAAAGGAAATAGTGGATACCAAAGCAGATTCAAACTAAAACACAGACCACAATTAATTAATGATCATGTGCAAACGGAAACACAGATGATGGATGTAAAATATAGAGAAACTGAAACAAGGGGGCGTACAGGAAGGTTGTTACACTAAATTCAAAATGATTCATAGTAAATGAACGCAGAAACAGGAAATCAATACGACAACAAAGAAATTTTTTTACAATTTATGTTAATTGACTCGGCATTTAAAGAATAATTAAGATTTTGCACTGCTTGTAGTAATCTGGAAATAAAGACTAGAGTCCACATTGAATTTCATCGTAGTGCGTTCCATTAATAGCTCTATGGATACTGTTAACGCCTGAAAGCGGTGTTACGATACTTACACGTTAATTCAAGAATAGTAATTATTTGGTGTCTATCCTCCAAATATCCGAATTCTCTTGCGGAGGGTGGTAAATCTTTCCAAGAATAATCTGTGCCATTCACTACTGAACAAGTTCTTACGATTCTCTCAGTTGTTGGTTAGTTGGTCTACGGCGTTGTGCAGCTAACAAAACATTACCGATGAAGGAAATCAATATGCAACTAAATGAAACTGTAGATCTTATCAAATAAAAGTGCAACTTGAATGCGCAACGATTGTCAGGTGATTGTTAATTATGCAGATATCCACTGTGATATATATTGGAGCTAGAGCCTGCAATGTGCTGAAGCGCGCAGGAGCCACGCGGCCCATTCATCGGGCGTGAATGCGCGTGGAGGGGCAGCGCGTGCGCTGATTGGCCACGAGCGTGATGCGGAGGGGTGGGGTGAGGGGGCGCGCCGCTCTCGGTCAGTCGCCGTCATGCCACGGCCCGCGTTGCCCGTCGCGGCGTTGCTCCTGCTGGCGCTCGGCCGGCCGTCAGCCGCGGCGTCCTCGCCCGACGCCTACCTGAAGATGTTTGCGGCGCAACAGACGCCGCCCGACCCGTGCTACGACGAGCACCGCGCGCGTCGATGCATCCCCGACTTCGTTAACGCCGCATTCGAGAAGCCGGTACACGCGTCTAGCACGTGCGGTCTCTCGGTGCCGTCCCGCTACTGCGACGCCGAGTCCGTCTGCCATGTGTGCGACGACAGCAAAGCGAGACTGCGACACCCTGCGGCCTACCTCACGGACCTCAACAATCCGAACAACGTCACCTGCTGGATGTCAGAGCCCGGCGCGCCCGAGAACGTAACTCTGACTCTGTCGTTGGGCAAGAAGTACGAGCTAACGTATGTTATTCTCCAGTTCTGCCCAAGAGCAGCTAAGCCAGACTCCATCGCAATTTACAAGAGCATGGACCACGGCAAGACGTGGCAGCCCTTCCAATTCTACTCGGGCCAGTGCAGACGTGTGTACGGGCGCCCCAATCGCGCCACCATCACCCGCGCTAACGAGCAGGAGGCGCTGTGCACAGACTCGCACCGTTTCGACGGCGGTCCCGTCGCGTCTCGCATCGCCTTCAGCACCCTCGAGGGGCGTCCGAGCGCCTCCGACTTTGACAACTCGCCCGTACTCCAGGACTGGGTGACGGCCACGGACGTGAAGGTGGTCTTTGACAGGCTGCACTTGCCACACAGCCTGGACGACGACGCGACGCCGCCTCCTACGCCCGAGGAGGAACGGCCCGTGGCGGCGGCCAGCATAGCCGCCGACGCCGGCCCCAACGCGCTCTTCCCGTCGTCGGTGACGATGGCGTCACCGCCGCCCTTCCCGCAGCAGCAACAACAACAACAACACTACGCCGTCAGCGACTTCGCGGTGGGCGGCCGCTGCAAGTGCAACGGCCACGCGGCGCGCTGCGTCGTGGGCCGCGACGGTCTACTGGGCTGCGAGTGCCGCCACAACACGGCGGGCAGGGACTGCGAGCGCTGCAAGCCCTTCCATTTCGACCGGCCCTGGGGACGCGCCACGGTGCGCGACGCCAACGAGTGCAAAGGTGACACATTTGATCTATTTACCATCTATCTTACCATGTGCAAATGAACTTAATATCATAGATAATTGCTCAAATTGATTTGAGTACATTTACACGCTTTTACTTACTTGAAACTCATTAATTTGTTTGTTTATTTGATGTCATTTCGATGCCATCAACCATAATTCCCCTTATCGCAAAGGTAATCAGTTTTTGTAGGCTGGTGAGCCAATCTTGAAGTATAACAACATTGTAATCAATACGGAAATAATGCAGAGGAGTCGTAACATCACTAAATCGAATATGAATTGCTCTTAATGTCTAACATAATTATGAATGTACGTACAACTCTTCGCATGACATTTATTATATTTAGTGTTCGCGGTACTGTTGAGGTATCTTATCCAGCTGCTTGAGGGCTGCATAGTTGGATTGGTCTGCTCTTACTTCTGCTGTAGACACAATAAAATAATTGTATTATTATTTTATGTCAGCTAAAATATGTGCAGCAGCTGAAAGCGAAAGGGGTATGAAACTTCTGGACAATCGTGCCGAAATTACATCGTTCAGGTGTTAGACATTGGTGAGAACCTAATTTTCCTTGTTTGTGATCTGTTACATATTCGTTTGTAAACATTGCTGAATGTGGCGAGCTCGATTCACTATTTCATATTATAGGTCTATGAGAATAACCCATTTGAAGTTCAACTTTTCTTATTTATAGCAATTTATACTCTTAATTTGTATTGTCTAAGATTTTTAAATAGTTTTAAAATTGTGATACACTTGAAACGAGTACTTTTCTGATACTAATTTGTTGTTACAGGCTATTTGGCTTCTTGGTTACTTAATTCAGTAGATTCTCCTATTTGAGTAGACGATATTCATATAATTACCCCTGTGTTTATAATTAACTATATGAATGAAGGCCGCAAGATGAGTAAATGTAGTGTTATCTTTTTGTTAATTTTCTTCTAAGAGTTATAATGTTATTGAACCTGTAATTCTATCGCATTATTAATGTCATTTCTTTGTTTAGATCTACCAATCTTCTATTTTCACTTACCAAAGTCTCCTAGATAAAAAATCGTAACGATTTTATTAACATGAATGGGATGCATTTCACCATTGATAAAAATATATTTATTTTACCGTATGTCGGCATGTCAAAAGATCTGTCTTGCGTAGTATCTACAGATAC
Source organism: Eucriotettix oculatus (assembly GCA_034510155.1). Lineage (NCBI taxonomy): Eukaryota > Metazoa > Arthropoda > Insecta > Orthoptera > Tetrigidae > Eucriotettix > Eucriotettix oculatus. The sequence goes on along the minus strand of CM067376.1, from coordinate 234,001,031 downwards.
GAATTACTTATATTTATCGGGAACTGATTCTTTTCGAATCGTGTATAGTAATTATGAATTATTATTTAATAATAAACGAAATAAAATTTTATTAAATCTGGGATATTTGGTGTTTTGAATTTTATATAGCATTCATTCGTAACCGGTAATTTTTTTGTTTCGCATTTTCCACTGTTACTTTTATTAGATGCTTTTTATGTACATACTTGTAACAAACTTCGTATCTATCATTCGATTTTTTAAAGTGGTTTACTGTTGCACACTAATGAAATAAATGTACGTTTATCAAAACGCACTGTGCCCCTCATTATTTGTTTTCTCTCTATCAGAAACCGTCTAATACAGATCTCAGTGTTCATAGTCGAGGAAAAGCCCGAACTACATGATGCAGGTTTTCCAATGTTTTCCCCGCATCTCTTTTAGGTGGAACATCGGGTAGAATCCTTAAATTATAGCTCCGGGGCTCTACTCAACTCATGTCTACCTTGCTCTCCTTTCCACATCCCTCCTTTTCAATTCCATTCCTATGCTGTTAAAGATAAGTTGCCTGTTTCAGGATCACTGTCATGTAGCCTGTTACCTAAGCTCCTGGTATTGATTTGAAGCTTCGTTGAACATTTTAATGTCTTCAAATGGTAACCACATCGGTCAATTCTTATGTGGTGAGTTTAGAGGTGATTCTAAATAATATAAATATTGATGATCTTTAAGAATTGTTGCGTCACTTACCTAGGCGCTAAATTCGATTGAAATGGGCGTACGAACTGTCCCGGACCTCTACAAGCGAAATTTGTGGTGCATTATCTCTTGTGTAGCTTCAGAGCAAAGTAGGCTGGTGTTGAACAACGAAGAGTAACATCCCATAAACATGTCACCAGAGAATCCAGCCGGCTTTCCTCTCGGTGATTGTTATTCTGGTGAGGCGCTGATTCACATGTTACGGAGAGGAAACCCTCTATCGTAGTGTTTTAAATTACACACTCTTAATTAAGAATACAACCTATAAAGAGAGTCAATGAGACACCCCTCGACCTACATTTGACTCAGAAAAGCTGGTGTACTTGAGTTGGGTCCTAAACAAGGAAATACTACCAGTTCATACATAAATTTCGTGAAATGAAGAACATTTCCCGTTTGTCTTTGTGTACAATTCTAAGTGGTTAGTATGTAACTTCTCTTTAATTATTGAGTTGGAAAACAATTTGTTAGCCAATTTAAGTTTTCTTACCTGTGTCTCTTCATTCAGAACATATTCGGACTAAATCTTTAATTAACCCTTTGCGGTCGTTCGTCTACACTCAGCCACCAAAGCTTTTTTACCGTTCGGACACCACAGCAAGGAACCCTACGAATATTAACTCTATTCATTCATGTATCAGTTCATAATTTCTCTGAAAGCTCTCAAGTGTCTAAGTGACCTTGTCACGAACCAAAGCATTGCCCTGACAAATCGGTGATATCGAAACTCATTGTAAACGAACTCAGTCGTTCCACACTCGCCATGCAAAAAGCATGCATATTGTTTCATGAGAAAATATTGCAAATGTGGAGAAAGACTTTTTTCTAGGGATTAGAGATCTGTGCAATAAATAGCTGCATGTTATATTATATGTCAGTTATAAAAGAAACAGGACTCCTGTTACATTATGTGTCGTTCGAAAATTGGACGAACAGCTTGTAGGTGATTTTCGTGAATGAGCGTCTTCAAAACCAGGAAGACCATCGGTCTCAGATAAAGATGAAAGGTTTAAAGGAAAACTGCGTATATTACGACACTGTGAAGGTGTGGTGAGTGAAGATTGCTCTGTATGTTCGAACAAAAAGATTGGAGACGGAAGACGCCAACTAATTATTTTTGCGAAACACAGTCGAAAACCTAGACTGCATATTGGAGATAACTTTCAAATGTACCACTCACTGAAGAAATATAAAATATAATTTTACATGAAAACTTGTTATCAAAACACATCATTGCCTACAGATACATCTAATTTTCAAAAAAAGAATTAATAAATCTTGTTTATCCTTCATAATCTTGCATGTTATGTATCACTGCCCTTTCATCGGAAATTAATTCTGACCAGTACGACACCCGTGTCCAAATTTAATACGACCGCAAAGGGTTAAACGACTTCGTATAATTGGAAGAGACATAAGGAGAAAGGAATAATAGAATAGAATACGCATCTTCTACATGACTTAAGGATCGTTAGTTTTAAAGTTTCCGGCCAGTCGATTGAGACTACGGCTGTCGACGGCTTTCTGTATATGGGAAGGTAATTCTGGTCCTTTTATTCGACCAACGTGATAGAGAAAGAATATTAATTAGCCTTGGTATTCGAAAGGACAATATTTTTGGAGGAATGAACTATATTTGGAGCTGAAAACAAGTGAATGTCTGAAGTAGAACTTGATTGGAAATCGTATTACAGTACCTGGGTTTAACTAAGCTTCATTGAAACTGCTTTCTTTGAAACTATTTACATAACTTATCGCTGAAAATATTTCAAAGGGAAATCTGTGGCTATTGTGCTCCGCTAGCTTCTATTTTCAACTTTCAGATGAATTCTGAGTTCATTCAAGCTGAATGAAACGTTTCTGCCTGTTTATTCCGAGCATGTTATTCAACGTAGTTCTATGAATTATACGTAATATAAAACCCCAGTTGCTGAATGAGAAATATGCCGAAGGCTTCTTTCTGCGGAGAAATCAGCTTAATGTGCGGTCGGAAGGGTTATATTTAATTGCTAAATATGTTGTAAATACTGTTCTCCGAACTGGAGACTGCGGTTGCAGGTTTTTTTCTACATTCGGAATGAATTATTTGTGGAATATTATTCGTAATATGGGCGAATAATTTTGACGTTTTTGAACTGAATCTGCAGCTAACACTCCATTAGTCAAAATGAATATGTACCGAATAAAAATGCACCGATAGAATAATAATTCATTTGATAAATAATTATTCTCACAAATATATGAAAAATGATTTAATTAGCCTCTGTCAGTATTTTTATAATTTAAATATGAAATATTACGTTTCGTTTCTCATTTGAGACTTCTTCAGGTAAAAATTTAGCTGTACATGGAAACTCACTCCATGAACGGCAAAACGACGTAATATTTTATATTTAAATCATAAAAATACTGACAGAGGCTAATTGAATAATTTATTAATAATTAATTTGGTTTTCCCAGTATGGCACTTTAATTTATTCGTCGTGTCCACAGATAAATCAAACATTAGCGAATTCATAGGCAGTCTGTTGCGTTTGTTCGTTACTTTGACTACATCAAAAGTGAAGTGTACTCGTCCACTAATACGAAGGCAATCTGTTGAAGCCTCCAATACGTGAAACTTCGCTGCAAGTTTAGTTTGCTTACATTTGTCAGCAAAGTTTTCCGAATTCCACCAAAGCTATCGACATAATGTAGAATAATTTATCTTCCGTTTTGTATTTATCTGATATGATTTTTTGTCTGCAAATTTTGGGTTACTGTTTTCACGCTTCCCTCGGTTCTCTCTTATAGTGTTTTGAGCTTTGTCCTGCCAATCACCTTAATTCACAAAGCCCGAGGGATTAGTCTTGTACCAAACAGCTGACGCGTGTTTGTGAAGAGCGATCGCCTGCACACAGGCGTGCATTAACATAATACCTGAATACGTTATCCCTTTAACAATAAATACTATTTTAAATTCTCTGAGGGCTGGTTTGAAAAAAAAGTTCTTATTACAGTAATAATTACACATTTCATATACTTCTTTCATTATAATATAGGATGTGTTATCTCATGTAACCATTCCATCCCATTGTTGTTATGGCATGAATTAAATATTGTAGTCTTAAAATTCTGGTGGAGCTATTCTGTTTCAATAGTCCGAAAAAATTTAATACACGTTTTTCCGTTATGTCCTATATTTTTTGTATCTGCAAAAATAGTGGGATTCCAAGGAAAGATATGGCAAACAATACCTTTGTGAGCCGATCGCTGTTAAAATGTTCTGAAAACCTATGTTTGTTTGAATTAAACGATAATCATTCTGTAATGGTTTACAGAAAATCATCATCATCAGTAGCTCTACAGCCTAGAACGGGTCTCGGCTTCTTTCTGGATACCCAGTCTCATGATGTCGTTCATATCACAGTCCCTCCAAAGAAGTCTTGGGCACCCCCCTCTTCTTTTCCCATCTATTTTGTACTCCAGGATTTTTTGATAACTGATACTCTTAATATGAGCCAACAATCTCAACCTGGAAACCTGTATTACTTGTATAATATCTGGCGATTTATACAATTGATGCAGCTCATCAAATATCTCCTACTTTTACATGTCCATATATTTTCCGAAGAACTTTCCTTTCAAATGTGCCTAGACTCAGCCTCTCTGTTTCTGTAAGAGATCAAGTCTCAGATGCATACATTAATGAAAGGTTTATACATTACACATTTGGTTTTATGGGAGAGTAATCTTGATTTAAATTGTCTTTGGAGACCATAATAACTTCTATTAGCTGATTTCCTCCGATACAATATTGCTGCAATATATCAACCAACCAAGATATACAAAGCTCTGGACTCTCTCAAGTTTAAATTTATCAACTATAATATGTGTTACTGTTGAACCCTTTTTGTCAACTGCCATATATTTAGTTTTTCCTTAGTTGATTTTAAGACTCATTCCATCATCAGCACATTTTAAGGCTGTAAGGGCTTTCCTTATGCCCAATTCTGATGTTATTATATCAATATCATCAGAAAATGATAATAACTTAACCGAATTATAAAATATTATTCCTCTTGTTCGTATCTTTGTCTCCAGAATAACATTTTCAAGGGCTATATTGAATAATAAACAAGCTAGGGAATCACCTTACCTTAGTCCATTCACTGTATTTAGAGGTTCCGATGGTCTGTTTGAATTCTTACGCGGTATTGAGTATTCATCCTAACTTCCACTAATTTTAAACGTTTGGGAGGAAAATTAAATCCTTCCAATCTTTGTAAAGCTCAGCTCTATTCACACTATCATAGGCTGCACTGAAATTTACAAATCAAAAATTTGCCTCACGGAGAAAATAGGATCAATGGTTGACTTTCCTCTACGAAAGCCTGCTCGGTAATTACATATGACCTCAGCATATGGAATGAGCCGCTTATATAGAATTTTAGAGAAAAGCTTGTATGTTATGTTCAGTAGTGATATTCCTCTGTAATTAGAACGACTTTTTATGAAGTGGACGTATGATACCTGTGGGTCTATTTTCCTGAATAGCATGTGTATGCACTTTCGTATGTTATTAGTTGCATTTTGAATAGTTCGGTTTGTATGCCATCACTTCTTGATGCTCTGTTGTTCTCCAATTCATTGATTGCATAATTGATTTCATTTATAGTTCGAGAATCATCTGCATCGTCAGAAATAATAGTGTTAATTTCAGTACTTTTAATTGCGAGTCAATCCAGAGGTTGATCAGAATTGTGACACATGTCCCATCAAAATGTTCCCTCCATTTGTCTAAAATTTGATCATTTCCTGATAAAATATTTCCTTGTGTATCTCAGCAAAAGTTCGTTTATCATTGTATATAGACTTGTAAAATTTCCTAATTTTATTGTTTCAGACAATATTCTCACCAATTTGTGAATTAGCTTGTTTTAAACGGTAAAAAACCTTGATTAATTGGGTCTTCCTGGAGAGACGATGAGGTCTACCTTTGTCCCTCTGAATTTAAATGTTCCCACTAGCCGGTGAGTCATGAGAGGTGTATGATCCGGGCTCACAGACCCTGGGCATATTGAAGCCTTTAAGGCAGTGACCCCGATGCTGTTGTTGTGGACGGAATGTATTTTCTACAAGACATTCAAAAACTCGGGAGTGGGGGTCGCATGCAAACTCGGATGATTTATTCCTTCCGTGCATTTATTCGTGTATTGAGCACATTCGGCGAGAGATCCTCACACCCTCTACGCCATACCTAGCGCATTCGCCCCGTAAAGCTCAGTGGCTATACACTCGGTCAGGTGCTGGTCTCATCCCAGCTTCCTTTTTGAGTCAGAAGAAGAAGACCCTAGGCATACGGCACGAGTTGTCCGCAATTCCTATTGGACAGTCAGCCAGCTGCATCCTAATATTTTTGCGGTGTATAGGTTTACTCAAAACAAAAAAAAACTCCTCTTCCGTCATCGCAAGGGCGTGATAAGACGTTTGCAGGTAGATCGGGCTATTGAGTACTTGTCACACGCCATTCCGAATGACGTGAGAGATGTTTTTTTTGGGGGGTTAACGAGCTACATGAGGGCGATCCTGAAACAGGCAACTCCCCTTTAATAGCATGGGAAGGGAATTGAAAAGCATGCGGAAGGTAGAGCAATGTAGCAAAGGTTTTTTTGGTTGCTATGGGGTCATATATTATTAGGTAAAAACAAAACAACTGAAAGAGACTATTTAACATATACCGAAAGGGTATATAAAGTCCAAGAATTATTTTTCACTTCAAGTTAGTAACACAAGATTGTTTTACACGTGTTTAGTTCTATTGCTCTCGAAGACATTTTAGCACTCGCAACTATAATCCATTTTCGGGAGAGAAAAATAACGTATCTTAGAAATATTCATGTTTATAAAAGATCTGAAGGGTTTGTGAGACATTATTTACTTGTAAAAAGAACATACAACACCCCTTGAGTAATCGCAATGGACATTCGGGGAAGAAAGAAATTAGATTACTACGGATGTGAAAAGAATATCGTAGATAACCGCTAATAATTAATTTTTGTTAAACTCCAATAATGGGTAGCATCCAAATGTTGATTTCTTCCTCACTGTATATCACCACTAGCTGTTCCCATATTATATTACTATTATTGAAGCGTACCAGTTGTCTTCCCAAGCACTTAATCTGAACCTCGGAGACATTGTGTTTACTTTTGAGAAAAAATGGATGATCTGTAAAACCGAAAGTTCATGAGATCACGCAATACCGCAGAGCTGTTACCTGGTGGCGCGTTTGGGTCAACGCCTCCATACAAGGACGCAAATCAGCACAGGTCCACCTATATCAATATCGCTTCCTAATAAATGATAGCATTTTTTAATTCCAAGCCTAAGGAAAAAAAGATTTCTTCTTTATAAATCTTGTATGAATCGTTGTTACTATAATAAACTTCGAATCCAAAATCTACAACCTTTTCCTGAACTTCAGTCATTAATGGGCATTTAATTTCAATTCCTTAAACTAATAACTAATTCAGCCTGTTTGTACGTACTGGCATCGTCTCCTCCTTCAGACTCAAGAACGCAGGAAAATAAGAGAATGGCGCCAATCGTCGAAACGTCACTGATTATATGTACAACCCGTTGGAAACCCGAGATCACCGGGAAAGACATTCGATCCTTGTAAAAATAAAAAGTGAAACTACTTGACCACCTTATTATAGTGGAGGCTCCTCTATTTACACTTTCACCCTCATTTTAGGTTAATTGGCTACCGAGACGACTGCAACACCGTCGTCTTACATGACAAATTATGAACGCAAAGGGGCGCTTGGCAAGTGCCAATTGTTTTTTGAATTTATGACCGATAGAAAATCTTTTGGTAAGTTAAAAAAGTACGCGTCCTTAAAACAGAATTAAATAATATATAATCCTAGACTATGATAAAAAGTAAAGCGCATAGGCTGCAGGAACAAAATCGACAAATTATTCGCGTCTTTCAAAATCCTGGAATATTAAAAAGTCTATAGTTTAAATTAACAAGTAGATAATGATATAGCCAATAAACAGACAGTATTAGTTCCCAAACGAAATATCATAAAACGTTTTTGCAGTCTTGTTGCTTTCTTCTTCTTCTTTTTCTACAGCCCATAAGGGCCTTGACCTACCGAGTCGACTGCGGACTACATCATACATGATACCTTCCGAATATGGAGTGATACTTGGTCATCGTATCGATTCTCGACCAGTCTTAATCCCAGTTTGCGTGACCGTGATGGCACAAACATCCAAGCTCATGCTAGACATCAGTGATGTGAAGGAGCGACGCTAGTTACTAGACCACAGGTAGTCGACTTGTTGCTTTCTTAAGGTGTTCAAAATATTAAGTGGCTTCTGAACACACCCGGAACAACCCAGGTGACGCAGACACAAATAGTTCGGCCAAGAAGTTAACAATAGAGGATCGTGGCTATTGCTGAATGTCATAGTATCTGTTTGTACGATAATTACAGGGATATCAGATTTAGTATAGAGCATTTCTGATACGTTTCTAGAATACTAACCGGTGGTATCATCTAAACCTCAGAATTTTGACAGTGAAATGATATTTGGAAATGATACATTTATTACTCCGAACTTATGCCGGATGAGAAATTGATTATTAAACATGCGTCAGGATAATTATTTTCTCTGTTGTGAATTGCGGGTTTTTGTTCTTCTTTATTTATATTTTACTTAATTTTTTAATTTAATTTTTAGATATTTAACCTATAACATTTATTAAATCAACTTTTATTCTTAATACATTTCTTTTCTAGTTTTTTTTCTTGAAAACCTTTTTATTTTATGATGTATGTGAGTTTACTGTTAAATATTTGCCCTGAAGGTTGCCTATGTGGAACATGCAATTCTTTGGCGAGATGGAAGTTTCTTGCGGAGAGTAACAAGATGCATATAACATGGTAGTAATATATGTGATGGGACATGCAACGTTCCCTCTAGGGCCCTGGACTTGAATGATTCATCGCAGTGTAATTATATCTGGTATCCTAGGTTACTTGGAATCTGCTGTCATTCAGTTAATATTAAAATATACTTGCAGAATAGATGAAATAAGGGCTGCTCGATGTTTAAATGAATGAATAAATGTGACGTATTAACGAAACTCGTTTTTTGTTTGAAACGACATACATGGCCACACGCTTGTTTTATTACATTTCAACATCGACCCGCCCTTATTGAAAACCCCTATGCAAGTCGACCTCCTATGGTGTAGTGGTCAGCGTCACTATTTCTCATCAGAGTCCAGGGTTCGAATCCTGGGGAGGGTAATGTGTAGGATCTTCCGCACTATGAAACCATTACAGTTAACAAGAAAACGAGTTCTATCCTAACCGTTAATAACCATAGTAGTTGAGGCGTCTCTAAATATGAATAAAAAATGAAGAGTAATTAGCGAATATATCTCAGTTTGAGATGAATTAGATTAATTATATTTAAAATTTAGGACGAAGAAAGTAATTACAAATCTCGATTATTTTTAGGAATGATTCACATTAAACACAGCATTAATACTCTGAATGTAAAAACGGACACGGGTTTGCTCAGTAGTATATATAATGTATTTATTCGTGAAATCAAATGTATTATAATTATCTCTGCTTTTTAAATTTTATCTTTTGGTTCTTTAATTACTGTATTCTTTGGCTCTACTGGAATGTAATAATTCTTGTGCATTGTTATTTAGTTCAACCTGAAGAGGGTCCTGATCAGGACCGAAACATGTAGTTGATTTTAAATGATAGTTTTTATGTTTCACTAATTTTTTCGTATCTTTTCGGCCTTTTTTAAACTTACAGACATTAGTAACTATTAAGAAGTAGATTAATTTTGAAGAAGGTGAAGCCAGCCGCTATATGGCAAAGTGGTATAGGGCTGGAAAGGAAGTGCATTTGAAAATATAGTGCGAATAAACGAATTCAGATCAAATGATAACTACGACATCAAGGAGCATGAGTGATCTGTCATTTGAGAGCCCTAATGCTGTTCTGTGTCTTGACGAATTCGTCTAATTACCACCCTCACTCTTCGCAGAATTCTCCTACTACAGAACTGACAATATATGTGGATTAAACCTATCACTATTTACTTAAATTTCAAATCAGTTCAGTAAATCGTTCTACATTGGAAGAGAAAAGTTCTATTAAAGAATAATTTATTTTCCTTGCGCTGCGTTTTATTTAACCGGGGAGTTCACGCGCAATATTGATGCGAACTTGGTCGCAGAAAATAGACTGACAAATAATTCGCGTGTCAGACAACGCCCGCTGTGCGACCTTTTCATTCAAAGTGCAAATTGTCGGAATCAATAATTCGCTTTTTGCAAGGTTAGCTCGTCCCAGGACAACGCTACCTCATGGTTGTACTATAGCTTACACTAATCTTCCAGTTTTTACGACTAATTTACGATATAAAAGCTCTGTAAAACAACTACTCGTTTCATAACTGTTGCTAAAATATGAAGCTGGTGAATGTTTGCGCAGTTTTTTCTCTAGATTTCCATAAGGTAATCAAAACGGTCAATTAATGTAAATCCAATGAGATAATTATCACAGTATATCTGAGTATGTACTAGATAGGATCCTCAAAATTTATGAATGTTTGATATTGACTAAATCATGAATTTCATTTTGCGTGGGAAGAAGTTTGAGAGTTATTGTTTTTTTAGTACTTTTGGGTGTGATAAAAGGATTTTTTTTGGCAAAAACAGTTACTTAAGTGAATTAAATTATTATTGAATTAATTTACATTATGGAAAGTCCCACCCGAAATAACTAATGCATGGGTTTGACCCTATATCAAAATAGTGGGAACCAGCCCCTTCAACAGTTACACCTATGCGTTCAATTTAGAACCAACATTTGCAATAAATTTAAATTGAATGTGGTGGGAAAATAGAACCTCAAAAAAATGTTGTCATAACAATAAAATTTCTTATGTTTACAGTTTAAAAGTCTTCAGTTTAGTTACGAATTACATAATATTTATATAACACTCATGAAAATAGGATAAACGTATATAAGGTTGTAACTTTGAAAACTATGACAGTTTCTGGTTTAGATGTACTTTCCTCCTAAACGAACACTCTAATAAGCTAAATTTGAATATGAACGAATTTTTGTTCCCAAATCTTGTGGGCTAGAGGTCAGCCAATGAAACTTTTCAGTTTAAAGTGTATTATTATTGTAAGAACATCAAAATGAAGCTAGAATCCAAATTTCATCAAATAACGTTAAGGAATTCTTAAAATGAAAACTATACAATTGAATTTTGTCGAATCAGTAAAAATAGAATAATGTATAATCGCGATTATTCTACGTAATTACGTAGTTTACATGTCATGCTAAAGGTGGTAAAAATTATTAATAAGTCTGTTGCATTAGGACATTATCCCAATATTCGCCAGAATAGTTTGGCCAATTATAGGGGAAATAAAAATTCGGCTTACGGAATAGAGATCCAATTACATTTCCCGCGCCTCGTTAAGCCAGGTGAGGTGAAATTCATACTTACAGTATGGACTATAAAAGAGTACATAATCATTTAATGTGATTGACAGTTTAAATGCAGGGAACAATGAGTATCCATCTCATGCTGTAAGTACGTCCCAGATAGTGTTTTGAAATGATTAAAAGTATTAATCTAATAGAAATATATTTATTTCACAGTATATAAAATAATAGACACGTTAAACGTATTATTAATTCCGAATACAAAAATAGGCCAGTGATTGTTAGGCGAATACTTGAACGTAGAAATATAAAGAATTTTTCAAAAAGTGTAAATCCAAAGCTGGATGAGAACGAGGAATGTGGCTGATAGAGCAAGGGTTGGCTAGAGCCCCCTGGCTATAGTTTAAGGATCCTACCTGGTGATTCACCTAAAAGAGATGCGGGAAAACCTAGACAACCTGCATCAGCATGTTGGGTTATAGGATACTTTTCTCACGCCCTTCAGAATGACGGGTGAGGATTTTAATATTTTATATTTATTGTAACATTTCAATTGAAAAATTCAGTCGAAGCCTTACAATAACAGCTCAAAATAAAAGTGCAATGAAAAAGGAGGCGGAGACTACACTTTTTTATTTATATATAGTAACGAAGTATTTAACGTAGTACTTACTAGGGAACTGTCCGAAACCATTCTCAGTTTTTTGAAGACCTATAGTACGTAGGAAGCAAAATTAAAATTTATATGACTAATTGACGAACGATCCGTAAAACAGACTTATAAAATAAATTTTGAGTATAAATTAGACGTTTCGGCCATCCATTGTGGTCCTTATCAGTAAACTAAATCAAGTAATATGTAACACAAAGAGCATAGCCAAAACATAAAATAAACTAAGACAATTTAACAAACTATCAAACAAATGATTAAGTTCTAAAGTGACATTTTTACAGCAAATTGTATGTTCTGTAAATTTGTTGCTTTTAATATACATTTATGAAATTAATTTTTTATTAAAATTCACTTGATTATCTATAACATATAAAAATTATCAAAATTAGAAGAATGTTTTATTTCCAAAGAGTATTTTGCAATCCGAGTGTTTAAAAAAAATAAATTTTAAATTGGATTTATTAATTCTCACTGACATAAATCTTTGTCTGACCAATATAGTAAACCCAACAGTTATTACAAGAAATTTTATAAACAACATTATGACAATCGAAAATACTAAGTAAATCATAGTTTTTTAATAAAAGATAAATAATTGACATATCTGTAGATTACCGAAATATTTTTGTGGTGACTCATGGCCACTACATTGAAGAGGTAAACCATAAATAATTTAGTTTTTGTTAATTGCGTACAGCAGGACGAAAAAGCGAGGGTGGTTTGGTTGGGGCCGAGTAGGCGGGAAACGTCGCCGTTTACAAAATTATTTATTGCCTGGAGTGCATTGTATTTGGACAGTTGGTCCCGGGAGCTGTCCTAAGAAAGACGGAATGAGAGGGCAGTGGCTGAGGAAACAACATGCGTAAAAGTTAATTTCGGCATGTTTTGAGAAAGAAGATTCATTTGATGGGAGTACGGAAAACAAAAAGATAACATTTGATGGAGATTTAACCTGAAGAAGAGGCGCTAGAGGAGACGTGTCCAGCAAAGGAACATCCGGAAACGGCAAACCAAGAACGACGTCACCACGCAGAACATCTGGTAACGGCATTTTTACCCGCTTTCCACTTAAACCATTCTCGTTGATTCGCGATTTTGTTTTTATTTCAATTATGTCGTTCGTCACCCGCGTTCCCGGGAGCAGCCGTTTAGAAGCTGCATAGATTCTTTTTGCTTTACCAACTGAGCCAGTTTGATAATACATTTTATTCGTAAATTTATATTTTTACTAAAACTTAATTTGAGTTAATTTCTTTTGTAAATTTTATATTGTATTGCCACGATTTATGCAATATATTCAAATTAAATATACTCTTTTTATTATTTAACAATTCCTTTTTATAATAATATTTTTGCGGTGTAAACACAGACTAAACACCACATTGTACTTCTTAAATAATCTGGTAGACAAATTATAAATAAGGTAAAACAATACATTTATGAGAGAACCCAATTATTAGAATAATTAAGAATTCAATTAATTCTGACTTTACTAAATTTAGAAATAAACTCTTCAGAATAATAGTCGGCTGTTAAAATTTGGAATACATATTTATGATTCTTCCAGTGATAATGAGAATCAGATAAGAGTAAAGCTTTGTGAAAAAGATTAAAAACCATAGCTTTTTCCGATTTATTGGATAATTCTATGTAGAAATGATAAGACTTGCGCAGGATAGGTTATCATGGAGGGTTGCATCAGACAACTCTCAGGTCTGAATACCATAACAAAAAAATTCGATAATTAGATAAAAAGTTTAGCGCACTGCCGGAATAAGTACATTCATGATTCAAATCAAAACGGCACCATGGGTGGTCGAAACGTCTACTTTATGTACTAATGTGTTGCAAAATTTATTATATGAATCTGTTATATGGGTTGTTAATTATTCATATGTATTTTATTCACAGACGTTGATTGGTCCTATAGAATCAAATTCTCTACAACTATTATTCTATGACAAATAACTGTAGAAACGACCGTTTTGTAGATTTGGATAGTTGCAATTTTTTCCAAAAGTACAAAAAAGTTCTACATTCCACGTTAGATATTTAAAATTCTGTTCAACAGACTTCTATAATCAGTTATATCATTGCATGCAGTATTTCATGATTTATAAATTATTATTAGATATTCAGTGCTTCTAGCATTAGTTATTACCAGCCGAAAAGAGATATCTCGTGAATCACGAGATTTTTAGAATTCTTTCACTTCTGACCACAACATGTAAAATTAAATACGAAAATCAAATACTTGAGAGGCAATGTTTTTTCGGACATAGGTACTGCGCTAAGTGGCTTTTGTACCTTAACATAACAAAATCGGGTAGTAAACGAAATCTATTCATCGATTTCAAAATCTTGTTACCAACAAGCTATGTTCCACAATGATTATAAAGGAATCGGGTCTTCTCTTGAATTGGGCTCGATTTCAGCAACTACCGGAATGTAACAGGAATCCCGTTTCAACATTCTCATTAACCGACCACAGTGCCAAATAATACAACTATGCAATGATTGGTGCTGCAATGATTCAAAGACAGTTGTTGTTGTGGTATTCAGTCCTAAGACTTGTCTGATGGAACCCTCCATGCTAACTTATCTTACGCAAGCATTTTTATTTCCGCATAACTACAACATTGTATCTAATCTGCTTAGCGTATTCAATCCTTGGCCTCCCTCTTCTGTTCTTACCCCACACACTTTCTCTAATGCTAATGTTATAAGATCCTCATGTCTTAAAATTTGGCCTATTAATATATCTCTTCTCTTAGTCTACGTCCTCCACATTGTTCGCTCTTCCCCTATTCTACTTAGAATTTCCTCCTTAATTTCTCCATTCATTCCATCTGATTTTCAGCATTCTCCTATTCAAAAGCTTCTATTTTTTTCCTTTCTGCAACTCCTACCATCCGGGTTTCGCACCCATTATAACGCCACATTCCTTAAGATTATTTTTAGTAATGATTTCCTAATATTTACACTTATATTACCCGTAAGTAAATTCATATTTTTTGCGAAAGATTTATTTGCCTGTGATTTCCTACTCTTTATTTCTACTATACTTGTACCATCCATAGTTATTATGCTGCTCAAGTAGCAGAATTAATTTCCATCTAAATATCCCTTCCCAATCTAACACACTTTGTTAATCAACTGTTTCCTATACTACACTCCATGTCCTTGGTTTTCCCTCTAATAATATTCATATTGAACTCTTTCCCCATAACCATGCTCATGCCATTTATTATGGTTTCCAAGTCTTCTTCTGACTCCACTAATTCTATAATATCTTCGTCATATCTTATATTTCCATATTCCGTTTTAACTTTCTTCGTAACCTTACCACTTTCTTTACTTCTGCTGTCTTGTCTTGATCTTCAATTCCAATTACTGCTAACTGCCTTCACATTATCAAATGCTTTTTCTAAATCGGCAAGTTACATGAAGGTATGCCTGTTTTTTCTTATCTTGACTTCTAAAATTAGACGCAAAGTCAATATTGCTTCTCTTGTGCCTACATTCTTTCTAAAAGCAAACTTAGTGTTTTTTCCCCCAACTCTTCATCATCCACCTCCTCTTTTTCCTCTACTACTGACTGGTCTATATTTCTACCGTGATACAGTTCTTCTACATATTCCTTCAATCTTTCTGCCTTTTCGTCTTTATCCAGTATTGTCTTCCTATCCGCTCTCCTGATATCCTTGCTAATAATTTATTCTCTCCGAATGTTTCCTATAAACTGCGTCTATTTTCCTTTTACCATGAAATCTTCATCTGCTTTGCATTTCTCTTGGAGCTAAGCCTCTTTGACTGCTTTGCACTTCCTATCTATCTCATTCTTCAAGCGTCTGTACTGCTCTTTACCATTTTCATCACTCGCCTTTTATATTTACGCCTTTCATCAATTATTTTTATTATTTCTTGTGTTATCCGTCCTTTCCTATTGGTCTGAGCTATCCTTTCTGATTTTTCGTCTGCTTCTATAGACATTTCTTGCTTCAAGATTGCACATTTCTCTTCTATATAGTTTCTTTCTCGTTTTTATATTAATCTACTCTTGATGTCTTCTTTGAAACTTTGAAGCACCGCTGGTTGTTTCAGGTGTTCTAATCCCATCTTTTTGTTTCAATTCCTTTCTTGAGTTTCTTCATTTTTAGCCTGGATTTCATATCCGGCTGATTATGGTCGGAGTTTACATCTGCTCTATTGTAGTTCTTATTTAAAGAGAAAGCATCCATATCACGCTCTATATCTATTCGAGGTAAGAGCGGATTTCGAACTTGTGACCTGTTCCTCTCCTCCTGTATGTGGGAATGTTACGCATCGATATGAGCGTATTGTCTTCACATACCGTACACTGATTGCAAGTTTCGTAGAGGTCAACGTTACTAGAAGAGACAAGAAAAAGCACTGAAACTATAGATACATAAGAAGCAGTGCACAAGAAACGTTTGATGAGGAATGTTAATACTGTAAATTATTTCGTTGAGATGAATAGGGCGATATTATTTATTTTAGTGCAATAATTATATTTTAAGAATGAACATTTATGATAAAGAAAACGATCTATTTTAACCTAAACAAATTTACATCAATAATGCAATTTTATCATTTTTAAACTTAAAACCGGCAATTCTTCCTTATTTAAACACTAACTGTATATTTACACAAAAAAATAATACAAATAAAAACTAGAAGTTCTCTATCTCTTAACTCAGAAAATCTGCAAAAACGTCCCAGTAGAAATTGCCGTGTTGTCATAATGGACCTTCCTGCATTTTCCTCCTATTGGGGTCGGACTCTATCCAAATCAGAACCGCCGTTGCTATTCTTCATGGTTCACGTTCCAGTTTATCTTTGTCTCCTTTGACTACCTGTTCGATAATTTCGATCATCTGTTCGTCTCCACAACCTGAATCTAATCTCATCTGATCACCACTATCGTGTCCACAATCTCCCTTGCCTAAATTCCAATCATGTCTTGAAAATCTGTCAAAAAGCTGTCTGCAAGCCTTTTTAATACCTCTTCCCCGTTTGTTTAATTCATATCCCGAGGGCAGATATTAACCAATCCCCTTCTCTGGGAGTTTGTCTGCCCCTCTCCCCCTAGGATTTTGGGTAAAAAACACCACCCTACGCCACCAAATCTCACCATAGTTGGGGAATACCCAAGTCACGCCGTTATGTCTGGATTTTATTATCACTGGTTCAAATACTTTCTCCTTTCTGTTGACTCCGCTCCGCCAAAGTCCAAGCAGATTTGTTTGACCGTTACAATATATGGAAGAAAAGGCTATATATGAGAGAAACGGGTGATGATTTTATTGGCAAATTAATTGAGCTTTTAATCGTACGCATTAAGAGTTAGTGATAAAAACTGGGCTTATGAATGAAAGGCTGATACACTTAACGCACAGAGCGTAATAGAAGTCCAACCATAAAATTGTTTATCTAGAATACGTGCCGACGTGGCTAGCGTCGCTGCCTCACAACACAGAAGTCCCGGGTTCTAATCCCACCTTGGACTTGGATGTTTGTTCTTTCATGGTCACGAAAACTAGGATTAAAGACTGCTGTAGAATCTATACATACCAAATCCGGAATGTATCATCTAAGATAACAGTCCGCAGTTGACCCGGTAGACGAAGACCCTCAAAGGACTAAAAAAATCTAGAATATGTACGATGCATTTTTAATATTGATTTTTAGCTTTCAATTCATCGCACAATATTTTCAGTTAGATACAACGCTATTCTTCTCTCTATGCTTTGTTCTTTCCAGGAAATATTTCCTCGATAAAAAGCTGGTTGAAATAAGAGTTTCAATATTTTATCTTGTGTTCTAACCAGCAAAACTATAAACCGGTTAATTTATAGATCAACGGCAACAATAATTTGCTTTGCGCGGATGGATCTAATTATTTTGTCAGAGTTCAGTGCGAATTCGAAAGATCACAAAACACGAAACTCGGCGCATTTAGTTAGCGACAGGTTTCTCTGAAAATTTGGAACACGTTAGCGTCGGTTTGGAGTGGCACACGCCGCGTACAAGACTTTGTGGGCACCGTGTGGCTGTACAACAAGTGACTAATTAACAAGCCGCCGGATTACACACGCGCTGTAGCTTATCTCACGCCGGCGGCAACGAGAGAAAAAAAGACAACAAAAGTTATTAGTCCTCGGGCAATTTAACATCACAGTAGCATCTTTTTATTGCCTTTTGGAGTAAATTCTCCGGACAAAGCGACTGTCCCGCGGGGTGGCAGGTAATTAAAACACCAAACGCACGCGGATTAAGCTGCACAAGTGGCCGCTTTGCTTCTGTTCCAGAGCCACTAAGCCGTTCCCTGCTAACTACAGATAAAATCAAACCCTTCAAGGTAACGCTATCATACAATTTCTGTGAACATTCTACCAGTCCTGAAAGTTAAATATTCAATAGAATACAGAAATCGTGGTGTAACACCGCTTACTCGACCAATAAATTTTTATCTAGCGTAATTGTGCTTTCAGATAGATGTTTATTAAAACTGATACAACGTTTCAGTTTATTTAAACAAGAATCAAGATATGCAACCAACCTCTAATTTATAGACATTAAAAAGTCCTTTATCGTCGACGTACGTCTTTAAAAGATTTATTATGCTTGAATAGAATAAACATTTATATAAATTAATAATTTATGCTGCTCTCTAATAGGACACTCTGCGACTCATAAGGTTTGCCTTCAATGGTTTGCCTGAAGTTTTAGTGTTCGGTGATCTATTCAGGCAAATTTTCTGAATTTGATCTTTTGAAGAATTAGGTTTCTTTCTTCCTACCTTTCAGGCCGAAAGAGTACTGCCCTAAAGATATGCAGAATTTACAGTAGGATGCCCTCGCGTAGCATGTCAAAGGAGATGATTAATTAGCTGTTATGCGTGAAATAATGCTCAAAGTTAAGAAATTATATTTGTCATGTTACGTATTAATTAGTTAACAAATATGCAAAATGTATTATAATTCGCAGTGCGAATGATTGCGGCACGTTATATACAGACTAGGGTGGCACGCACTATTTTTCGTAGGTATATAAATGTATCTATTAACATTATTTCATTCTAATCAGGCCGAAGGGATGGTTAAAGTATCTTCTATTTACAAATACCGTATAATTGACTGTTTATTTTCCTCCCTGTATGTGCATATTTAAAGGCACCAGTACTTTCTTGGCTAGATTAAGATACTGAGTCATCGCGGTGGTTATTATAAAATTCAGCTCCTGTAAAGTACGAGACGTGAAAAGGTATATTTTCAAAAATGTCACCCTCTCCCTGAACACGTGTTACTGTCAAATTAAATACTGTAGAGGTTAATATAAATAAGTTCCCGGGCATCGCTGAGTACCCAGCTAGTTTAAAATGTGGATAAATTAGTAGAATCAGGGCTAATATCAGAAAGTATCTTTCCGTAGAAAAATTACTCAATGTTTGTGCCATTGAATCGGCCACTATGTTTGACTTCATGGTAGAAACACTTTATCAGGATAATTAACGTTATAATTCAGGGAAACGCCTAGAGAAGCCTTCAAGTAAGCCGGTCTCTCGATACTAGTCTCACGCCCATCCGAAGGCTAGAAGTGGGGGATTGTGTGGGAACGCAAAATTCCCCCTGCTGCTGCCGTATGCAGAACATTGGCTATAGTATAACAATTGACCCATGCGTGTCGGTTTAAGCGAAACTGAATTAAATGGTATAGAACTCTAGTCAAAACAGAGCCTTTGATTTTTTTTAGAGTGACAGCCTACTCGACAATAATCCAGAAAGTGGGTATAAGCAGAGAAAGAGATTTTATAGCCAGATTAAGGTAGCTTCGAATTAACTCTCTTAAGGGTCGTGCCCAGTATTCGCCTAAAAGTGATGCAAGGTTTGTTTTGGGAAGCAGCATTCCCTTATCTACGATTCGACCAGTATAGTAGGTAAAGTGACAGGTTACCTGAGAGTATCCACATGATGGCAACTCCCGTTTAATAGGAAAGGAATTGGAATGGGGGATAAGGAAGGGAGAAACAAGGCAGCCAATGGCAAAGGACCTCCATATTATAGTTAAAGGATCCTACCTGGTTTTCACCTAAAAGAGATCCAAGGCAAACCCTTTAAACTTTCATCAGGTAGGTTGTGCTATTGGTTCCAGTCCCACGCCCTTCCGATGACGTGAGATGAGTTTGCAGTGAAGATTGTTCCAGGCAAAGGACATGCTTAGGTTAAAAAACTATAATATATTATTTATTTATTGATATTTCATTTCAAATAAACAGCAATGAAAACGGTTAGCTGAAGACAAAAAACGATGAGTTCAATCAATCAGAAGGGATATCTGAAAGCTATTCATTTATAGAAAATCCTTTTAAAGACGGTATTTATCACAAATTTGCATTCTAAAATTCAAGTAAGCCAAACATACGGAAAATAAATCATTAACTTCTTAATTTATTATTGTATTGTATTCTTTATTGTGATATCTGTAAAACGGTATTTAGTAGAAAAAAAACACTATAAAGTTGAATTCTAAGTTATCGAAATAATTGCACTATCCTAAACGCGGATTTATGAAAAATGTAAAATTTTTAAGGGGGAGCGGGGGAACAATAGGCTACATGGGGGTGAAACAGGCAACTTGCCTTTAATATCGTAGGAAGGGAATTGAAAAGGGGGGAGGGGGAAAGCAAGGTAGGCAAGGTTCTGACTAGGGCCTCCGGGCTATAGTTTAAGGATCCTACATAATTTTAAATTCATATATTCAAGTTGCCATTATCACAGTTATAAATGTTTGAAGTTCCCAGTATGAATTTAGGAGGAGTGAATCATATTTCTGGAATTCACATCAGTATCTTTTATACTTTGCATGTTGATGTTAACACCAGAATATTAAAACCAATAAACAGATGATAACAAAATGAATCTCTCCTTATCCAAGGGATTATTCATGTGAAAGGATTTAAATTTTATAGTGATAGTTGATAGGTTTAGGAATTTGTAAATGAAAATTAGTATCTTTTGTGATATTTAAGAATTGCTTAAGAACAGTATCATCCTTAATCTGAATAAACAGTCAACGAAATCGAAGTCTCTCCGAGATAAAACTTTGGGCTTAACACTAATCTATTATCTAACTCGGATAAAGTTGAAAGTTGTAGAATCAGTTGTTGTTCATAACAAGAAAACGTCTCCAACTCGTGTGGCGTAAGAGTACTATTGCTATTCTGCACGCACATTATACTTCATTCGAAGATTTGTTCGTGTACTTTTAATCGTCCAAAGCGCCATAGTTTCGCCACCTGTTGTGTAAATAGAATAATCTAAGAAATATTTTAGAAAGGGAAGTTCTCAGGAAAAATAAAATGTGGTCAGTTTGATACTATCTGATTGTCAGTAGTGTAATACGTGATTTCGCCACTTGAATGTGCGTGGTCGGTCATTGTAGCATTCGGCGGGTAAGGACTTATTGTGTTTCGAGGATACCCCTAAAAGCAGGTTATGTGTTTTGATGCTGGACGGTCGTTGACCTGGGAGCCGTTCGCGGTCATGGTGGACCCTAAACCTTTCTTTGAAAACCCTCAGGAAGTGGGGGCAAGTTTCGGAAGTGATAAATAGAGAAGATTTGTGGGTGTAGGTTGTTGTTTTTTGCATGTGAGCGGCGATTGAGGACAGTGTGCTTTGGAAAGAGTTGGAGCACAGGAGTACAGAGCGAAGGAGATGTACTTTCATGGAGGGTGAAATAAGGTTCTTGTTGTGAGTGGCGAGAGAGGACAGTGTGTGTTGAAAGAGTCCGTTTCATTTTGGAGAAATGGTGGAGTTGAGGGACGGCCAATGAAATCGCGAGGCTGTTGCGAGTTGGAGCGCGTGTCCGAGCGCGTTTGACCAGCGTACCTGTATCAAGAGATTGTATCAGCCAAACGAGTGGACATCGTGGTAGCTGCAACGAGATCTTCATACTGTAAGCCCTTCCCTTTATTTTACTACGCGTGGTTGTGGCTACAATGACCGGACGTGCCAATGAACATTAAAATATCTCATAATTCAGAATTGTTAAATATTTTGGATATGTTTAAGTGAGTGTGAATGTGAGCAACATTTAACGATTGTGGAGCCGTGCGACTGAGCTATGTCCGTCATTTACTTGGTAAATGAAATTGTTGGATTTTTTAATCTTGTGTAATTAAATAAATCCTTCTCTCCCATAATTAATTAATTACAGCTATGACCCCTGAGAGTCTCTTGGCTCGACGCTGGCCATCTCCATCGGGATCACGCGGTTCGCGATTGTCGTTTTCTTTGATAATATATATTAATTCAGTGTATGCAGTGCAGCCCGGGCCGGCATTGCGACGTCAAAAGGATCCGGGGGAGAGGGGAGCGTTACAGCAGAATACCACCACTACGCATCATACTAATATTCTGAGGGAATCAACGAACTGGAGGAGCGTTGTGCGTAGTGTCTGTGCCTTAGCGCAGGATGCGTTGAAAATTATTATGGAGATCAAATGATGCTCCTTTTCCACCGCTCACATTTTCCAGGAATTTTAAAATTATTCCCGTAACTCGTGCCGTGTTTTCCTAACAAAGAGGCGTGTATACCAACATTACCTCCCGCAGAGAGCGCTCGCTCAGTACGCGTATATTTACTGCACCGCGACATGTAAAACTGCTATAAATATAAAATAAGGGCTTATATGTTTCAAGCATAGTAATTACGTACTCGAAACTTTAAGAAAGCATGAGACAAAGTAAACTGAAATCTTAATATATGTACTGCTCTAAATGTAGAACGAAGTTTTATCATGAATAAGTACGCTCCAATAAAGCCTTAGCTGACCTGTGGTGTAGTGGTTAGCATCACTGTCTCACAGAGGTCCTGGGTTCGAATCCTGGCACGGTCTTGAACGTTGTGTTGTTTGAGAAACCATACTATGATTCCCTTGCTTAGATATCAAGTTCCCCGTAATTGTGTACCGTCGCTAATGGCGTTAAATGTTGGTGCGAATTTAAACAGGAAAAAAAATCTTGAAACCAATTCATACACATGCTATTTTAATGACTTATTGACGCATTTATAGAAACTCAAATTGTGAAAAATGTATCTAAAATATCGTCAAGAATTACCCAAACGATAAATAAAGCTTTTGAAAGTAAATAGTATTGTCGTGGATCGTTCCTTGACATGAGCCAGGCTTTTGATAAGACTGGTACCCAAGATTAATTTATAAAATCAAGAGTATCTTTCTACCAGCACACTTCAACCTCCTAAAATCATATATAAACGAGAGATAATTCCAAACGGATAAAAATCTTTCAGATAAAATGTGGAGTGACAGAAGACAGAGTTCTTGGCCCACTCCTGTTTTGAACTCGTCAGATTTACCATTGGCACAAGATACAATAATAGGGACATTCGCCGACAATACAGCTATTCTCTCCTGCCATGAGGACCCTCAAACAGCCTCAAATATTACATAATCTTATATAGCCAATCTACAAAAATGGCTAGAAAAATGGAACATAAAAGAGAACGTGAATAAATGTGCTCTTATCGCTATCACTCTTCGGAAATAAACTCACCCCCCCCCCTTTCCAGTCACAATAATGTACAAATTCCATAAACCGAATCAGAAAAATACATAGCACTGAATTTAGATTCTAAATTGACTTAGAAAACTCGTATAGTAAAAGAAGAGAAAAGAAGTTGAAAAGAAAACAATAGAGCTACTATGGTTGGTAGGAAGAAATGCACGATTATCTATGGACAATAACATACCAATATGTCATCAAATGAATATGGACCTATGAAATTGAGCTTTGGGAATGTGCAAAAAAATTCAGTATATCAATTATTCAAAGATACCAATCCAAAATCCTGCAGTAAATTGTAAACTTCCCATGGCACTCGTACGTAACTAACCACACACTTCATACAGATTTGTAAAGTTCAACAGTACATGAAGTCATCCATAAGAAAGCTGTCGAGCATCACTCAGTCAAACCCACTTCTAGACAAACTTTTAGAATCAGTGATCAATAAGAGTCTGAAAGAGGTGTTTTATTGAAATATTTTCAATTAAACTAATCATTGTTTATTTAAATACTATAGGCAACACCGTGGAACATCTCCCTGATCATGTTATTTGATACTAATACAATTAGTAGCTGTCAGCAGTTTAGCTCATAGAATTATAAAATATTCTGATTGCTAAAGAAATTATTATTGAAAAATGGTAACCGTCCTTTTGCTGACGCGCGTGTACACTGCCGCGCGCCAGACTTAAACAGGCCGTCATAACATCAGCTGAAAACTGCTATATACATATATACATATACACGTCTGTATCTTTATTAACCAATCAAAAATTAGGGTAAGGTTTGAGTAAATAAACACACGATACAGTCTTTGCCGAATCAAAATTTCTACGAAACTTTCAAAAAAATGTAGTTTCAAAATTAGACGTCGTTTCAGAAATGTAAGTATAATAAAAACTAGCTTGGTACCCGGTGTTGCCCGGTAATTCATTTATATTATCCCGCTGAAGTATTTAATTCGACAACACGAGATTAAACCTTCAGATACATCGCCACATTTTCGAATATTTACCTTTTCCTGCACTCTATAGTCAAAATCGTACAAATGAACTATGAAAATAAAATGTTTTATTTGGGTTAGATGGAATACTTCTGAATGAACAAGTGTATAAATCGTAATTCAAACTATGCACCTTTCCCATTCGCACACTTCATTTGTTCACTGTCGAATGAATCGATAAATAATACACTCTGTATGCACGCAGTTACAATACACGGCAATCCGAAATCTCAAAATAATGCCAAGCTACAACGTAATGAACTTGGGCATGTCTTGATGTGTAAGTCAAATACCACAGATTATTCAAACGGCCAGGCTGAAAATATGAAATTGTCTTTTTATGTGAGAAGTAAAAAAAATTGGCCGGAAAATTTAAAAAAAATATGGATTTTGACAACAGCTCCACCTAACGACTCGAATTATAGATAGGAAGCATCCAGGTGAACCCATAAATAGAACAAAGAAATTTCATCTAAATCGGTCAAGCCATTAAGGAGGAGAAGAAATCCGAACACACACACACTCCCCGGTATTTTATATATAAATGCTATATAAGTTATGTTTTATTCGTATTAATTGGAGTTGTTTAATCATAATAAAATATTAATTGGATATTTCTTATAGTGAAACTCAGCACCACTGCAATACAGAGTTGCAATGTTTGTAAATTTTAATTGCCAAGCTGTTGGCAATAAACATCGAACAACCAAAATTAAAATTTACACTGCGGTTTCACCTGCTAATTTGGTGTCTATAGATTCGTTGCTTTATAATCATATTTTCCCGATCGCTCTTGTCCGTTTTAGTAATAATCTAATGAGTGTTAAATGTGTACTAATTAGATAATGAAGTAGCCGATAAGCAAAAAAAAAACATAAAATATTTCTGCAACCGTTGTCACTTTCATCAGTGCCGCAAGAACAACACATGCGGTATGCTTT
Source organism: Eucriotettix oculatus (assembly GCA_034510155.1). Lineage (NCBI taxonomy): Eukaryota > Metazoa > Arthropoda > Insecta > Orthoptera > Tetrigidae > Eucriotettix > Eucriotettix oculatus. Next base: position 233,975,574 of record CM067376.1, on the reverse strand, counting down.
TTATAATTTAATTTTATCTGTTTATTGGCTACTTCTTTATTTATGTAGTGCCCTTTGCTTGTCTGTCAGTATGCAACAACGATTCGTGAAGTAGAATTTTCCTATTGTTTTGTTGCCGCTTGATCGTGAGTACTGAAGTAACATGAATTCGGTACTCGCAATCAAAGTCGGATATGTCGCAAAATCTTGTCTTAATATATTTCACATCGAAATTGAATCCTGTAAACTTCAACACTTTTTTACGAATTTTTAAAATACTATCTTCAAGAGTCGCTGATTTAAAATTTTTGCAGCCTTTACTGCTCTATAGATGACAATTAAAATAGTTTCTACGTGATTTGAAAGGTGAAGTACCATATTGAAGCACTGAACATTTAGCGATTGACAGGGCATATTAAAGGGTTATGTACTTCCTGATGCTGAGACCCAGAGGGAACTCTCATCATCGGAAGAGTGAAGAACAAGAACCCAGAGGTCCATCTATCTAATGAAAGTTTTCTTGGGGTTTCCCAGCATCACTAATGCCGGGTACTATCACCAAAAGAGTGACGATTCAACGGAAAGCATAATTTTCGTATGCAGTGGCCGATATTGATGAGGGGGAAAAATTGTTTTCATGATAGGAGGAAAGCAAACTAAACGAAAAAAAAGGATTACTAAACAATCAGCTCATGTCTTACCGTGGTATTCACCCTAACTACATAAATTTGTTTTCCATTGTAAACTACTATATAAGGCATTGGAAGTTGGTAAGAAATATTTCTCTTGTAAATTCCCATTGAGGAGGATGTGTTGTTAGAAAAATAGACGGCAAAGTCCGATATGACAATCGCCTACAGAATGGTCATAACCCCCTAGAGATAAGGTTTCATTCCTCACTTACCATGAAACAGCTAGAAACGAAATAAAAGGAAAAAATAAATACAGAAAAGAAAATGAAATTTTAAGAAGAAAACGGGGTAGTAAGTCTAATATGTAGAAATATATCGTGTATCCGTGGTCTGTGCTGGATATAGTCCATTTGGCAGCTAGCATTGTGCAGCCGACCTTGACGCTCCAACAAGAATGTGCAAGTGGGGGAGGGGGAATCCCTGGCCTTAGGGCTTCTATCATCCTCTGCTTTTCTCCTTTATGTCAAGAATTCCTTAAATCGTGGATCCCTTCATACCAGCAATCACAAAGTCGCAATTTTAATCGTTTCACGATCATTTATTATTGTATTTATTTCGTCCATCATTTATAAATTGCATTTAATATTCAATTAAAAGAAGTTTCAAGTATTGTTTATTATACTATTGCCTTTCAGTCTAAGTAATATTTTCTTCCTTATCAGGAATTCTTCACAAAGGAATAAATTTTAGTTTATTGCGAGATAATAAAGATATTAGTATTAATAAGTTTCGTAATGCGAGACTATGGTTGATCATTCGGTAATATTTGATTTATTGTTTATAGATAATTAGTTGTTTGAAATCAATCAATTGTTATCGTGACATATTCAATAAATTATTACAACAGAATAGAAGAGCGGTGGCGGCTTCAATTATCTTCACAAACCCCATAAATCTCTGTACTGATAGATAAATACGGTATAATTGCAGCTGAAATAGATCTTATTTTAATGTATTAATTTTATTAATGGACAACAAATATATTATGACTGTCTACACGGATTCGAAGCACAATTGTTTGCGGGATGAATTGTAGTCATTGCTTCTTAATTATTAAAGTAAATTAGGAACTATGTTGACGAAGACTGGATTAAGACAGTTGGAGAGTCGATACGCTGACCACGTATCACTCCAAATTCGGAATGTGTCATGCAATATGACAGTCCGCAGTCGTCCTGTTAGGCCAAGGCCCTTGATGGACTGCAGATCCAACGAATAAGAAGAAGAAATTAGGAAAAACAGAAATGTTCAAATATTAATGTTTGAAAACAGGATTTAATTTTTTTAAAATCTTTTCAAGAATATCTTTTAAGTTTTAATTGACTAGAAGATAAACAATTAATTTAAGGGAAGTGAGTATCTTAGAGAGAGGGAAACATCTTAAGTGAAGGTCTTACTTTAATTGTGAGGAAATGGATATATCCACGTATTTGTCAAATCCGTTCTGCCTTACACTTCCATTGAATGTACGACTAACATCAATATTTATTGTATTACAAACACCTAATTTTCATTACTCAGAATGAAGGTAAGTGGAGTTGTACCACTATTAATATGAGACCTTTTCTATTGTTTATATTATTTAGCTTTCGAGTGTTGGAAAAACCACAAGACGATATTCGTCAGCATTGGAAGTTAATTGAGGATCGAAGTGCATACATAGTTTGTAAATATGGTGACGGAAGGTAAAGAGGGAAAACCAGTAACTGATGTAAAGACAAAAGAATTATAAAATTTTAGAAGTAATAAGCACTATGACGTAGAGTGTATAATGCATTGAAGCAATCAAATAAGCCTTAAGGAATAAGATTGTGTAAGAAACAGTCCTATTTTTAGAGAAATTTAACCAAGATTAAATGCTTGGTGTGCTTCACAAACATACTTATATTTAATCAAATTTAGCAATGACATTTTACTGAAGTTTCGAATAAGATATACAAAATTGCAAATGTTAACTGATTTAGATGCAAATTCTCAAGCCAAACATCATGAATTACATCAGTTTTCTGACTTACATATTTACAATAAATAAAAACGGCCAAAACAGTCAGCATTAATTATATAACTATTTATTAGCAAAACGACGTTTCATCTCCATTTTGGGACTTCTTCGGGCTTAAAATTTAGCAATACATCCTATTTACTCCTTGACTCCCTCAGTCGACAAGATTATTGAATTTACATGTTACTTTTATTTTCGTCACGCCCTCTACAGTAATACAGTATAATTGGCGTTGTAATGTATCTAACTGCGAATCATGTCCAACCAGTGTTGGGGAGAGATGTTCGAATAACAGATGGAACGGAAGCAGAGGCGAACAAAGGAAGTAGTAACGCCTTGAAACTAGTCCCTGAAGTATCTGGTCGTAAGTATCAATGGCTGCGAAGGAATCCCGTGTCAGGTATAGCCGGCTAGTGAATGGAAGTGGCAGGTAGACCATTCACGATTCAAACCTCCGCATTCTCCAAACTTTGAGACGAAGCGCTATGTTGTCTGTTGGGCGTATATCAGCTGCGGATTACGAATGTCCTTAATTTGAAGTGTGAGCTTTTCTACATGAACAGTTCACCTCTTTACAATTTATTCATTATACGCACCTTCCTTTTTTCACCGTAACTCCCTTGGAATTGTTTATCTCAATTAATTTTTACCGAAGTTGTTACCGACTCTTAAAAACTATTTCTGGAACTGCTACAACGTCTGACTAATTAAAACGTGAAAGTAATTCCTGAATTTGGATTTTGGGAGTTACGATCAAAATTGACTGTACTATTGTAGGATCGCGAGATTTCGTGGAGAACAGAATGTGCTAAATAACTGTGTACGTCGTTCTTTTACAGAAGAGTCCCAACCTCTTCACGTTTCGTGATCGCCAATAGCGTTCAAGTGCGCCGTTGCCATAGTTATCTCACACAGAAGTGATTCTCCACGAATACATCAGAAATTCCATTCATTAAATGAGGCAAGCATTTAGTATAGAACTTAAAACCTGTAAATGTGGGCAAAATAATTATTTCTTGCAATTGTTTTATAAATGTTCCTGAGACAGTCTAAGCTTTGTCACAAATAAAAACAGTAAAAATCCATAGTTTTTTCACCATTTTCGAACAGTAGACAATTCAACGATACATTATAGATATTAAACTCTAATATGTCGGAATTGAAAAAAAAAGATATAAAAAAATTACTAATTCTTCATACCAAACATTGCTAGACGATGGATCGCTCTTTGGTAAGGGCCCCTCCAGGCATTAATCAATAACTACCTCAAGGGGTTCTAATGAAAAGACAAATGTCGTCAACAAATATAAATAAAGAATTTATTTATTTATAAAATCAGTTATTCTGACTTAATTTTCCATTAATATTTCTATAATACTTTTCAATTGGAATATACATAAATACAACATTTCATTAATGTAATTTGGCATGTTTGTTCCTTTTGTGGATATAAGGAAGGATATTAAATATATTTCCTTATTTATCAACCAATGTTGATGAATTTTTACTGAACTGGACTGGTTCTTGTGAACAATTGTGAACAGTAACCTAATTAAGGAGATTTTTTAAAAGAATTTATTGAATTCAGGTAAAATGGAGAAGTGCAATGTGGGTCGTTACTCATTGTGCTTGTTAATTGGTAAACTATTCAAGAGAGAAGCAAAGCAACACATTAAAGTATTCTCTGAAAATGATTTAAGTCTCTTAAAATTGAGAACTGAATCTAGTTCTGAATTGTTCTATTTGTCTACCTCATCAAAATGTGTTTCTACAAAAGTAATGTTGTACCCATTAAAAAAAACAAATCTTCAAGTAACAAAACAGTGGAAGAAAATGTCATCAAAGGGTTACTAAATGATTGAAAACTGTGCCTCTTGCAAAAACAAGATACTTAAAGTGGAAAAAATTAAGAGTGTTGAAGGTACCTTAAATGTACAATATGAGAAGGAAGTTGTTGATGTGGGATGAACTTCTGAGGAACTGCTCCAAAAAAGAAATGCAATTGATGAACAAAATTATTCATTCCACGAAATTGTATGTTCCCCAATGAAATTACATGCACTTAGTGAACATAGCATATCATCTTACGGCAAATATGCGCTGAAAATTGAATATGAAAACATACAAAGAAAAAATAAAATATTACTCGAAATTGATTTGCCAGAAGAAAAAAGTACTTGGAAAAAGTGCAAAAAAATTCTAATGTGGACAAGTTTGTAAATATAATTATAAATGAAGTGTCTGGTAAATCAAGAAACAGGGCCAGGAATGACACTTTTCTTTATTATTTTCGTAATCTATTCACGAGGTTTATCTTAGAAACGAATGTTTAGGGTATATTCTTTAATATCTGCCGCGATATTATAGCTCAAATGTAACATTTTTGGAAGGACGTAGATCCTGAAGAACGGTTGGCATTTACAAAAAAGCCAGAAATGCAATATTTTAATCTGAAAATTTGAAAATATTCATCTAAGGCCTCATAGTACGAACTGTTAGAGTTTATCAAAATCTAAAAAGGCTCGCATGCGGAGATCGTTTCTCAAATTAGGCCACTTGATGTGGAATGACCCAATTCCTATTTTTGAAGAAAAAATAATAATGAACTACTCATAAAAGCATTAATTTTATTTTTTCAATAGGTATTGTATATCTTTTAGAATAACAATAATAAAAAACTTTTGCCATTATCTTTTCCCTCTCGATGATATTCCACTTGGTGTAGAAGTTCATATTTTATTTAAAAAATCATTTCAACATTTCAAGATTTTCTTCACACCGTAGACACTTTATTGATATATTAATTTTTTTCTAGCATGCGTACCTATTGAAGCTATTTCATAAAAAATTCAACAGAACTGGTTGGAAAATGGGGAAGATATAATTTATTTATTTATTTTAATTCGGTTTATAGTCGCATTAACCAACGAGGTCAGAATATATTTTCTATGGAAGAAAAAGTAGAATTTCCACCACCTGTTAGATAAAACCCACGAAATTTCAATAGCTTTAGCATACTGCAAAATAAAAGACTGCGGATGTAGATGCGGATGCAATTGCCAGAATCGATGCAGAGTTGTAGTTGCGGAAGCGAATGTTCCCAACATCACTGGTTGGTACTGTACGTTTTTCAGACTTCTATGAAGTTACAGTCCTTGTTTAAGGTACCAGTTGATTTCTTGACTGGATTTGATGAAATTCAGCTCTCGTAAAGTAGGACTCGTGAAAAAGGTTACGCTGTCGTTGACGGTTAAATCACGTGTTGACAAAAAGATTACTGTCGAATTAAATACTTATAAACTTAATCACGGGAACTGCCGGGCACCCAGCTAAGGTGGAATATGACATACGCGTTTTTTGTTTATTGTCAATAATTTTACGCAGTTTTATCAGCTATAATTTCAATAGAAAGTTGCTGATCGAGACATTAAATTATATTATTCGATTCACACTGGTGCTCTACCATAAATCATTATGCCCAGGAATTAAATTTCATGTAGTGAAACTTCTTAAGAATAAATTTAGAGCCGAACTGTACTCAAATTATTTAAGAAAGATGTTTAAAATTACTCGAAATGATTAATAGAATGTGTAACAAATTTACCCGTGTGTTACGATACACCAAATTACGAAGAAAGTAATTATGGTCAAGGACGGAAAACTTTCGGATCATCTGTGATTGAGGTATAAATATATGTCCCTCTATGTCTATTCTAATGCCTGGAAACTTAGGCTTCAGCCGTAATCTTTCATTGTATATACAAAACCGGTTCAAATCATTGCTTCTTATGGCCGAGTCATAAATAAATACATTATCGTGAGAAAAAGCATGTGTCCGTTGAAGATTGCATCCCTGCGTGTTTAGCAAACAAAGAGAGAGGAATGGCGAACGATACACGCGCGATAGCGGCGTGACATAACAGATGCTGGTTTGTTCTGTCTCGCTCATAAATTCGCGCCTGCCCAGCCTGGAACAAGTGGCCTGCGGTACGATGAAAGCTCGCCCAGCTGAGACACTTTTTTGGTCGTCCAGATTCCTGTCCGCTCAGCTGACACACTTCCACGGACCCACGCGTCCCTGACGCGCCTAAATGTACCGGGATAAGGATTGCACCGCAGCTAATTAGTACCAAACCTCGAGATTCTATGAAACACTCTTTAGATCGTTGGCTTAGAAACAAATCTGGAAGAACAGCCTTTGATTATTTTCTTTTCATTGTTTCAAACTATTCATATCAGTTGCCTTTCCTACTATTCTCTTATCCAAATATAGGGGAGAGAATAATGGCTTCAATTGAAGCTCAGCCACAGGAATGAAACAATCGAGTACTGGCATCTACTGGGACTAGCTCAGTGGTTACTGTTAACCTCAAGGAGTGGAAGTTCTCGGGTCCGTTCGAAACTTTTGCATTCTAATCTTTTATATTCTTTTACAATTGAACACTCCGAAAGTTTCTGGCAGCGGCGTCCATAACGTTTTTAACACCTAGACAAAACCAAAAATGTCTACTATAACGTTTAATAGTATTTGGTTTACTTTAAATTAAATGATAGCAAGTAGAATAAATAATAAGATAGTTTTAAATTTTATAATTATAATTATAACGAGAAAACAACAAATTAAATAACTTATCTCCCGGCTCTTTCAAAAGGAATTTACTTAAATTAAAATTGTAAGCAAATTGTTTCCGTCTCTCAGGGAATGGTGGGCTTAAATGCCTGGTCAAACATTAATTCATGGTGGCAATGGATTCTGTAACTTTCAGTAGACGGCATTGATGAATATATGGTTGGTTTAATACGTTACCCACACCGAAACTCTTAGGTAGATTTGATCAGAACCTTTGGAACAATTGAAGATATTGAAGTGGCAACTTCTGGAATTTTCTGCTACCGCTGACCTTTGAAGTCTGTTAAACCACTTGTTTTTTCCGTCCAATCACTGGCCACTCTCCAACTCCCGTTCAACGACCGCTCTAATACTCAATCACTTCCCAACTAATTCTTCATCTCTTCGACTACTCAACAACTAACTCTAATCTCTCATCGAAACTTGGGATTTCCCCTTCCTAATTCAAATTTTGGCCAATGAGAAACATTCTTACTATTTATAGTTCGCTAATCCGGGTTTTACACGCATGCCCGAATATTGATTAAAGTCACGCATCAGACCATTAAATTTTCTGTGACATGTGTCAAAATATTGTCACAACAGAATACTCCACCCGACACATTTATGTCATTGCTGGCCAGCGGCTTTTTCGTCCATTAAAGGACCATTCCTTCCATAGACGTTTTGATGTTGTGTCCTGTTGTGTCGGTTACCTGAAAGGGGCAACGAACCCTCGAGTACCACCGCTCGTAAAATTTTGTTTATCAAATTTTTCAATTAAAATAAAATAATTCTTTAATAATTTAAAAAGTATGTATACATTTCACTATACTAGATTAAAAACTTTATATTGAATTAAAAAACAGGCTTAATGGTTTACGGATAATTGTTTTATTGAAGACTTAAAATTTTTATGAGATAATGGCAATGAAGTAACAAATTAAAACTAGTACCTATTTTCAAGGTTTAAATGTAAGCTTAAAATAATAAACAAAACTAGTTAAATAATATGTAATATCTGATCCTAAATTACAACAAACTTTTTGTAGTTTTATTTTCTGGAAAATCATGAATCATTCATTTCACATTTTATTTATTACTAAATTACTGTTCTATGTTCGTTATGGGTAACTAATTAATACATTTCGTATTTTAGAAAAGGTTCTTCCGCCATTAGCATAATTATGGGCAGAGTTAGTGAAATTATTAAAGAGATATTCAAATTTGCCCCAATTTTAAGAGAGCTAATAAATTTAAGAACGGCTTCTTTCGTTGATAAAAATGAAGAAAATAAGCCTATTTCGTAAAGTTTGGAATCACTATCTCTCGAGATTTTAATGATGCTTCAGTAATTCATTTTTCTCGTGTCATTTAGTTAGTAAATATCATATAAAAACTCAAAAGACTATTCAATAGGTTGAAGCTCGGCTCCATTTCAGAGATCATCCGAACTATAGTCAATAAATAAAATTCAGTTTCATTTTATTTTTGGATCTTGCATGAATTCGACTAAACTTTCATATGAAAAACTTTGTTTTGTAGCCCGAGCACGATTATGTGGTGTTTTCATTTCAAAGATTTTGTCTACGTCGATTTCGCTAGCTAAATTTTCAAATTCTAGGATAAAGTTCTGAAAGGATTCATCATGTTGTTGCGGTATTCAGTCCTAAGACTGGTCTGATGCAACCCTCCATGCCTCCCTATCTTGTGCCACATCCTCCCAAATTTGCACAGCGTATTCCATCCGTGGACTCCCTCCCCTATTCTTACCACACACACTTCCCTCTAATGTTAATTTTACTACAGCTTAATGTCTCAAAAACTGGGCCTATCCTAATTGTTGTCATATTCCTTCAGTGACCTTATAAACCATTTGATTAAAATAACTTATCATATTAATTTGATTAAAATTACTATCGAACATGAAAACTTTGTGATCAAGAAATCTCTGGCCACATCTGGAGTCATATTATCGTTTTCGGATTTCTAATAAATACTTAATAAAGTATCATGAACGTTTACTATTGCAAAACGTGTAAGTTTTAGTGGATCGAAACGACTTCCCATCGAGTGTCACTCAACAATTTCCTTTCAGGCTCAGGCAGGTTTAGCGGAATCAACTCTTTCCGCCACAGGCACTCTGCTACTATTCTTATTGCCTAGGGCCGGGTCCTGGCCCTGGTTCTGGTCTCTTAGAGTTTTCCAATGGTCCAGGGCAAGCTTCCGTATAATTCAGAACTTCACGCGTACAGCTTATCAATTATGTGATAATTCTAGTTAAACTATTCCATCCAATTTTATACGTATCTTTTTTAGTCCCATCGTTGGGATTATTCTCATGTAAATAAAAAACCTTTCTTGTATAATAATATTAAAATAAGTTGCAATGTATGCTCCAAATAGAAACATAATTGTTAGAAATAAATTTTTTATGTTTTATTAACAAGATAATTTGAAAAGCTTGATAATTCAAAATATTTTATTAATAGATAATCCAAAAATATGAAATATGTAATATTGATGAATAAAATATTTTTTGAAATGAATAGTCTGTTAAAATAGCCGTCACATTTATCTTAATAATTGTTTGTAATTGTAATAGTCAAGTGCAGGCATTAGTTAAAATTAGTATTTCCTCTTTTTATGGGATTGACAATCTGAACATGCATATCAATTTATAGTTGTTTTAATGTTATAAAATGGTGGTATTGCGTTATGGGGCCAACATGGTTTGGAGTAGAGCACATCGGGGATTTGCGTGAATTTTTTGAAAGCAATCAAACTGTGATCGCGTCTTCGGAGACGCTTCAACATTTCGTGCAGCCAGCCTGTTCCTAATGCAGTCACAATTCGGTCCTGATGCGGCAGTTGGAGAAAACTGGTTACGCACTAAGATGATACAAATGACTGAGGCAGATCCATTAGAATATCAGAAAATGGATATCTGGTTAGAGGAGCAGTTCAGGAAGCGCCAAGACGTTCTGCTCCATTGGGGATTTAAAACTGCAGTTTAAGGAGGATTCTGGATTTACATTTAAATTTTCATCCCTCCAAAATAATTATGGCTCAAGAATGTAGCCCAGAAGACTACGCAAACCGCCGAAATGCTTGCGCTGATACTTCCGGAGGCAGCGATGAGGCACTTTTTCGTCTAAGTTATATTGTCAATAAACAAAATTACTGGGCTGAAATTAACTCCTAACTTTTTCAAGAAAGTCCACTATATTCCCTGAAACTAAAACTGTGGTGTGGTGTGCCGTGCCGTGCCAAAAGTAGGCGTAATAAGCCCGCATTTCCTTTAGGAGGAAGGCGTGACCGTGAAATTCAATTTTACAAACTTTTCTTCAGCATAGAATGGAAACGATTATTGAAGGTTCCAATAGGGCGGGGCTTCAGCTCACACAGCTCTGATATTCACTTACTGTTGTAATTGTTTATAGGGGGAATTATTTTAATAAACAACTTAAATTTTAATTACATAAAAAATTATCATTTTAAAAGGGGTCCTGCACAATATTACAAATAAGTAAATAAATTCAAGGCAACGATTCTTAAATTTCAGGGTTAATTATTCATTGGGGTGCCCACGTGCAGCAGAGATTTCGTTCACTTGACGAACCTGTTTTGTTTTCATTTGCGTCTTGATGCACGTTACTAGGCGACTGGAACATCTTTCTTCCTTCTGGTTAAATTGTAGACCTTCCATCCGCCAGCGGAAAAAGGGATGAACTCGTACTGCCGGTGATTGAGGAAAACTCGGTTTTTCCTCCTACTTACCTCTTGCCCCCTTTATTTGAAAACCTTTTTCTCACTAACGAGTAAAATTTCACAACTCACTTTCAACTCTTTCAACTCCCTTTCCAAATCCGTTCGACTTTCTATCTTTTCCTCCCTTCCACCTCCTGATCAACTCTATCTCTACTCCTCGCCTTCTCAACGTCTTACGCTACACTTACTCAGTCTCTTCGCCTTCTCAGCGCCTTACACCATACTGAATGTTTTTCGGCTTCTCGCCTCCCAGATCAACTCTGTATCTCTCTTTTCCACGTGGAAACGCTATCCTACGTGACGTTTCTTCCGCCAATCCTCGTGAGTCCTTCGTCCAGCGCGGGAAATTTTCCATGAGACAGGTAACAGTGCCCTTCGGAAATTTTGAAGGGTGAATGCTCTTTCAGCAAAAAACAAGCTTGAAGTTATAAATACGCAGACAAGCATGTCTCCTGACCGCCTGACGCCGGAAAAAAAACCCTTCTTACCTGGCTGTTGCCAGTTAGCATGTTCTTGGTGAAATTTTATTTAATTCAAAACTTCATAAATTCGAATAAACTTGGGGAGGGTCCTACTGCGCTGCAATGTTTCCGGGACTTCTGGTCACTTTGAGGGTTGATGAAAGGTGGCCTGTACGCCCATCAGATTTGAGCAGTTTCTTTGGGAATATCTGAAGAAAAATGTTTTTAAAAGTAGCCCTCAACACCCTACCAGAGCTACGGTGACGGAGTAGTGAACGATGTTTGTCAACGAGCTGTTCAAAGCTTATTGACCAAAAGTCTATTACTCCAACGGCCGCCATCTTGAGGAAATTTTTTTCAAAACTGAATGAATATAAATTGGTATTCACTTCTAACTTAGAACATAAAAACATAGTTTCTCTATATACAATGATTCCTTTTTTATAACTCCTCAAAACTACTCAATTGATTATGATCCACCCTGTATTTTACAGTAAGTTATATGTTATACACGTGACGAAAGTGTTAAGTACAGGCCGCAAGAAATAGTATGGTGTGTGAAGATCGGAGTAGGAGAAGAGGGGAGTATTTTTGTTAGGGAGGAACAGAAGCGGCAATTGGATAGAAACTGCTTCAATTATTTGAAATTATTGATTATATTGTTATTAACGGGATATACAGAGAGAGCAAAGGCCTTTTTACACTACCCTTTACTTAACGGATCTGTTTTTCTGACGTAGGCATGTAACATATTCTGAACTGAACATGCGTATATGTTTTAATAAAAGTTTGTGTAAAGTCAGCTCCGGCTTACTCCTACTACAATTACAGGGGCGGACATTGTATTATTATGCGACTAGCTATTTCTCTCCAGATATACCAGTCAGATGTATTTGTTGTAGAATATGAACAACCAAAGTTGTTAAAAGACGGATTCAAATTCAAGGTAAGGGAATGAGAGATGAAACAGGAAAAGCAAATAAGGTGAAAGAAATTGAGGTTTTTTTATTACAGTGAAAAGACTCATTACTGTCGTCGTCAAAATAGTAGGGCCCTGAGTTTGAAGCCTCACTGTGCCCATCCGAAATGACCTACGCTATTGTGAAAAGTCTCATTTTACGCAGAATTTAATGCCATTTTATATGTAAATAAAAACAATTTAGTGACATTTTATACATGCGGTTTGGAGAAAAAACTGAAAATGTCATGGTTTTTTGACTTTTTTATGTAACTCGATATTTACATATGAAATGGCATTAAATCCCGCGTAAAATGAGACCTTTGACAATAGCGTGGGGCATTCCGAATGGACACAGTGAGGCTTCTAACTCCAGGGCTCTACTATTTTGACGACCACAGATGGTTGGCGGGGCTGTAATACTTTATTTAGACAGTACTAAGAGGGTCAGTTAGTAATAAGTGTCTGAAACCCTCTTTCTTTCGATTTTGGTAGACTTTATATCACTTTAATTTAAATTCTATAATTATATACATATAAGCTGCAAAATATTAACGAAAATAGCATGTATATAGGAGAATGGAGCGTCGAATAGAATGCGAGTTAGGAGAAGATCAGTTTTGTTTTGGGAAGAATATAGAGAAGCTATATTGACTTTGCGATAAATTTTAGAAGACAGAATACGAAAAAACCGGCCTACGTTCATGGCATTTGTAGATTTAGAAAAAGCGTTTGATAATGTGAACTGGAACACGCTATTAAGGATTTTGAAGACAACTAGAATAAAATATCGAGAAAGGAGTCTAATAAATAACCTCTACAGAAGACAGGCAGCAGTAATTAGAATGGGAGACCAAGAAAAGAAAGCAGAAATCAAGTGAAGGAGTAAGACAAGGATGCTCATGGTGTTTAACTTATATATAGAACAGGCGATGAAGAAAGTTGAATACTGCAAGGAGAAGAAATAAAAACATAACGCTTTGCCGACGATTTTTTAGTATTAGGAGAATCAGAAGAAGACTTGGAAACTGTAATAAATGGCATGAACGTAGTCCTGGAGAAAGAGTTCAATATGAGGATTAATAGAAGGAAAACCAAGGTAATGGAGTGTAGTATGGAAAACGGTGGAATAACAAAGGGTGTTAGATTGGGAAGGGATATTTTGACGGAAGTTAAGGAATTCTGCTACTTGGGAAGCATAATAATTAGTGATGGTAGATGTATAGTAGAAGTAAAGAGTAGGATAGCACAGGCAAGGAAGGATTTCGCGAAAAAGAGGGATTTACTTACGGGTAATATATGTGGTGCTACAGGCGAATGCTAAAAATCAGATGGGTGGATAGAATATGAAGTTATAAACAGAATAGGGGAAAAGCGAATATTATGGAGGACGTTTAATAAGAGGCCACGTTTTAAGACACGAGGGTCTTGTAAAATTAGCATTAGAGGGATGTGTGTGGGGTAAGAAGAGAAGAGAGAGGTTAAGGATGGAATAAGATAAGCAGATTATTGAGGATATTGGGTGTGCTAGTTATAAGGATATTATAAGGCTTGCGTAAGATAGGTTAGCATGGAGGGTTGCATCAAACCAGTCTTAGGACTGAATACCACAACAGAAAAGCTGCAAGCCCCAGTATGAGCTCAATTACGATTTGTGGAAGTAAATTAAGTATTGTTACAATTTAGCATGTGCTTATTTATTTGTCGGAAATGCCGTTTAAAATCAGAAGTTCTAAATTTTTGACTTGTTTAGACTGTATTATTGGATTAAATGTAGACACTGTGCTTGTTGAGCAACTGCAGTTATCTGAATCCTAGTTATCACTATTAATGTACGTACAAATTTGGTCTTTCCCATTTCTAGTTGTCGAATTTTGTATTGCGCATTCTTGAAAAGACCAGAGGACTCTCGAATATGTTGCAAGTCATAAACAGTGACTTATTTTTGAATTGTCTGCTGTGTCCGTCCGAGGGACGCGGGTAGACTTTGAGTTTCGTTGTGACATGTCTGTCTAAGCAAATAACTACCGTGGGTGGAGGATCACGTGTCTGGACGCGCTGCCTTTGATCTCGCGTGATGTTCCTGCCTTATCATGAACTGAGCTGATACCGGCTCCTACCGTCTAACTTCGGCTCATGTTACAATCAAACTATTCTCACGTACAACATCACAGAACAGTCAAAGTGATACTGTACTTTTATATATGGTCCATTTGAGATTATCCCAGACTTAGTACTAAAGAGCAAATATTTTTGTTTCCTTTTTCTCATTTTCCATCCTCGAGAAAGACAATTACTTCAGGTATGATTCATATGTATACAAATAGTCTTACGGCTGAGAGATCAGCCAAATATGCTTAAAAGAGGAATCCTTAGTTTTCTTTTTAATCGTGTTATCCAGACAGTTTTTCTATTTTCTCCTAAAGCGATCTTGTTTTGTGGTTTCTGGAAATAATGCCAAACAAAATATTTTTAATTTACACAATTCATAATCACCACCATGTGTGATTGTAATGCATCATATAAAGGGTTTTTCAATTATGGCGGGTCGATATTGAAATGAAATAAAACCAGCTTTGTGTCAGACCTCCAACGATTGTCCCCATAGCATCATCAACAATTGAAGAGAACGTTTGAAATAGTTTCTGAAATGAGCAATCGAAAATGTAATTTGGTCAGCCGACAATAAGTATTATTTCAAAATGTAAGAAGTAATTACATGACAATATGAAAAATAAAATAATATATACCATAACACAAACCTAAATGGGTAAATATTAAACATAAACAAATTAACTAGTACCATTTCTAACTTGAGGTTGTTAAATTAACCTTTGTTGAAAACCAAATATCAGTAACTTGTAAAATATCTTATTACATGCGGTTAATATCTTAGAAGACAACTGTCGTAACAGCTCCTTTCTTCTGGAGTCTAGCCAACATAAATTCAATTCGCTACGGTAACTGTTCACTGTATTTTGTTAATTACTATCTAAACTTCATCTAGTAAAACTCTTAAGTAACTTCTAAAGAGCAGTGACGCTCCTCTTCAGTGGAAGACAAACTTCATCTCGTCTGTAAGCAAGCTTCTTAATCTTTTTTAGCTTTCTAGAAGGATTGAATGGAACTAAAACGTTGAAATCTTAAATCTTAGATGGGCTTAATGTACAAATTACAAGAATGAAGTATCCAAAATAATGACACAACACTAGTGATAAGTTAACATTGTAGCTTTTGCCAGATGACGAAACTGGTAACAACGGCGAACAGCAAAATTCAAGTGACGAATTCATTAATTTCACTGATTCATTGAAAACTAAAATGTATAACACAACTATTTTCTTACTTCTATATAGTGCTGTCAAACCTTCTTACCGCGTTGTACGTCTTCATAGAAACGCGTGACTCGTTAAACGGAAGTAGCATGAAAAATTATTTTCAAGTATTTTTTCACACGTGAAAATTTTATAAATCAATTACGTGTAAGTCAAAATTGATTGTGACTCAAATTTTAACTAGTCATACCGTTCAAGCAGTAGTTAATCATGGACATTTATCTGAAAGACAATTATCAAGTATTTTACACATTGTCTCAATGATATAAAATTTTGCAATTTTTTCTGATAAGGAAATTAGAGGGGAAAATGGGTAGGTGTTCCCTGTTCCAAAAACCTTAAGTGATGAAACTTAAATTACCGTTAGAATAGATCACCCTCATGTAGCCTGTTAACCCCCAAAAAAAGATGATGTGCTGTACCTTTTCAAAATATATTAAAATAAAACGTATTACCCTTGATGAAAACTTAAGAATATTTTTAACATAAAACACCAAAAAAACTTTCATAATGTGGAATATATGAGCGTAGGAATTCTGTATTTGGAGTAAGAGTACTTGCTCGTTTACATTTATATTGAGTTCAATGTAAACAAAAAAACAAAATTGATATTTAATAACTGAATTTTGTAGTACGCAGGATTAATTAATATTTTCAATTATTGATATATTTTATCAGTGATACGTTGTGTATACGAGTATAGACGATATGACACAGTTATCTGTAATTACATAAGACAATGCAAAAGTCATTCATGTTTTAGCTTTCTCAAAATCGTGTAATTTGGTTTTTGCATTTCTTCTAAATTTTCAACCTTGAAAATTTTTATAGTATTACGATTTACCATTTTCTAACACCTTGCCGCTTTATTAAACCTTCATTTGCAGTTAGCCAGCGTGCCTTGCTGAAGATCTTACAAGAAAATTTCGGGGTTCATTGTTAATTCCATTTTTCATCTACATGTTCTAGGAGTTTCAGGAAGCCGAGTAATTTCATTTCCTTTGAAAGTAGAAGATGAATTAGTTGTATAAAACTACTTGATATGCGTTCCCTGAAACCTGTGTGTTTAATAGAGTACACTCTGTAGGTTCCTTTTTTTGGTTAACAGGCTACATGAGGGTAATCCTAAAACTAGCAACTTCCCATTTAATAGCGTGGGAAGGGCATTGAAAAGGGGGACGTGGAAGGCAGAGTAAGGCAGCGGATGGTGAATAGGGCCCCTGGCTATAGTTTACCTGGTGTTGCACCCAAGGAAGATGCAGGGGAAACCCTAGAAAATCTGCATAAAGAAGGTCGGGCTATTGGATACTATTCTCTCGCGTTTCCGAAAGACGGGAGACGAGTTTGGTGTGGGGTAGCAGCATTCCCTTCTCTGTGTATCCACCCGTTTTAGGAGGCAGTTGGCCAGCTGATCCTATTGGATTAGCCAACAATTCTTACCGTATGCCCAAGGTCTTCGACCTCCTAAGATAGGTGAAGGTGCCTCGGCATTTGAGAACTTTGAAAATACCAGAGAGAGTACGAGGCACTCCCAACGCAGTCAGGGAGCCCCGCAGTTAATCTGGGGAAAAAGTTACGATACATGTAAGCAATAAAGGAACGAAGTAAGTTTGACTTTCCATTAAGATTTGTACTTGAGTAATTTTTGAACTGTTGCCGCTATTTGGCCTCAATTTTCAGATTTCGATTTATATGTTAAATCAATTTAATATCAATTAGTACCAATGCTGACATACAGAAGCAATCAACGTGTAAATTGTATCGGTTTCAAACATTGATTGGAGAAATATTAAAAAAAGAGTACCGTTGAAAATTAGGGTTATCTGCTCCTACACTGTACAGTAATTTACTCGTCTACTTGATAGTATAGCTATTTCAAAAATAATCTTATAAATGGATGAATATTGTAAAACATACGAATTTTTATTTATTAAGGATGAGAAATATATAACAGAATTGCAATGAAAACGCGTAATTCATCTGAACTGAGTGATACATTTACACTTAATTACAAATGACGAATCTTGCATCTGTTAAAGCCTTCAGTATCATTACATTCTTGCTTCTTAAGGTGGATGGAAAACGACTAAGCTAATCTCATTCCTTACACAGACAACATATAAATAGAGTTGAAGATTATGCAGGTCCGCAATTGCAGTGGTGGGAATTATGATTCGCCATCTCAATTGGCTGAATTGAGTTGAGCGCAATCTCTGAGGGTCAAGAATATGAGTTGAGCAGCTGTGGACTGAAACCAACCTCATAATCACGGACGTGTCGTAAGTGGGAACTACAGCTACTACTCGTTAACTTTCATGTTCTGCAGCTTAAAACTTGGTGAAAACGATAGTTTCTTCTACCATTAGAAAACATAGAAACACTATAGCTCAACGCTTGATAGAAACGTAACGTATTTAGTTTTGAATGTGAGTCCTATTTAGCAGCGTCCGCAATTTTAATCAAACATTTAGAAACAGAAAAGGCGTCTCATGCGCTAGTATTCATTATCACAGTATCTGTTATTTGGAGAGCAAAGAATTTTAACCACACCAGTTTGGCTTCTATCAAATAGTCTCAGGAGTTGCACCATTTATCATGACAGCTCCTTATATATTTATTGCTTCATTATGAATTCCTGTATTCATCTTTTATTACAATATAATGCTTATTGTTGATTATTTTTTCTACCTCCAGTAATTTACCGTAGAACTAGGAAAATAAATTATTAATGGAAATTCCAAACGGAAAAGAACTAAATTTAAGTTAGTTTTCACAAGTTCTTGGAAGCTGTTAATGAAAATTTTGTAAAAACATCACAGAACAAGACTATAATACTGCTCCGCTGGTTATGGATAGATCTGAACTCGAACTTCAGAATTTTCAAAGCTTGCAACTTTAATAAAATTCAAGATATATCACTTTAATGTAATAAAATCACTAACAGGTATGGATTTTTTTAATAATTATATTTCTAATTTATAATATTTTTAAAATACTATTTTTAGTTATTATTGAGGCTAATTTACTTATTTTATTGAAGCCTGCTCGTTTAAAATGTACGAGTTCAGGTTTATGTGGCCTATTCAGTTTGAGATATTCCATTTCGAACAGTCTAACTAAAGGAAATATTTTCTAGTGTTCCTTTTATATTGGTAGCCAATTTCTTATGTATTAGTCAGTTACATTTACAAACTTCAAAGCAAAAGGGACCTCCAAGCAGTAATTTCTCTACAGTCAAATTTTTTCAAGTGCGAGACAATTCGTTTGTTCGCGAAACTCTAAACCAATAAATGATGCGATTACTTTTCGTATTTTCAGTATCCCATTTATCAGAAAATTTTAATCTAATTTTTTGAAACACTTATCTAAAATTCATTTCCTTTTAAAGTAGAAGCTTAATTAGTTGTATAAAACTACTTTGATGTGGAGGGGCAATCAGTTCCGTGATTGAGTTTTTATGCGTTCCCTGAAACCTGAAATAGAAAACAACGTGTTCTTGTATTACTTAAATATCGGCGTCTATTGACGTTAAAATAAACATACTCTCGTAAAAAATTAGTATAATTTTAGACGAGTTATCTGTAACATTATTTCTACTGTAAGAAATATTGCATATGACAAGAAGGACGTCCGATTGGGTTTGGAGGGAATACTAATATTATTTATAATATCGAAAACAAACTTAAAAAAGCAAAAACATTTTACTCTGAGAAGGATTAACGCTTGTGTTGTAATAATAATAGCGGCCATTTTTCACTGAATTTCTTGAAATTAGACTGTGAAGAAGTTGATTAGTAAATTGTAGGTGAGCTGTTTGCAGGAGTGGAGGGACGTCGGGACGTCGACTTGGACTAGCTCAGTGGTAGAGTGGCCGCCCGGAAAGCGGGAGGTCTTTGGTTCAAGCCATGGGTCAGGTCGACATTTTTACATTCATGTCTTTCTAAATAATATTTATTAAAAATGTATAAATTGCTAAATAATTAAAATAAGCTTTTTGAATAAGTATTTAATTTAATATATGTAGTAAATTTTGTTAAGTTCCTACATTGTTATGCATGTTCTTGACTCACTTTGTCGGACGTAACTAATTGGCGGCGAGCAGAACTTGTGCCTCCCGGGTTAAAGAGAAACTGGTCGACTCAGTGGCTCGTAAACATCATAGCTGAAA
Organism: Eucriotettix oculatus; assembly: GCA_034510155.1. Taxonomy (NCBI): domain Eukaryota; kingdom Metazoa; phylum Arthropoda; class Insecta; order Orthoptera; family Tetrigidae; genus Eucriotettix; species Eucriotettix oculatus. Next base: position 233,955,599 of record CM067376.1, on the reverse strand, counting down.
TCGGGAAAATGCCTTTCCTCCGGCAGATATTGGCGTCCCCTCAGCTTAACACTTCTTAGCTACTCCATTAACGTATCTATCACCCGAATGCTTCCAGACGACTTCTCTCTAGTTCTGTCTTGGATGGTACTTACCTTTTTCATTATCTTAACTATTACTTATCCTCTCTGGCTTTCTCCACATCTACATCTTACCAACTTTTGTTCATTGCCCCCTGTTGCTCCCAGCTACCATATTATCCGACTGACCGATCGAGTCCCTCACGCCAACTGCTGGTATTAAATTAATATTCGAAAGACTAAAAATTTATAACTTAACGGCATGCAAAATTATGGGTTATACACTAAAATCAATTCCGTTCCGTGCGTTAGGTCGTTGGGTTCCCGTGTGCGGCTCAAACCACTTTTGCCATATCGTAATGCTTTATTGAATAATGGGAATGATTCTATCGATACATTTTTACTCCAACTCCTCAAAATATTCATCAAGTAGAGGTTTATGTGTAGATTGGATGTTGAAAAAAGACGCGAGTTAACTACTCGAATAGAAGTAAGTAAATCCTATATTTACAAAGAAATTCCCGACCATAATATTATTTTGTCAATGATGTCCAGATTAGGTGAACCCAGATCTCCTGGTTGTATATTTAATGCTGTTGTTTATTGCGAAGAACAGACAAATGATTATTTTGGCAGAAAATTACCTGCAATCGAGAAATGAACTGTTACAACATGAAATATTATAAAGTATGATATATTGCCCTATATCAGCCGTTGATTCGTAAGAGTTTCGGAATGATGACCTAATTTCCACCAATTTGTGCAATTGGTAGGCATGCATAAGAATCATTCATCGTTCTGTTTATTAGTAATTTCAACAATTGAGTCTGAATAATTTGTATGCAGAACTTGGTAGGGCGTCTTCACTTACTAAGTAATCTCGTAAATGTCCAAATATTTCAAAATCGTAAAAAGTAAAGGTTGTGTTTGATGAGTTTTGAGAGGTTGGCTTCGTAAAAGCGTGGTCCTGATGTAGATATGAGCTGAGTGCTCTCATATCGGCTTCCCCAGCCTATGTCTATTATTAACTACTTACGGCAATATGTGCAAGGAAAAAATCCTGATTTATGGAAAACTGGACGAATGCTTCCGATACCAAGACTGGTTGTTACTACGAACCGTTCACGTAGTTACTTGCATAGGAAGAAGAAGTTCACTGTGCTATAGAATGATTATTAGAAAAAATGGCAATAAATATCCATATATCCATTCACAGAGTAGACATTGTTTTCTAATGGCACGTTGTGTACAATTGAATTTGTCTGTCGTTCCATGCGTATATTCGTTTATGAATAACTCCATCCTCGTTTATTATTGTCCTAACTTCTTGTAATAGGTATATAGATAGTATTAAAATATAAGGAAAGATGAAAAAAGTCAAATATGCATTCAATGTTATAAGACAAGACTTTCAACTCTGTGAATTATTTTTATTGGAAACTCAGATTACACTTTTGTACACAAAATGCGGTAAAAGCTAATATGTATGACTTAAGTCTTTTTAGTGAGGCTAGAATCAATCGCTGTGAAGGATACATTCCGAAGCAGCCTATAGAAAAATTCTCAACTGGTGGTAGACATTACGAGGCGAGAATGTTGCGGTTAAAGAAAGCACAGTACTGAAATCCGCGAGATAATAAGCGACAATTTGACGTCAATCTAGAGATGGCTTAGGGATATTAATAATTCAATGAGAATATTGGAGACAAATACATCCACAGTAAATAAGTACAACAAAAGTGAGAGTGGGAAACGCAACGGCATCATGTTTTGTGTTACAAAAGCTGATGCATTTTATATAGCCATATTACATTTATATTTCTATAAATAATTTTTCATTACATCTACCGCTCCACTATCTACTTGAAACAACTGTCTGTTTTGTTCCGACTTTTATTCACAAATAGACATGACATTTTATTTCATTACACATATTTTAGTCTATTTAGCCCTATTTTTGTCTGTAGTTCGTACCACATATATAGCAGCAAACACACTGTAAAGGGGATTTCTAGATCTTTTTAACACGAACAAAATTTTATTGGAACTTTTATAATAACACAAATTACTACTTGGGTCCTGCACGATAAAATAACAATGTGTGTTACGGGGAAAATGTAATGATTAAATAGTGACTGATTAGCTCCGTGCCCTTGTATATACCAGACTTATAAGGTTTAATTACTGTGGAAGGGAAGGAAGGGGGGGCAACAATGGGTAACTGAGATCTCGCTTATTATGATTGAGTCGGAAAGACGAACCTGCTTTTCGTTTTCCGCATCGTTACGGAATTTCTCGTGGATGGCAGGTAGGCAAGAAGTTTTGGCGACACTTCCTTCACAAAAGGGTGTGATCTCGGCAGGCGGAAAACAGGAGATTTTTGCACCGGCAAGCGACGAGGGAAACCATGTCTTCAACCTCGGCGAAGAAAGTTATATCTGAGATATAATTTTTGGTGCGTTTTTGTTTTGCTTTCGATAAATTATTGAAAGCGCCTTCTTTCCTCTTCGTAAATACCTCTTCCTTCCATCTTTCGACCAACTCTTCTACTTATGCCCTCTTCCAGCTTTCCAATTCCTTCCAACACACACTGATTGCATATCTCCACTGCCTTCTTCCTCTTTCTGTCGATTCCCAACGTACACTAACGACTTACCTCTTCTACTGACTTCCATTTCCTTCCAAGTGCTAATCCACACTCACATCCTTGTCACCTCCCAGCCAATCGCTTCTTTCCCCTTCTCTGTGGAAAATGAAACGCCACCCCGCGAGACATGCCTTCACCAATCGTAATTAATTTTCAATAATGACCGTGGGATCCGCACTCCCGGAGGAAGGGGCTGGCCTTAGGAATATTTAATGCACCATCGCTTCCTGATGGCGAAACGTCCTTAATTCCCTGACATAGCTCGCAGACACGGATCTTCACGATTGTCGAGCGCCTCTTTAATCCTGGAATTTCTGCAACTTCTCCACCTCTCTACGAATTAAATTGAAGAGGATTTTTCTGCGCTACTATACGTTTTTCAAACGTATCCGAACTAACGAAAGCAAATGTATAATATTTTTATTTAGGGTGTTCCATTGGATCACCACAAAAAATGTAAATATGTAGTCTCTCAGTGAATGTGAATGTAGAAATGTTTCTCATCTATTCTTGTATAAAAACTCTCGAATTTTCGTAACATTACAATTAATTTTATTATCGCTTGTGAACGGTGACATTTTAATTAGAACAAAATCATTTAATAGACTAGAATTCAAAGAATCATGTGAAATGTTATATTTGTAATATGGCGATCTTAATAGTGATCTTCATTGTGACGTGATTTGGTTTTCTAGTGAATATTTTCTGGGTAGATTTTGGAAATTTAAAGATGTATCTAAATTTTAGAACATGTGCGGCATGTTATTTGACAACAATTGGGTATTATATTTGATATTACTTGCCAATTTCAATTATCTTCATTTAAAACTACAAGGCAAGTATTTCCAGCTTAGTAAGTAGTATCAATTCATTCGAAATTAAACTGTTCATCCCTCAATTAGGATATTAGGATTTGAGTCAATTTCTATTCTTTACATAGTGAAGTGAATGTACTGAGAATAATAACAATTTGATCAAATATACTGAAAAAAACGAAATAATTGCACGGGACATTTGAAAGTCTTTTTCATGTACTTTCACAAGAAGTAAACTGTATTCTCGCCTTTATAAACTCATGTTTACTTAGTTGACGAGATGCCTAGTAATGTACATATAGAATTTATTAAACTTAAACAAGGTCGCTAATTACAATTTTAAGAATTCTCTCAAATTGAACACCAAATATGAAAAGACTAGCGAAAAGCGAAGTACCTGATTGAGGTGAATATTGCTAGGTTCCTTAAACTATAGCCTAAGGGTACTAGTGAACCCGTGACTGCTTTCCTCTCTCTTCTGCATAACCCCTTTTCAAGTTCCGTTTCTGTTGCCATTAAGTGGTTCTTCCTCATGTAACGTGACACCAAAAACAAGGTCAAAAGTGTAATTTACTATAAGTACTGTTTATGTTATGTAATAGATATTGTTTTAGACAGAATAATTAAATCAATAGTAAAGTCCATAATCATACTTATATTAAGAAGAATATTAATTTAATGCCGTGACCAGGATTCTTTCTGGCAAGCAGAGAGATCAAACAAATCCAAGTTCCAAGCTAATCTCGCTCTCGGCGCCAACAACTGTGGTCTGGAGTTGTGTTCACCAAACGAGACACTCTGCAAATATAATTCAATCATGAAGTGATAACCTACTCGTACACGAAAATAATTTTTGTCTCTTTTAAATAGGTGCTTCCGTAAAATGGGAGAAATTAATGAATTTAACTGCGTTATTAAGTTATTCCATCTCCTCCTCTAAACTAAGCAGATTATATTCTTATCGGCATTTATCAATTCCTAATCATGATCATATAAAAAGTCATCTCTAAACGTCTGTCAAAAAAAATTGTGAATTGTATGCAAAAATTTGCCAACCCTGATCTAGATGATTCGCTTCAAGAGAACACATCGTCATTAAATGGGTGCATGTATTAAGGAAGAGCGCATGATGAATGACAAATCAGAAATATTTTCATTTGTTTGTCACTCACTAGTAGTATGCAACACAATATCATAAAAGTTGCTCATTCGGTATCTTAACATTAATTATACTAATTGTATTCCAACATATTACTATTGAACTGTGAAGTATTCAGCGTTTTACAGTACAATATTCGTTGTTGTCAAAATAATTTGCAGAAAACTGTAGTACGGTGTCAACAGAAGCAATGTGTCATCGTGGTATTTGTGTTTTTGTTCTCAAGAATTTTTGTTTTATTATGATTTTCAAAGGAGACACAATAAACTGGAATATTTTTATTTCATTTAGTGATTCAACTATGAGATAAGCAGAGAGAAAAATACTTATTCTGAAGAAAATATTTTCGGCATCCACTCCATTACGTAGATTCCGATATTGGTAATAAAAATATAATTTGAATAAGTGAATTTTACCTGAAGGGATATAATATGTACCGTAATTAGTTAATGTTTTCCCCCGTTGTTTGTTTTCTGCAGTTGCAGTTGAGAAGATTCTTGTACTTGGTATTGAGGTAAGAGCCCCAATTACTGTGGCGTGTTCCGACCGGGGCTTTGCGTATTGTCAGCCTGCACTCAGCGGAGCGAATGTCCCTTTGAGGGCAACGAACGTCCTTATTTTGATCCGGGAATCAATAATAATTTTGATTGAGTTAAATGATGCGAGGAGTATCCCTGCACGCATTGGAGTCCGCCGGTGCGGAAATCTGAGCCAATTACACACAAAACAGCACGCCACGGATCAACAAATATCCTTCGCTGCATTCTAAAGAATTCCCGCTGGTGCGTTAAATTCTGTTCGTATTTAGTCGGGTCTTCTACGCTAACAATCGCCGAAGGATGGGATCACTAACAGCAGCGGGGAATAGCGGTGCAACGAAACAACACCCGAAGAAACTAATATACTAGGCTAACGACTATTACCGATCAACGACGGCTCTTTCAAACTCAAGTTGTTAACGTAAATGGAATGGGATTTATCTTAAACAAAATTAAGCTGCAATTGTGTTTATAAACAAATCCGCGATCAGTAACAACAATTTTAAACTATTCTTGATGTGAACAAGAAGTTCTCGGGATTTCACCTGGGTTACGTTTCGAAGGCTATCTCCGCCATCGTCTTCAGGTTACCTGAAGATAGCCTTCGAAACGTCGTATCTAATGATTGACATAACCCTGGTGAAATCCCGAGAACTTCTTGTTCAGTCTATCCACCGGGAAAGCCTACATTCTCTATTATTCTTGATGTTTCTAGTCACGTGTACTAACGGTTTGTTATACTTATTCTTCGTTTACCAGAAGTCACTGTCACTCTATTTTTCTGCTTGCTAGTTAGTTACAATATGATACATGATCTGTTGTAGTAATCAGTCCTTACTGGTCTGATACAACCCTCAATGCTAATCTATTCTGCGCAAGCCTTTAAATTTCTACAAAACTACCACATATATGCTTAGTGTATTCTATCCTTGGCCTTCTCTTCTGTTATTACCCACATAATTACCTTTAATGCTAATGTTACAAGATCCTCATGTCGCAAAACATGGTCAAAGTCCTCCATATTGTTCCCTCTTCTCTTATTCTACTTAGAACTTCCTGGTTAGTTACCCTATCCACACCACTGATTTTCAGCAATCTTCTATAGCACTAAATTTCAAAAGCTTCTACTCTTTTCCTTCCGGAAATTCCTGTCATCCATGCTTCGCGACCCATGTAACGCCACACTGCATCAGAAAATTTTTAATAATGAGTCCGTAATATTCATACTTATATTGCCTGACAGTAAATTAAATTTTTGTGAAAGCTTTCCTTGCCAGTGCTATCCTACTCTTTATGTCTACAATACTTCTACCATTCCTAGTTATTATGCTGCTCAAGTAGCAGAATTCATTAGTTCCTTCAAAATATCCCTTCCCAATCAAACACTCTTCGTTTTTCCACATTTCCCACACTACAGTCCGTTTCCTTGCTCTATTAATCCTCATATTGAACTCTTTCTCCATGACCACTTTCATGCTATTTAAAAGCCTTTTTCTTACTCTCCTAATATTAAAATATCATCTGCAAACCGTAGGTATTTTATATCTTCTCCTTGTATGATTCCTTTTCCATATTCCGTTTTAACTTTCTTCAGCGTCTGTTTTATATATATATATATATATATATATATATATAAGTTAAAAGCATGGACAACACACACCTCCTTGTCTTACTCCTTTCTTGATGATTTCTGCATTCTTTCCTTGATCTTCAATTCTAATTGACAGCTGCCTGACTTTTGTAGAGGTTATGGATAAGCCACTTTTTCGACATTTTATTCCTGTCCTCTTCAAAATCCTTATGATTTTGCTGTAGTGTTACAGTTCACATCATCAAAGGCTTTTTCTAGGTCTAAAAATGCCATGAATGTTGGCCTTTTTTTCTTATTCTGTCTTCTAAAATCATCAAACATGTTAACCGAGAAAGTCTTCGTTCTGTAACTGATGCGATATAACTGTCGAAATCGGCATGTTCTACATTGAATTAGTTCTGACATTTTGGTTTTCTCCTTTTTCTGTTGTCTTTTGTGATTTCCAAATGCAGTCTTTAATGTACTTTATGTTCAAGAGGCAATATGTTACATATCAAAGGAAGCTTGTTTCAGGTTTTATTCGAAAAGTACTGTATATTTTTGTTTTGACGATAATTGCTTGAGCAATTTGAGAGGACTGAGATTATCACAGAAATGCTTTATGTATAGAAAAGTGCGCAGGGTTAAGAAAGATGCACTATACAGAGAAATCTGGCGCCTATCCAAGTGATACCCAAGATAATTCCAGTTAAGGTGATGCAAGATATAATATCTGGAAATGAGTCTCCCAAAATGGACTGTCATGTGCGTGACACGGCATATGCCTGTAAAATTACTAACGTCTCGCAAAAACAACGACAGAAAATATGCCATCGACTATTACGTACAGTTAATCTTTCACAACTTAGTGGGCAGGATACGTTTTCCACTTACAGTCATGCTTTATCAGAATAAAGGCGTGTTCACGTTAAGTGCGATAGTTAGTCACGATGCGGAATTAATCTGCTCGCTTGATGATATTGCCTCTATCCCAAGGCGAAAACGAGGAAACTGAACCGACAAAAAGTAATGAATTATAAAACCGCAGGAAAAAGTTACTAAATAAAAGAACCGAAATTTATACCATTACAGTACCACTGATAAAAAAAAGGTTTACTCTGTAATAAATTATTTCACCGAATAATTCTTAAAGAATTTCAATGTTATTAGGATCATCAGTGTTTGCAACAGTCACCTAATCCTAATTTCTCTAATTAGAAATAAATTTGAATGGCCAGAAAATAAATCACACATCAAGAAAGGAGTGAGACAAGGATGCAGTTTATCGCCCTTGAGTTTTACTTATATGCAGAACAGGAGATGAATATAGGAATAGAATCAAACTGCAAATAGAAAAAATAAAACCTCGAAAGTTTGCTGATGATATTGTAGTATTAGGAGAGTCAGAAGAAAACTTAGTAAACTCTATAAATAAATGAACGGGATCCTGGAGGAAGAGTACAACATGATCAATAGAGGGAAAACCAAGGTAATGGAGTGTAGTATGGGAAATAGTGGAATAACGAAGAGTGTTAGATTGCAAAGGGTCATCGCCTTTTTAATTTAGAGTACTTAGGCTTATCCATAATTTATTATAATCACTACCCGAAATTCCTGAAGAATTGGTAATAATACGGCCATGTTCAGGATATATTCTGGACGGTATCTATATAAATAGAAGAGACTTTAGTAATGAAGTTATAAGGACTGTATTTTGGGTGTTTAGTAAAGATTGGATATCCTATATGTAGTCTTCTTTTATTGACACTATTTATTACTAAAAATGTCCGTCATATTGTCATTCAGGACTTTCGGTTTTATACCGCCATATTCATCTGAGATTTACTCATAAATTATTCCGTACGATCTTTCGTGCATCGTCTGTTTCGTTGTACTAATGGCTGAATAGAGCAGAATGCTCCTGAGTGACACCTTGACGGACATTTTATGTAGTAAATAGTGTCAATAAAAGAAGACTATATACGGCATCAAATTTTTAATAAAATAAATAATTATAGTAACAGTAAATTTTTAATGCAATCTAGTATCTTCCCGGTACAGGGACCTAACTGTGGTCAGATATTTACTGAGCTGGAGTGTAGCTGAGTAAATATCTTATGGATTGCGCAGGGTAACATTCAGTAGGTTAAGGTCGGTCACCCTGTGTGCCGTGTTCGCCGCTCAGCCCGTGTCCCAGAGCTCTGATTGGAGGGAACATCATCATCTGGTGGAGGGATGGAATGTGCCGAGCCCTTGGCGAGAGCATAGACCGATCTGCGATCAAGCGGGTCGGTGGGTCAATTTAGATGGCATTTCCCATTCCGAGCCAGAATCTATCAGTCCCTTATGCGTTCCTATACCATTCATCCGATTGCCATGAAATTTTAGTGAGTTGTAGTGCTCAGCCCAGAGAAGGTCATTAATTCGAAGTTTTTGCTTTCACCCCTCCCCCCTTTCAGGTCAAAAGAAGGTTCCAGTTTAAAAATCGTTTCAGCGTCAACAGATGTCTTGCGATTCGCAAGAAGTTATTGAATATTTTTTTCCCTTCGGTTAAGGGATTCGCGAGTAAATTCAACTATGCGATATATATATCAAGCGATGCTTAAATTTAACTAACATTTTATTTAAGTAATGAAACTTTTTATTTCTTAATAAATATGCTAAATGTTACATAATTCACACTGCGGTCGATTGAGGCACGTTTAAAAAGGGCGCGCACTCTCAGTTTTTCATATTTAACACATTATTTCACGCAAATCTGACCGAAGGGATCGTACAAGTATCTATTCCTTATAAATATAACAGACTTTCGTTGTAATTTTGTGTATGTATATGTTGCCTACAATTCTAAATGCATGGAGCAATTTTGACCAAATTTAGTACACGGGTTGTTTGCTACCCGGAAACAAGCACTGTCGGTATACTTTTACCACTCCTGGGAGTGCATGTAAATTTAAAACTTCCATAAAAGGTTGACAATTGCGATCAATAAATATTTTTTGGTTTTAGTTATATTGATTTATCGTCGTGGTGTGTGTGTGTGCACAATTTGAACCCCATCTGGCCTGAGATGGGCGCATCGGTAGCTATCAGATGTAGATGAGTTAGTTTGGCATGTTCAGTCGTAATTCTGAAGATGACAATTTGTTCTTCGAGAGTTACTGGTTTGTAATTATTGTGTAATATGTGATGATGTGACCTAAGGTAATGTTGGAACAAGTTATATTGACGTTTTATGTACGGTGGTCACCGTGACAAAAATAATTTAAAATTATTAATTAAAGAAGAACATGCTGCTGGGAAAGTCTGTCAAGACACGCGGAAAGGAAAGTAGTGGGGTTTTTGCCAGATGTCTAGGTGGCTATTGTGGTGCTATGGAAAGCGGTATGGAGCCGCATTTGGCAGGGAAAGCAGGCTGTTACGGTGCCTTATAAGGCCCGGGCAGTTCATAAGCAGTTACAGCTGCGAATGCCTCACCGAATTGTCAAAAGTAACTGTTACAGACATCTTACTTCTCTAATTCCTGTTCCTATTTAATTAAACACAGTTAAAATCGTGCAGAATATTGTCACAATCGATGATTTAATTCACTTAAAATATTATTACAAGATATTTTTATGTCTTACAATACAAAATGAGATATATTATTAGGTATTTAAAAATTAGTCAATGTTTAATGAAATTTTAAATATTATAAATCTAACATTTTTGTCACTAACATAACTAATTCTGAAAATTACTAATTTTTCTATTCATTATATATATATACAAAATGTTCGTTCGTGAAGACCGTCTTACTGACTCAAATAATATTAGTTTTTGAGGCGCCAAGGTTATCAGGGTAGAAAAGAAAATAACTGTCGGGTTTCCATGAGTGTAGATAAAGGCACATTGATTCAGTAAATTTATTCACCAAATACATTTACAGTTTTGTACAAACAAATTTCATGCAACAGCTATCTGCCATCAGTTAAATTAATAGATAAATAAAAAGGCAGTTTCGTCAGAAACAAATTGTTTACAATGAAATTGAAGCCTAACTTAAAAAATCATGCGGCGCTTTGGTCCAGTTTTGCAACTTATACAAGCCACTAGCATTTAGAAATTTCTTTCCAATTTTGATTATTTATTGGAAGGCAATTATGTTACAGGAAATAAATTGTATTTGTTAAGTAAAGAAAGCCAAGAAGTTGTCAATTTTTCTGTTAAATATTTCTTATTAAACGTTCGTCACTCAATTTGGGCCATAGTAATCTACCATTTCTAGTCTGCTGACTGTGGTCCACAGCGACTGAAAGCTTGTAAATTGGGTGACGAAGGTGAAATGAAACAAATATTTAACTGAAAAATTGAGGACTTTATGTATCTTACTGATCCTGTTCATCTAATTAAAAATTATATAATTTCAATTCATCTACATGACATTTGTTTAACTTCTACTCCTGATGAAGTTCCAAAACAGGAACAATTCGTCGTGTGATTTTGTAATTCCGAAATTAATTCCTTTCTGAACTATTAAATTGTTTCTGACATATTGGTTGTTTTATTAATTAACAAGTTCACACGGGTTAAAATCTGTCTTTTTGGTATTTCAATATGAAAATCCACGAGGGAACAGCACTTTTGGGTTTCCCGCGGGTTGTTCAACAAAAGCGTCCATGAAGTATCCATGGTGGTGGGTTGCGAAGGAACATCAAAACATTATTTTGGGACCCCGAAAATCTTGAAATGCGCTAGTTTTTCTTGTGAAATTTGTGTAATTTTCCGTTGACTTTCAACCAAGTAAATTACCGACAATGAACGTACCTGGTTGAAGGCCGAGGAATTTAAATCCTAGAATTATCTTGTTTCTCTTCGTCTTTTATGAAGCAAACAGTTTGTTCCCTAGTGGTTATCGTGTCAATACTGATGGCTAAATCTTGGCCTTCATTCAATTCTTCGTCACGAAAACCTCATTCCTGTCAACCTGAAAAAATAACACTCATATAAGAGTTCATTCACGCCGTAGTGACTGGTAAAGTGATTTACTGTTGTTTATATGCGGAGGTGTATAATACGAGACAAGAGGACAGTCGGAGTGCCGCTAAAAACATACTTATGCAAAGTATACGTAGTAGGTCAAGTAATAAAATAACTGGCCGATTCCCTTGATTCACTATAGTGTTTCATAAAAGAATGACACTGAGTTGTCTTCACACACTACTGAAGTCGCGTCTCCTACATAAATTAGCTTCGCCGATCAGTACTTCTATGATCTATTTCTTTGCACTGGAAATGTGGACCAGAAGTTGATCATGTCATCAACAGCCTGTTTAACACTCGTCCAGCTTTATACATTGTCATATCATATTCATGTGAAACAATTCATCGAAACCCAGCTTGATCATGGTGCAAATATACAGGTGAGACAGATGTCGAACGTAATTCGGTTGTCTTCGCGCGGGATGCTATCTGCTCGCAATTGTCGCGGAGTGGAATGCACCGATTTTCCTTTGGAAATTTTTGTTGTATCAGTTGTTTGTTTGTTGATCGAAACTGTTTTACCTTGAATACAGTGTGCATATGCATTTAAAGAAGACAGAGATTGCCGTCGTGCGCTGTTTTTGGTTGCATAAATTTTTACAGAAAATTTAAAAGAACGGACATCAACTATTTTTCATTTCATAAAGATAATTTATGTGGAACAATACTTTCCGTAGAAAATATATGGTTAATCTAAGGAACGGTTAGTACCAAGTATAATCATATAGAAATATACTTGTATACATATCATTATTAAGTATATTCGAAAGTCGCAATTTTCAGCCCACATGTGTTCTGTGCACTTTTCTGAGTATGGTGTCGAAATACTATTGCGTCAAAAACTTCTGAATTACACCTCAAAGAATAGTCGAAATTTAAAACTAGAAGCTGCCTGGAATTTCAGGAAAGATGACTTCAGTTAGACGTACTGCAAGGAACAGGCACAAGTCAGTGGACGAACTGATACCACAATCGTGTAAAGGTGCAACAGATAATGTGACGGAAAATCAACTTCGTGCAGGCACAGTATGCATTGAGAGCAATCCTGATGATTTAATGGTAACAAAAAATCGATTACAAGATAAAATAAAAGCAGGAGATAAATATTGGGATCTCTTTAGTGAGAAAGAAAGGTTACAAGAGCAATTGAACAAGTTGAAGAGAGCTTCTGATAAAGATGAAAGCAATGCCTTACTAACCCAGTTAATACAATAGAAGAAAGTTATGGAATTCACGTTGTTATAGATTTTCCAATTGAGTATCAAAATTTATAAAGTAAAATATTCCGCAAATTATTCCTGTTTTGATAAAATATTAGTATTTTATTCACGGAATTCATGCTGTAATCTATATTTGCCCAATCATTAAATTTTTTAAGAAATAACATAATATGTGCAATATTGTCGTGATGAACTGGAATTGAACTCAAATGACGGGAGAAAATACTGGAACATGTTCCCTCCATAAGTTTTTCTTGCTGACCGTCTCAGTAATACATATCATTACAAAAATGTAAACTCGTCTCATATATATATATATAATAATGATAGCGGTGCTATAAATATCAAATATGTTCGTGTCGTTTTTGCATATATTTACGCCGGGGCAAATACAATTAGTTTCCTGAAATTAATATGTTTTATTATCTACACACGAAAAGAACGATAGAATCACATGCCAAGAGAAACGATAGGACATTAAATATTTGTGCTATGAAAGAAATGAGATTCACGTCCACGGGTATTACAACCACGATAACCATACTTTTATGGTAACGATGTGAAATCCCAAAAAATGGAACAATTGACTCATTTGCCCAATATTTAAAAAGGGAGACAGATTCGAGTGCAGTTATTATATTTACTCAATAATCAGACAACTCAGAGCAATCGGTCATACATACTTAAGGACACTAATATTTTCAATATGATTTACTTCAATGTATCAATTTAAATTTCTGAGTTGTTTACGGTTTACTATGTAATATTTATTAGAAATTTGTATCGTCGACAATGACATATTAGTCAACCCGACGCTAAACTTTAATAACACAGAGGTATTCTTATTGATATACGTTTTCCAACTCTAGACATTTTGAATTTTTATTCATACATATTAACTTTAACATTTTCAGCTAGGTTTTAATTTTTGAGTTATTGGTAAACGTCTTTGACAGGTGTAAATAATAGAAAAATGTAATTCCCATATCGTAAGTTAATTTTTCTGTTGCCCCCAGATAAGTTTCTCGGGTGTTTCCACGAGTGTTGTTATTTCGACGATATTGAGTCTCTCAGCCTATGCTGATTACCTGGGTCTCATTTCCCCAGTTGAACTACATACAAATTAATTTAAAGAAAAACTAATTATGGATTAGTCTCCAAACTGGTTGCCTTCCAACGTGTAGTTACGCAAATTATTGACGTTTGGTTAATCTGCCTTTAACGACTTCATTTTATATTGCCTTGTATTTCAATTTTTAAAAAATAAATGTTGAGTGTCGCTGAGAGATGAATATAAAATACTATGAGCACGTTTCGTATTCAAGGTGGAGCAAAAATAACCGACTATTGAGACATTTTTTTTCTACATGAAAACGAATCAGTTGATATTTGATCCTCAAACAAGAGAGGAAACTGGTTTCTGCCTCCTTGCAGACAAACTTGTTACTTTTGCTATCTTCTTCATGATACTGTTATGGTACTTATTACCTTTTTTATTATTTTCTACAGACGAAGTCTGCTATATGAGGATCACTTACAATGGCCATAAATTAATTTCAGAGAGATGGTTTACAGAAACATTTTTCGAGATCGGGACAGCTATAAAATTTTAAGAAACACTTAAATGATAACAGTAATATTTGACAGAAACAAACTTAATTAACAAAACTAGCTATGCCCGCGACTTCTTTCGCGCGGAACTTGGACAAAGAGCTGTTTTTATTTTGCCCTATAAAACAACGGGTACAGAGTTTTGTTAAAGTTTAATTCATTCAATATATAAAAAGTGCGGTATCATTTATGCATCCCATAAACTTTAAAACAAGTGAAGACTGCAATTCTGACAAACTTAAGTCGTCGTAAATCGCCTGGTTATGACTTAATTTCGTGCAAGTTTCTTAAATAAGTACTAGAGAAAGGATTGAAGTGCATCACCCAATTATATAATGCTGTACTAAGACTGCGATATGTACCTGAGCAATGGAAAGTTGCTACTATCATTATGATACAAAAGCCTGGTAAGCCAAAAAGAGACTTGTCATCATACTGTTACCAATCCTGTCCAAAGTTTTCTAAAAGCTACTAACACCCATGATTATAGATAATAGTAATATACCCAACCACCAGTTTGGATTTCGTAAAAAACATTCAACAATAGAGCAAGTCCACAGAGTAGTAGAATTACAAATGGCTTCAATCATAAACAATATTTCTCAGCTGTATTCCTAGATGTTGTGCAGGCATTTGCTGTTTAACATTAAAACTATATTACCGTCCTACTACATGAAATATTAAAGTCCTATCTCATGGATACACATTTTATGGTTAGCTATGGAGAGACCTTCACTTCACTATTTCCTATCAAAGCTGGCGTTCCCGCAGAAAGAGTGCTGGGACCTTGGTTGTATCACATATTTACTGCTGATCTCCCAGTCTCACCACATGTTACACTTGCTACATTCGCGGATGATACGGTGATACTTTCATCCCATGTAGATCCTATTTTAGCTTCTGAAAAGCTAAAAACCCACCTAAATAAAATGACACAATGGTTTAGTAAGTGGCGAATTCATATAAATGAATCAAATCAAACTATGTAACATTTACAACTAGAAGAGGAAATTGCTGTGCTGTTACTTTAAACGAAAACCAATACCGCAGGAAGAAACCGTAAAGTACCTGGAATGCATCTAGATAGACGACTTATTTGGAAACCGCATATATTCTCCAAATGTAAAGAATTAGGTCTAAATTACAACATAGTTTTCTGACTTTAAAAATTTACAATAAATAAAAAGACGGCCAGAAAGTCAGCATATAAATATATCACTATTTATTCACAAAAGCGACGTTTCGTATCCATTTTGAGACTTCCTCAGGCGTGCTACAAACAAAATATTACAATAAATGAAATATGGGTTCTATGTTACAATTTTGAAATTTAAATATAAAAACATGGTTCAAAACTTACAAATTTAGCAACACATCATATTTATTTCATATGCTAAGTTTGTAAGTTTTGAACCATGTTCTGAAAGTAATTTCAATTACTAAATGTCAGATTATAAGTTATAAATGAATAAAAAATATTTTTAGTTTCTATGCTTCAGATTAACTCGCAGTTCGTTTTAAACGGGTCCCGCTTTCACACGTTTAGAGCCTATTCGAGACAAACTTTCAGACAGAAATTTCAATTACATTTCTTGTGATTGATTATAATATTTTACTTGCTTTTAAAAATGAGCCATTACTGAAATTTTAAAATTCATCTGACGCGAAAAGTATACTTTGTATCGAAGATACAAAGAATTTAATTATTTCACTGGGACTTAGCTCTCTGCCAACAATAGGCTAATTACGGTGCAAAATTTTAATAATTTAAAACATATATAATATTATAGATCAAGAGTATAGGCAAGCCGCATTCATTTTTGGAGATTTCAATGCGCGTATGGGCCACGATACATATCCTGTAGAATGTTTTATATTTATAGAACCTATTATCGTAGGTTAGGTGCACTATGCCTTGGGAGTGTACTCAGCAAGTTCCCGATCCGATGACTGGTGTAGTAATGCATAAAGGACAGACAGACGTTTATATATATATATATATATATATATATATATATATATATATGAATCAAAAAATCAATAAAGAAAGACAAAAAAATTGGAAATGCCATACACAAATGCAGTAAACAATATTTAGTATGCGGAAAAGTCAAAAATTAATTACAAGTTGCGTTTTGCTTTTTGGCTACCAATTGGCCTACATATGCTGATATAGGCAATGTAATTTGCACGCAGCATTAGAAGCGCACGACATGCATATCCTTGATTGGCTTTTGTGTTTAATTATTTTCATCGCAGAATATAATTGCTAGAAAAAATATGTGCTTCCAAAATGTGTCATGATTTGAATTGCAATGTTATTTAGAGAATAAATTTATTCTACGACCCAAATCTCTAATATATTTTTTAATTTAAACATTTCATTTCAGACTCGTTATAGAAACGCGTTGAATTGATATTTAAAAAGTCGAAAGTAGAGCTTAGGTGGATCTCAGAAAACGATGTGCTAGGGCGCGTGCTGAAACGTACCACGGGCTGCTCAACATTAGTTTAGTGTTAGACAGAGCAGAATGTCCTAGTTTGCGTTAGTATAGGCAATCAGTGAGCGCAGATATAATTTGCTACGAATTTAGCTATTCAGCCAAGTTACTTGTGATATCAAATTTTGAAATAATACTTCACATTTCCTTCAAAAATATTAATTATTGGGACATAAGAGAATAAAACCATTAAATAAGTTATCTTTGTCACTTAAGAAAGAAATTTTTAAAACGTCTGTGAAAAGAGGACACCAGCAATGAGAATTTCATTTTAGATTGTTGCATCTATTAGAATAATTGAAACTTCATAAAAAGTTGTCTATTACTCTTCGTTTGATTGAATGGAGCAAAGGATTCATTGTGGTCTGCGTTTCACACCACGTTTTCCCAGGGAACATTCTGCAGAAATTGCTTGTAACGTGAAGGGTAGAATAGCAATGCTTGACGCGTTTCTCATTGCTTAGTGCTTGTAAGAAGTAGGGCGAGCGGAAAGAGAGCAATTAAAAGGAGCGGAAAGTGGGGGCTGTAAGAGTGAAGAACAAAATAAATTGAAGAGTTGATAGAAATGATAACATCTACTCATGTATATATTTGAAGCTGAAAATTTTATACGTTCTGAAAGAAAAAAATTAAGTGTGCTTGGTGGATCACATATAGAACTGCAGTTCGTCGTTAAGTATATAAATATTATAATATTTACCTCATTCCACTAATTTGGTTTTTCCTTTATTTAGTTCAGTGTGGCTGATATCATCAACCTCTATTTGGTTATTTTGATTCTGTTGCACAATGCACAAACTATTTATGTGATTAACGGAATTTGATATTTATTTGCTATAATATATCATTTAATCTCTTTTTAAAAATAAATTATAAAGTGTCCAAAAATATCAAAGTTGGTCGTAAATTTTAATTTAATTTTATACATTTGCTATTGATTTATTATTTTTAATAGTAATATTACCTTATTTCAAACTAGTCAGAAACATATTACAATATTATAGAAAAAATGTGTTATTAACGTTAATTCTTTGAATTTTTGGTTATTAAGCCTTATAAAAATTATATTTGCACCTGAAGAGCGAAAGGAACGACACGTCTTGTTGATTGCATTTGTCTTAATCAGACCTGAAAATATGACTAATTTGGTAAGAGAATAAATTGGTTAAAAGTTCTATTGATCTGACTTCTTTGCAAAAAACAAGAAAACGGCCATATTATTAGAAAAGAGAGATTACATTTAGGACTACACGATATTGCGTTCCTTCATTTATGGTAATAAAGTATACGTCCGCTCAATGCTGTCAAACATACAACAGTGCTGCGATCGATACTGGTGTAAGGAAGAAATGCCTATTTTGAAAAGTATAAAACGCGTATCGAAAATTATAGATAACTGTCGCCTGTAAAAGTATTATCTTAAATTATTTTTGCTTTTAAATTGTGTATTTATGTTAAAATTTAAACTATTAATTCCGAACTTTAAGATGATCTGGCATTACTCTTGACAACAGTTGTGCGGGCTCGATATCAGGCAACAATTGTGTTGGATATACAGATTCTCAACTTGCTCGTCCCATTGTTCCGACAATTTGTAAGGTGGGTTTATAAACTGTGAGAGATGTCAAAACAAAACTTGAATCGTGACCTAAATTTAGGTGTAAACCAAATTTAAAGATTATATTTTATTCGAATGTTATGAGTTTTAATTTTCAATGTAGACGTAATAATAAAATAATAATTAAAATTCGTCTTTAACATGTTTATTTAGAATTATGTTTATGGTCTATTTTATTTCATTTAGAGATAATTTTAGCATGGCAATAACTTTAAATAATTTATAACTTCGTAATTATTATTGTATAGTATTATTAGATTCTTGTTTAACAATATGATTTTATTGAACTGACTAAGTAGGTAAATGGAAAATACAAAAATTGTTAGGGAACACGGTAAAGGAATATGGAACGGGTGGTTACATTACATTGTACGTTTTACTATCTGACATTATAAAAATATCGAATAGAGGAAATTATAGTAATATGGTTGAAAAACAAATGTGAATCTATTTTGGTAAGAGGCTAAACGAGAGTGATCCAGAAACTTCCAACGACCCTTTAACAGCTTAGTAAAGGAATTGAAAATGGGGGACGCGGAAGAGAGAGGAAGGCAGCTGAAATGTCTTGACCTAAAACTTGAAAAACAAGATAAGATGGATGTTCAAATTTTAAGTATTAGCAAAGAACGGAAGTTGATCAGACTGAATGGGAGGTGGACTCGGGATATTTCCGTCGTCGTCTCTTCTTCAGTGACCGAAGTAGGAGAATTTCAGGAAAGATGATAGAAAGATTCAGGACGTAAGGTTCTTTTGCCAAGCCGTCCAAACCTGAACGGAATCAAAGACACTAGAATAGATTTAATGAAAAATGAAGACTGAGCTTTAGGGAGCCCAGGAGTCAGTTGCCAGCGGGAGAGATGAACAATGAATGACTTCTTTCTAACTCAGAGAGACTTCGGAAGCTCCCCCCCCCTTTCCGTTCTAACACTGTAACAAAGTGGGAGTTCCACTAATTACAATCCAAGATTAAGTCACGTGGGGGCCTGATTCGATCTAGACTTTAGCTAGGTTAGCAGCGTAACTCAACCCTTGACTTTTCTCGTTTATGTGACCTAGCCACAGGAAACCGGCGCTGTAGTCTTATGTCCTGCTTATCGTTACTGGCGTCCGGTGATCAAATATCACAGTGATTCTAGCTGTACGAAATGAATTTATATTCCGATTAACATACTGAAATAGAAAATTATCCGACACAGCCAATGGTTGCGTAAGGCCCCCGTGATATAGATTAAGGACCCTACACGGATCCACCATGGATATTTATTGCCATTTTGCTAGCTATACACTTGCAAGAAGTTGCTGCAATTCATTTCTATACACGGCATTGTCATGCGCGCGAAAATTGAAGTGTATTGAAGGAAGACCAGGCCGTGCGACGAAGTGACTTGTAGCAAGTGTATCGTTGTCTGTTGTTGTCACCTTTGTTGCCTACATGCTTGATTTTCAAGCTGAGTCGATTTATTGTAGTTAAATTTGCAATGGATATTTCATCTTAGCGACAACGATAGTTATCGATTCGAAATTGACACATTAAAGACTGAACTTTTTATCTAGTAAATTACGTCAGGGGCCGGGTGTAGTCGGCTTGCAAGAAACAGAGTTAATCATGAACCGCAAGCAACAGATGGCGCGCGAACATGAGTAAACTCGGGATTCGACCTCTACGTATTTACACCATGCCCTCCCATGCCAATAGGGGCCTAATAATCTATGAAAAGCACAAAACTATTAATGCTAGATTAATCAGTTAGTTGTGTAGGGTTGAAATATCTCGTAAATTGTAAAGGGGGCTTACTATTTACCTCAGCAACTAGTAATCTATTGATTAGACTGTTATATCGGTATTTTTTTTACTTTTCGGTATACCTTTCCAGTTCTACCTCGTGGAAGATTTGCCGAAAATTGCATTTATTGTATTTGTTATAAAAATTGTTATATTGAAAAAGATATTTCAAGTAAACTTGGTACATAGATCACATTCGATAAAAATTCACTTCCGTTGTTGTAAATTATATATGTGGTAAGTATAGTCTATACTTATCCCATATCTAATTTCCAACAACGACAGTGGATTTTTATCGTTTGTGACCTATGTACCAACTTAATTTGAAATTGTTTTTTCAAGATTTTATGCGGAAGAGACCCAAATATATATACATGGAGTAGCACGAGTAAGTGCACAAACGTATATGGAGGATAAAGGGGTCATGACAAACTTTTTTTTCTCTGTGGACATTTTTGTCAGAGATGCTTCAGAATTTTCCTGCCTCACTGCTGCCACAGACATACGAATGCAAGAACAATTCTAAAACTTAAACGCCTCCAACAATAGGAGTCAACGTGCTAAAACAAAACGAGTCTTGGAAGTTGGGCGTGTGTGAACCGCGGGTTTGCATCAGCCCAGAAGTGAATAGCCTAAATAGAAAACAAAATCAAGCTTCAGAATTAGGGGTTGTTTTCTGTTTCGGGAGAAATTATTGCTATAATTCTGTCCGGGGAGGTTGATCGGAGGCACGATTTTTAAATTCGATTTCTCAGTTTTATTTTGCGCAGGCGAAAATGATTAAATGAAAAACAGTTTGTATTGATCCCAATTATTCCTCCCCCCTTTAAGGTACTGTACTTAGCTCAGTGACACGTTGTATATAGGATTCACGGAGGAGAAGTAACACCATACTTCACTCACCCCCTTTTCTGTGCTTAAGATCTACTGTTACTTAACATTAAGACAGTATGGGATGTGCTAGTAATATGGTTACGATGTTGTTGTTGTTGTTGTGGAATTCAGTTCTTAGACTAGTCTGATGCAAACCTCCATGCTAACCTATCCTGCTCAAGCCTTTACATTTATATATAGCTACCACGTCCCACATTCTACCTAATTTGCTTACCGTATTCCATCCTTGGCCTCTCTCTTCTATTCTTACCCCCACACACTTCCCTCTAATGCTAATTATACAAGACACTCATGTCCCAAAAGGTTGTCTATTAATCTATCCATTCTCTTGGTCAATGTCTTCCATATTGTTCGCGCTTCCCCTATTCTGTTTAGAACTTCCTCGTTAGTGATTCTATCCACCCATCTTATTTTCAGCATTCTTCTTTAGCTCCAGCTTTCAAAGGCTTATATTCTCTTCCTTTCTGCAACTCCTATCATACACGCTTCGCACTCATATAACGCCACGCTCCATACGAACATTTGTAGCAACGATTTCTTAATATTTACACTTATGTTACCCATAAGTAAATTCCTGTTTCTTGTGAAAGCCCTCCATGCGTGTGCTATCCTACTCTTTATGTCTTCTATTCTTTTACCATCCCCAATTATTATGCTGCCCAAGTAGCAGAATTCATTAAATTCCGTTAAATTATTACTTTCCAATCCAACACCTCTTGTTATTCCACTGTTTCCCATACTATACTCCATTACCTTGGTTTCCCCCCTATTAAAAATCATCCAGGACCACGTTCGTGCCATTTATTTCGGCTTCCAAGTCCTCTTCTGACTCTCCTCATACTACAATGTCGTCGGCTAACCGTAGGGTTTGAAATGTTCTCCTTGCATTTTGATTCGCTTTCCATATTCACTTTTAACTTTCTTCATCGCCTGTTCTCTATATAAGTTAAAGAACATGGTTACGATAACGATGTATTTGAATGCAAACTACGAGATTGTCGATGCTGTTGTTCGTACAGCATGACAGACAACACCGCAACACGCTCAAATTGCGACGTCGCAGCGACATCACAACAAGTTTTGTTCCACTTTCACCAGCATATCTCCAATTTTCTATCATGCGAAAAAAAGTGATTGTTCGTCTTCACACAAGATAATCGGAACTTCGACATTCAAATACGAAATCTCGTACGGGTATAGTCTCAGTGAGTATATAAATCACGCTCTTTTCTTCAGGTATGTAAACGTCACCTGACTTCAGTGCTGTCAAAATTTATTAGAAGAAAATTTTAAAGCGGGACGACGTTTTAAATATCCGTCGGCTGGTCTCCCAAGACCGTGTACGAGGTGCTGTATATGTACCCGTGATTCCCACGCTTATGCAGGTGCACAACGACGCAGGTGTTCGCACGGGCTAAAATTAGGATCGACTTACGCCATCGCTGGAAGCGGTTCTTCCAATGTCACTGCCAAGACGCCAAAATTAGAACACCTGTCTGGGCGTTGCCTCCCCGCGGCCCACTTCACTCACTCCTCGCTCGTAGTGCATTCTTACTTCCACCTTCACAGGATCACTGCGCCGCTCGCTCGTTCAGCTCGTTTATCAATACCTTATACCAATGCGGGAGGTCACGGATACTAATTAACTTAATTGACGGATAAGATATTATAAAATGATGTGAAGATATCAGTAACTGGTAACAAGGAAAAGTAGACAAAATAAAACGTCCGATGGACTTACAAATGATGCTACGTATAGACACAAGAATGAGACCGAGAATAATTGTGTCACCAACAAATAATGAAGCAGGGTACATAAAGGAACGGTAAAGTGGTGCTGGAGGTTTTTAATAACAAGATTATAGTAACGATGCGTGCATAAAAGCCTTCGATAATGCAAACTGGAACACAATACTAAGTATTTTCAAGACGACAGGAATAAAATATCGAAAACGAAGAGTTATCCATAAATTCTAAAGATGGAAGTCAGCAGTAATTAGAATTGAAGGACAACAAAAGAAAGCAGAAATTAAGAAAGAGTAAGTCAAGGATGCAATCTGTTAACCCAGGCTATTTAACTTATATTTATAACAGGTGATAAATATAGTTAAAAATGAATCTGGAAAGGGAATCAATCTGAAAAGATAATAAAAAACCCTAAGGTCTTGTGATGATATTTAAGTATTACGAGAGTCATGAGAAGATTTCGAAACATGAATCATTGTAAAATTAACATTAGAAGGACGTGTGTGTGGTAATAAAGAAGAGGGAGGCCAGATTGTCAGAGGGTATGGGATATGGTAGTTATTTAGAAATAAAAATGCCTTCGCAGAATGGGTTAGTATGTATGGTTGCATCAGGCAAATCTAAGGACTGAATTCTACTGCAACAATAGTAACTAGAGTTACAAAACTAAAGGACAATCTATGAAAATACTCAGTACAGTATATATACCAACGTATTGTTCGTGGAAAACGTAATATAATCGTAAATATTGTATTTGCTAATAATCTACAATTGGGCGCAAGCCCGGTGGCAATACATAATTAAATATACATAATTATAAACTAAAGAAAGGTAAACATGTTCTGTGGATGCCCTGAAAGAGAAAAGAGAAACACTTCACTTCACTTTAGTTTCTTATATTCGGAAACACATTTATATTAAAAAATATCCACTTCACTTCACACGTTTTTTCAGATTTGACCTAAATTTATTTTCTTGAAGAGGATTTCCTCCAAACACCCCCACAGATAAATTATTCCAGTCGTTGATAGTCCTATTTAGGAATGAGAATTTGCCAACATCTGTTTTTTGTTTTCTATATTTCACTTTGAATTGGTGATCCCATCTACCTATATAACTGGGCTTTTGCATTTTGTAGCTAATTCCAATCCATGGTTTTTGCCCCGTATAAGCTTTGAATAGCAAATGCAGTCTTGCTTTCTCCCTCCTTTCTGACAAGACCTCCCAACCTAGCTGTTTTACTTTTTCCTTCCTATGACCTGGCCCTACTTGCACAAAATTAGCAGCCCTTTTCTGAACTTTCTCTAATGATTCTATTTGATTAATTCTATAAGGATCCCAACAAGCCGCCCCATATTCCAAAATTGGTCTAACTAGAGATAAGTATGCCACCTCCTTTGTTTTTGAACTTCCCTTTTTTAAGTTCCTCATAATGAAATGTAAGGAATTCCACGCTTTTCGGGCCGTGAAATTCACTTGTTCCTCCCACCCAAGTCTGTTGTTGAAATATATCCCCAGATATTTGCAGCTCGTTACCCTTGGAATTAGTTCCCCACCTATTCTATATTCTGTCTCATTTAACAACGTGCGTTTAGTAAACGAGATTGAGCTGCTTTTCTTTCCATTAATTTTCATTTTATTTTCCAGAGCCCAGCTATTAACTTTATCTAGATCTTCTTGTAATAATAAAGTGTCTTCCTCGTTTGTTATCTTTCTGTATATGATACAGTCGTCAGCGAAAAGCCTTACCCCTGACTTCAAGTAATTCGGTAAGTCATTAATGAATATTAAAAACAGTAAGGGGCCGATTACAGAGCCTTGGGGAACTCCCGATGTTACAGCGCCTGAATCCGAAAATTGTTCCCCGATTTTGACTTTTTGCGATCTGTCGCTTAAGAATTTTTGTACCCATAGTAACACTCTTTTATCTATACCTGTTTTATTTAATTTATCCAATAGGATATCATGAGGTACTACATCAAATGCCTTAGCGAAGTCTATGATAACCCCATCTATTCTACCCCCATTATCTACTTCATCTGCTAACTCCTGAAATAGATTTATCATTTGACTTTCGCACGAGTACCCTTCCCGAAACCCATGCTGACCATTAAAAAACCACCCTTTTCTATCGAGTTCAGATCTAACGTAGGCTGCTAATAAGTGCTCCATAATCTTACACACTACTGAAGTAAGACTGATGGGTCTATAGTTTATGACGTCTGTTCTTTTACCAGATTTATAAATTGGTATAATAATAGCTGTTTTCCAATCCGCCAATTACGGTAACCAGAAAGGGGAGCAACCGTCGGTATCTTATAGTTTGTTGTTACATTTCGTAAAAATTAAACGCAAAGCATAAGTAAATAGAAATAAATGAGAAAGCTACTTCAGATAATAGGTGTTTGGTATATTTAAAAACTTAAAACGGAATATGGTAAAGGATTCAAACTGCAAAAAATAAAACTACTACCGTTTGCCGATGACATTTTTGTATGAGGAGAGGCCAATAGAAGAGTTGGAAATCACAATAAATGGCATGAACGTGCTCCTGGAGGAAGATCACAACATGAGGATTAATAGAGAGAAAACCAAGATTATGGAGTGTAGTATGGGAAACAGTGGAATAACAAAGGGTGTTAGATTGGGAAGGGATATTTTGAAGGAATGTAATGAATTCTGCTACTTGGGCAGCGTAATAACTAGGGATGCTAGAAGTATAGTAGACATAAAGAATAGGATAGCACAAGCAAGAAAGGCTTTCGCGAAAAATAATAATTTACTTGCAGGTAATATAAGTGTGAATATTAGGAAATCATAGCTAAAAATGTTCGTATGGAGTGTGACGTAAAAGGGTACGGAGCATGGGCGGAAGGAGTTGAATAGAGGAAGAGAATTAAAGTCGTTGAAGTTTGGTGCTATAGGCGAATGCTGAAAATCAGATGGCTGAATCACTAAACGAGGAAGTTCTAAACAGAATAGGGGAGAACGTTGGCCAAGAGAATGGATAGATTAATAGGCTACGTTTTAAGACATGAGGATATTGTTAAATTAGCATCAGAGGCAAGTGTGTGGGGTATGAAAAGAAGAGGGAGACCAAAGATAGAATACGCTAAGCAGAATATTGAGGATGTGGGATAAGGTAGTTATCCGTAAATGAAAAGGCTTGCGTAAGTTAGGCTGGCATGGTGGATTATATCAGATAAGTCTTAAGAATGCTTTTCCACATATTTTGACAGCTATTAACGATAAGGAACAAAAATTGTTTTTAACTAGAAATATTGAAAGTAGAATATCAAATCAGTAAATGAATTGAATGGAACTAAAAAAATCGAGTCCTTTGCTGATAGCATACATTGCTATTAAGACAATAATTAACGCATTGTTCAAAAAGTATGTGGGTACATTAAAAAACATATCGGGCAACTTCAATAAAATATGTCCAGAAGAGACTGAAAAGTCGGACATCTCATGATTTGCAATGTAAAAAGTGCCAGGAAGAATCCAAGAAACGAAGGCAATATTCAACACACAAATTAAGCAAAAGTGTTATAAATTCGTAGATTGACTCCGACACTGGAAAAGTAACGTAAATTGGAGTACCTCTGGAGAGTATATAACAGGCGCGTAACATGAGCGGTTGATGCGTAAATCAAGGTCACATGAAGAGCCTCTGTAAGAAATTACACGGTAGCCAAGTCGTTATGGCATTATCTGCAATTGCGATATTCAGAAAAGGATTTAAAGGTGGGTTTTGGACATCAGAATTGTGCACGCAATGCTAGTCACGCAAAGAAGGATAAGACGATCCATGTTCGAGACGGATAAAAGAGATCTTCACCAGAACGCGAGTTTTTGACTTATTGGGACATTAAAGAAATTTGAAGTGACCGTGAGTAACACACGTGACTGGAACGTAAATTTGATGTAATGTTTGGACGAGAGGAAATTAAGTCAGTGTCAAAGTTTAATAAAAGTTTTAGAATTAAATAAATAAGTTCTTAGTGCTGCCTTGGACCTCTCTTTGGTATAAAGAAACGCGCTTATTACATTTTATTGTTTAATATTAATAGTTGGATGTAACAATAATTAGATTGTTAAAAGGTTAACCTGAAGAATGTGCGAATATGCGCTGAAACGTTGTTTGATAAAAAAATATAAATTGTCTGAAAAAAAGCGGTCGGAAATTATTTTATTTTTATAATTATTTATAAATTACGTTAAACACTTCGGCCTTTAGAGGTGGAACATATCGAGAATCTGATACAGAATATTCATAAAATTAAATGCTGTTGTAGTTGTACTTTCCATTGTACTTCTACCATCCCTAGTTATTATGCTTCCCAAGTAGGGATATTTCATAACTTACTTCAAAATATCCCTTCCCAATCTAAGACCGTTTGTTGTCCACTGTTTACTGTACTACAATCCATCATCCTGGTTTTCCCTGTATTGATCCTCATGCTGTACTCCTTCTCTAGGGCCATGTTCATGTCCTGTATTATGTTTTCCATGTCTTCTTCTGACTATCCTAATACTACAATACTATCAGCAAAGCGTAGTGTTTTTATTTCCCCTCCTTGCAGTATGATTCCTTTTCCATATTCCTTTTTAACTTTCTTATCGTCTGTTCTATACATAAGTTAAACAGCATGCGTGACAGACTGCATCCTGGTTAATTCTTTCTTGATTTCTACGCGATTTTATGCTTTCTAAAATTCTAATTACTGCTGACTGCCATTTGCATAGGTTATGGATGATTCTTTCTCGATATTTGATTCCTGTCAAAATCCTTAATTCGGTGTTCCAGTTTACATTATCAAAGTCTTTTTTTCAATATAAAAATGCCATGAATGTTCACCTGATTGTTATTATTATATCCTCTGAAATTAGACACAGAGTGAATATTGCTTCTCTTATCATATTGTTCCTAAAACCAAACTGATTATTTTCTAGCTCGTATTCTATTTGACGTTCCATTTTTTCATATACTGTTTTCATTAATAGGAATAGATTTTATATTATAATATTACAAAAACCGTTGACAGAACAATATATTAGAAGTAATTAGTTGTTTATTTAAAATTATGAATTTGTGAATATGTCTACGGAGTAGATTCGTTAAAGGAATCTTTGTTGGCCCAGGACCAATTGGGTGTTACGAAAGACTAGTATTTTTTGTTTTATCAATACAATAAAATCTCGTTTAGACGTCTAAATATATGTGTGTTGAATATTCCATCTTGTTTCGATTAGATTATCTACAATTGAAGTAGGAAGGAAACGAAATAAATTTAGGTCAAAATTGACCTTTAATATGATGCAAAATAACGAAATATGTCGATGAAAAGAACAATTAGTCATAAAAAGTTTTATACTACATATCCACTTCAATGGTTACATTGATATTGACGTCAATACAGATTGAAGAACTAGGAAAGAGAAGAATATAATAGTAGTTTAAAAAGATGAAAACGTAAAAGTTTATTTATGTATTAATGCGATTGCTTAAATATTCCTATATCATCAATTATTATGTTTAAAAAATGAATATTATGTAAAATAATTTATTTTAAATTGATGAAGTTCCAAATTTGGGATGATTCATAACGTTTTTTTGTTTTTAATAAACTTATGACATGTTGGCAGTTATAATTCTCTCGCTGGAATCATTTGTACGTTCACGGTTCTATGATTGCAATTTTAATTAGTGTATATTGGTGTGAGAACAATGTAATATGAAGTGTGTTACCTGTTAAGATAACGGTGTCTAAGCTGCGACAGACACCTGCGAGTTCGCACTCAAAGAAGCCGAAGCGACCAGGTAGGATTCCATTCAACTGTGAATAAAGTGACTAATAGGTTTCATCTGGAATCCCAAAACACGAAAATACGGTATGCATTGAAATATGATTATTGCGGAAACGTTAATAGGATCTACTCCTGTCATTTACGAGGTGGAATGCTTGCTTTTCTTTATCTTAACTTATTTAAGAATGAGAATAATATGCAATTATATAAGCTAAAATTCTGACTGCTACCATTTGTAATTGTATTTAATAACATTATCAGGGAGATATCCAATGATATTGCCTGTAGAATTTAAATAAACAATGACACGTTTAACTTAAAATAATTCACTAAGCACACCATGTATCCAGAGGATCATAGATTAGCATCTTTGAATGATTGATATATTTGATTTTTTGCACATCCCCGTAGCTCAATCCCGTAGGCATATATTGATTTTATATATCAGCATTTAATTGTCCATAGATAACCGTTATTTTCTTCCTATCTGCCATAGTAGTTCTCTTGTCTTCATCTAAACTTGTTTCCTCGTTTATACTACAGGTTTTTTCCGAGTCAATTTAGAATCTAAGTTTCGTCCTAAATATTTTACTGTTCTTGTTTGTGAAATTTGTTCATTATTTATTGTGACTGGGGAGCAAATCTATTTCCGGAGACTGGATGTGATATGTGCAGATTTATTCACGTTCACTTTTATTTTCCTTTTCTCTGACCTTTGTTGTAGATTGCGATTGCAATTGGTACGATGCTAGTTTAAAATCTTATAAAAGTCATAATGGAATCATTATACCGTTGAGGCCTCCTTCGCACTGTATTCTACCTCATTTTCAACAGAAGAAGATTTCAAGTTAAACTGTATTGCTATTTCAGTAGCACATTCCTCAATGTTTTTACACGAAAAAGGATAACTCAGACAAGATTCGTCACTTGCCAATTTACTGAAATCATAATAACGTCTTTCGAATTCGCCCAAAATATTTAATAACTTGCCCTCGTAAATATCAAAATACAATGAGGAATAGTTTCTTTCAAAAACGGAAAATGTTTCATAATCTTGCTTTTCAGTTGATCTATCATAAGTTGCAATTTACTTTTGAATGTGTTTATTGCGCTAATCATCTCAGTAATGGATTCTCTTTTACCTTGAATCTCCAAGTTAATGGCGTTTAAATGCAATGTGATGTCTGCCAAAATTGCTAAATCGGTCAGCCATTTTCCGTTTTTCAGCATCTGAGTGTCATCACCTCTTTCGTCCAGAAAAGCTATTATTTCGGGCAATAATTCTTTAAACCTTTCCAGTAATTTGTCGCGACTCAACCACCTGACGTCCGTTTGAAGAACTAAATCAGTGTGTTCAACAGATTCACTATCTTCCATCTGCAATGTGAAGAGCCTTCCTTGTAAGCTACGGGCACGGATGGAATTTGATGGAATTGTTATTATTAACAAACTTCAAGTTACAACTCTGACTAACTCCTACTCCCACAGGCGCAACATTTTTTTCGGCATGGACGAAGTCTCGAATGTTCTCAAGTACCTAACTAACTAATGGTTTGTTTGTAAGCGTGCCGCCAAACACGCCGCCCGAAGTTTATAGAAAATTTGTCGGGAATCAAAAACGACGCGCGTCGCGGGGAGATTTTTTGACAAGTACGGCGCGTTCCTTTGATAAACCCGCCTTTCGCCGCTATCAGGGGGTTATTACTATGAAAGAAAGTGTTGTGGGGATTATTCTGACCTAATTGAGGATCAAGTAAAACAACATATGTGAATAGATCTATATCGGCAAATTTTTCTCAAGATCGACTGAAAAAGCACTCGGGATAGACCGTTTGAGCACACCCTGTTCTAATTGGTTAACATTAGACTTAATTACGTCACTGAAATTCATTTTAAAACTGATACTCATCTGTCATTAATAAAATAAAATTATAGATCGCCCAGTAGAATCAGAATTATTTTAATTAAGGGTTTACACATTATCACCTTATCAGGTACTATTTAAAAAAAATTAAATGACACTTACTTAAATCTATGGAATGCAACCAACAGGGATAAGAATTATATTAATTTAAGATATATGATAAATTTTAGGGAACCACACTATGAAATGAGACTTCAGTTAAATCTATGGAAAACAGCCAAGAGATGTAAGGATTCTATTAGTTTAAGGGAATGCTTTCAATTTTTATTCACGTAAATATACTCTGTGTTTGGTAAAACTTTTAGTAAGTTATGCGAAGGAAATTTTCCGGGTGAAGCTTTGTAAATCTACCCAAATTATTCGCTGATATATGCAACTGAATTTTCATACCAATATTTTGGTTTTACTAGTTTGAAACATTTAGTAACAAATAATAGTAATAAATATCGTCTTCTGCCATCATTAGAAAATCGTCTTGCGTAACTAAAGGTTCAAATTTCTATTATCTTCGTCGAGATTAAAAATGATAAACGTACGTCCAAAACTCTCCATACATAAAGAACATACTCAAAGAAATTGGCTTATTATCAAATGCTACAAATAGTCACTATGTTCTGTTTCCTTTTCACCCTTCAAATACTTCCACACAGTTCAAACAGTTTGAAGAAGTAAGTCTGCATTTTAAATGCTTGATACCTAAACCACTTGTTTTAGGGCACTCCACAAATAAAAATTTCAAAGGATTAATGTCGCGAGAACGTTCAGGCGCCGTGCTTAAATCCGTCCAAAGTCAGAGCATGATCTGAGCGATGAGATAGAGAGGAATCACGCTCACGCTTCCCCTTTACTCTTCTCACTTCCCTTCCCGTATCCATTGCTACTAATATTGAAATACAAAGTTTATGGTCGTGACGTATGATGCATTCATTCAGTTAATATGAATTTACGTTTAAGTGTAATGTGTAATAACTGTGCTACGTACAGTAGCTTTCTATTTCTTCTTTAAAATTATCATTACTGTCATCTTAATCATCATTTAAATAATTATAAAAGACCGCGAATAAAACCCGGGACCTGACCTAAAAATTTTCCACTCTCATCCTTCAATTCAGTTATTGTCGCCACAACAATGAATACATGCAAGTTTCCTTAACTGTTTTGTCTGAGACATCTTCATTTTTGTTTAAAAAAATTAGTTTTTTCAATTGTCGTATTTATTTTTTATTATTCTTCATACTTTTCTGGTGAATAACGTAGCGTGTGTTTGATCGCTGGCAGAAAGATTCTTTCTCCTAAGAGTATCGCAGGTTACTTAGCAACGCGGCTTGTTTATTTAATTCGCTGACATCACCGTATCTCGCCGTTGCAATATATTTTATCAAATATAATAAATATTATTAATATCTATTCGAGTTATTAATTGTTGAGGATTTACCATTCACTCTACTCTTTCTTAATAAAGACGACAGTAACTGATTTCAGTGAAGAAATACTACTGATTTTATACGGGTTTTAAAATTTAAAACTAACTAATGAATTATATTACTGATTATTCTATTTTCCTGGATTCTTTTTACTCTCCCGGTTGTTTGAATATTTCCTGTTAAATTTGAATCAATGTTCCCTCATGTCACTTGAGAAAGAGATTCCTGTGGGAGTTTTCTCTCGCAGGTATTTCTCCCCAGATTTATTGCGGGGCTCACCTGGCTGTGTTGGGAATACCTCGTACCCTGTCTGGTTTTTTTCTTGGTTCACTATTTTAGGAGGTGTATATACTGGGGTCGAAGACCTTGTGCGTACGGTAAGAGTTGTCCGCTGATCCCATTAGATCAGTCGGTCAACTGCCTCCTAAAACTGGTGGAGACACGGTGAAGGGAATGCAAACTTCTCTCTCGTTATTCGAAAGGGCGTGAGAATAGTACCCAATAGCCCGACCTACCTGATGCAGGTTTTCTAGGGTTTCCCCTGCGTCTCTTTTAAATAAGATCCTTAAAACATAGTCCGCGGACCCTAGTCAATCTTCTGCTACCTTGTTCTACCTTCCACATCCACCATTTTCAATTCCCTTCCTATGCGATTTAAGGAGAGTTTTCTGCTATAGAATCACCCTCATGTAGACTGTTAACAACAAAAAAACTCGTGTAGCCAATCCCCTCACCGCCACCCTCCGAAAACGTTAGCTTACTAACCACGGAACTTATCTTGAGAAATGTGGCTAAAATGTTTGGCATCTGCTTCATGCATACACTTCTGGATTTTTCAGGTCTGAAAGTCTTGAAAGAGTTTTTTGAATAAAGTCCCAGTAGGCAAGACCAGTGAGAGAGGCTGTAATGTTCCTTAATTAATAATTTAAAATCGAGGGAAAAACCTCTACGTCAGAAATATTTACGTTAAGTCTTCAGAACCTGATAAAGTGGCGAAGAAATTAACTTCCATGAAACCGTTTATTTTAAATGAAAATACTTTTAATATATATGTTAACGCTAAAAGTGATAAACTGACGCTTATGTATAATTTCCGGTTATTCGGTGGTAAATATGATGAATAATTCAATGTTTATTACACTAACCAGTGAGTTTATATACTTCCAATCTCGTAATGGTGAATGCGATAAACATCTTGATTGATTAAGCCAGTAGAATACAGCGAAAGGATTTTCTTCTTGAATGCAAGGAATGTTACACCAGTAAACAATCAGAGACAATTGTGCGAGGTGAAAAGGAGGAGCAGTTATGAGTGATGGAATTATGAGGAAGTGTATTAGTTTAACGAAATGTGAAAATGTTCACGATGAGCCGTGGAGCGACAGATTGTCTGTGATCATAGGCATACAAATCCTGGTTCCCCGTTACAATGATTGATTTTGTGGAAAATAATGTTCTGTGCCTTGAAAAGTTCTTCTTAGTTACTATTAAATATAATGGAAGTGTGTATATATGAAGAAATAATAACCATTCGTTCTACGATAAACTGTCCCATTTCAGAAATAAAATTTTACGAGTAAAAGCTAACTACCCAAGTTCAGAGAAGATATAAAATAATACTTCATACATAAGCTCTTGTTTTAGGAATATCGTTTAGATACTGTCCTATTCTCCAAGGTTTTCGGTAATATTGCGTTTTAATTGTTTTTCTTCACATTTTGCCTTTTTTGTTTGCTTTCTTTAGGGGTATTCTTTTATAATTACTTGCCATTATCGTAAATCTTTAGGGGTTCAATAAAAGCTTAACAAATATATAAGACGCAGAGAATCGGGATGTAATAGATCAACAGTCTCACAAAATAGTGGTCTTACTAATTTAGCGGCTTTATTTTGTATACAATTGGATGTTGCCTGTTGTTTACAGTGGCTGTTTGGCCGTATTCACCATTATAATAATAGTAGCTACCATCGTTTGAAACAGAGTTGTGGTTTAACAAATACAAAGTGAGCCCGTGGGAGCGCAGAGAATCTGAAAGCAATTACACGATCCTGGATCCTGCAGACTTTGGAAGTGTGTTTCGCGAGCTGGAGGTCAGTGCGGCCGTACAAAGCATTCGGAGTGACACACCAAATAAAGTTGGGATGAGACGAGACGTCTCCCTCTTTGGCTTGTCTCTGACAGAAAGCTCATTACTGCGTGCGTGCGCGTGTGTGTGGGATC
Source organism: Eucriotettix oculatus (assembly GCA_034510155.1). Taxonomy (NCBI): domain Eukaryota; kingdom Metazoa; phylum Arthropoda; class Insecta; order Orthoptera; family Tetrigidae; genus Eucriotettix; species Eucriotettix oculatus. Next base: position 233,921,035 of record CM067376.1, on the reverse strand, counting down.
AAAGCTTTGTGCCCAGGCCAGGCCCGGGGCCACGGGGGAGCTTATCGCCCAATATTTACAGCGCCGCTAAGTTGGCAATCGTAGGCCAAAGGAAGCGATAGCCTCTGCAGACTGCGACTTACTGCGAGTGATTCACCCACCAAGGTAAACAACTGCAACCCTCAAATCACTTCGATACCAATCCAAAACAATTATTATTCATTCACAGCTGTAGGTTTACGACATTGCCACTATATCTGGACGTCAAATAAAATACCTATCCTACTATCTGTAGAATAAAAACATGGCGCGGAGTTAATGAAATTATTCTTAATTTTTTTTAAGTAATGATAGTTGGACCACTCCATGAAAATGGTAATGATTTCAATTGCGCTTTGAATTAATAATCTGTCTCAGCAGATAAAACAATTTGAAACATAATGATTAACATGGTCAACAATGTAGGCTGAGACGAATTTCCCTGCGAAAACCGGTATCACAATCTTGCACACGTTTCGAGGTTTAGCCAAGTTACGATGTTGTTTATTGAAAATAAATATTCAGAACAACGTCTGCAACTGTAGTACCTCCTTCCTTTTATCAGTCGAAAAATAATGTATCCAATAAACCTTTTCACGCAAAATCTCAATTTTATTAGTTTTTCAAATGGGATAAGTTATTATTCCTCTGTGCAAATATTAAGATAAATATATTTTTCATGTTTTAGATATAAACCGAACAGTGTTATTCACAGCTGTTGAAAGAAAGGAACGGGTAACCATAACACGAATGGGCCATTCCGTGTCAAGTGGCCTTCGGTTCCCCACGCGACCATTTCCGATTTTGATGAAATTTTTCGTTTGTTCTATGATGTCTCAGATGGGCATCTGACATTATATTTAACCACATTGTGTGACTTTAGATTTTAACAACAAATTCGAGGCGATGAAACAGTAAATAATGTTTTTCTGAACTTGCTTCAATACGGTTTAGGAATTATAAAGACACCAACTACCAGCTCGGGAACTCAATTATAATAAATTTATATAAAATATACGTTTATATAAACTTATCAGGTTTGGGAATCTTCAGGCAAGGAAAGCCGCCCATAGCTGGCCTCGCCTGACTTGCGGCCATGGGGTTGCCAATCTTTGGTTGCCAGTTTAAAACTACCATGTTTCCACGCAAGGAATTTTCTGCGTAATGTATCTGATTACTTAGTCTTCCCATTACGAAATTTATAGTAGGTCATTTAATGTTACAGGACTGAAAATGAAAATCACGCCTCTCTTAGAAAATAATTCGCTTTTGGTGTCCTTGTGGAAATGATAAACAATAGATTGATCCAAACAAGTTTAATTTTACTTCATACATCTAATAAAGAGAAATAGCATTTAAGAGCACGCTATTAGAGTGAAAATTGCAAATTAAAACAGGATGAGACGATATTTGTGGACAGCGCACATCAGTACAATTTGACCCAAAATTTTAGGCCTTATTTGTTGAGACACCGAAACTAAACATGCTTTTTATTACATTTTCTAACGGTGGTAACTAAAAAAGATATCAGGTGTCCCTCTGAACGATTTATCCCTCTGAAAGAGATCATTTTTGGCGTTTTTCACTTTGGCGCCAGGTTTACTGCAATTCACTAAAGTATATTGTATGCAAAGCTGTAAATCCTCTGACAAAAATGCAATATACGATCTACAGAATATAAATATCGTACTTACCTTATTTATTAAAGCAGGATTCCCTAAAAATACGAAAAAAATTAGGTGAAATTTTCTAAGCAAGTTTTGGGACCCATGGCATTGTTTAACCGTTTCGTTATTATTTTCGTAATCTACGCATATGGTGTACATTAGAAACGAATTGTAAGGGCCATTTTTGAGACGACGTTGACTGAAGAACGACAGCCTTCTACGAACATTCTCGTATCTCAGCTAGAAATGCATATTTGGAACTGAAATACTTCATATTCATCTGTAAAAATTTCTCAAAATCGGTAATGGCCGCGCGAGAATTGTTCCCCAAATTAGGCCACTAGACGTGGAGTGACCCGAATAAGAATACTTGCATTAAACGATATACTTTTTGTATCAACTGTCCGCCGACCAAGTACTTAAACAGATAAATTTTATTGACACAATACGAAAGTATGTTGAGTATAATTTTATTACACGGATCTAATATAGGTTGAAAATTTATTTTTTAAATGTATAAAGCAGAATACAAATTATTTGTGTCATACACCATATATATTTGAAGTATCAAAAATCACCACAATCACAAACGTGGTTGTTGCTACACGATTTTGTCCATTCGAAATTTATATCTTTTAGCCTGGGATGTACTGCCTTTCTCCCCACGTACGTAAAGTGGATAGATTATTGCAACGGACAACCTACATATGTATTTTCGGAAAACAGACTGTATATGAATTTTTCTAGATGAAGCTAATTTGTGTGTGAAATAAATTTCCAGACATGCAGTTTGTCGTTCCGAATTCGAATTACTCTAACGTGGCTTCGTTTCTGTTGACTGGACGGAAGTTTGGTTAGCGGTGTCTGTTCGTTTTCCAATGAACGACGAATATGCGCTGATGCGATGGCGTTTCAGATACTCGTGGGCTTAGCAAATCCGCTGTCTACCAAACCGCTCCAGATTTCCTAACTTTGACTAACAGCTGGAGGTGAAAATTTTGTAAATAAATTCGAATAATTAATTTTCCAAAAGGCAGCGATCCACAGTAAAATGTTTCCGTCCACGTCCTAGAGCATCGTGATCTTCCCTCCGTGCGCTTAAGTCTTTGCATTTTCAAATTTTATCCAAATATAGTCCTCCTATTTCCAGGATGCATAAATTATTGGCCATTATAAATGTATTTTGCCAACATAATTTTCTGACTTTTAAAGTTTAAAATAAATAAATGAAAAGGCGGCTAATAAGTCAGCAGATAATTTAATTACTATTTAATTTTTACATTCATCCAATTTTTTGGACTTCTTTAGGTAAATTATTTAATGGATAAACTATTTCCATTATAGAAATTTTGTGTCGTGGCCAATCTCCCGCGATGTAACCGTCCACAAAGCTGGACGAAACGTTGCATTTGTATTAATTAAATAGTAATTAAGTTACTTGCTGACTTATTAGCCGTCTTTTTAATTATTTAAATGTATTTTTCATCCTCTGGTCGACTAGTTGTCCACGTAGCTTTTCAACAACTAAAGATAAAATAGTTACTGATACAGGCAATCAATAATGTAGTCGGGTTAGCAGACAATGAGTCTAATTTAAATATGTAAAAATAATAATTAATCGATCTTTAATAATTCATCGAAAAGGTAATTAATTGATGATATCAAAAACTAAAACAAGAGTGCATGTTATGAATCCATTCTATTATTTGAGAAGATCCAACCCTTATAAGAGCAATGACTGTTTTAAGATAGTCCACTTAATTGCCCAATGATCCAACTTCTATCTGCACTTGGTAAAATCTTCGATCTTATCCTGGAAAATTATGAATAAAGAAAGTAACGTACTTGGTCGAATTTAAGTGAATTGTATGTCTTGACTTAACTCTAAATCAAACTGTAACATTCTGATAAAAATATATTTTTGCTATTTATGATAATGAAACTGTACATTGTAACAATTATATAAAGGAAATATATAATTCCAACTAATACGTAACTTATTATACTGATGAATGGTTCACGAAGCTGCTATATTAAATAATCATACTAAAATCAAATTCACCGAAGGATGAGAACTCAAAATGGAGTGCGCTTTCATGCTACTATATTGACATTACCCTATTACACAATCAGCATTAGTAAAGGCAGATTAAATATATTAACACCACTTATGCAAGTCCTTTGCTTACGTTCAGCCAATACAGCCTACTGACGGATATCAAATAGCATAATGATTATGAAGCTGCAGACATAAAAAATCATTAACTTATTAAAGGCATGCTCCAATAAAACAAAAATTTGGTTTGGATATGTCTGAAAGTAGAGTTGTAGTTAGCATTGAACGCTTAACCAAATTAATTCAACCAGCAGCGTCGGAAACTACAAATGATGATGAAATTATTTCCTTACATCACCCACTTTTATATTATTAATATTATTATTATTATAAGTTGTTAGTATATATGTCATAAAATATATATACGACGGACATTCAATAATTAAAGAGACAAGTTGAAGAAGAGAGACGTGTTTTGTGAAAGGTGTTAAGTACTTTCATGATATTTTTATTAAATGTAGAAAAACTTATTTGTTGAGTTGCATTTTCCAGTGCCAATGCTTAGAGGAATTTTTAGGTCCATCCTGCTCAGACATCTGTTTTAAAACACCACTTATGTGCTTTTATCGATACAAGTTTTTAGTACAGTTTATATCTTCTAATACTGGCAAGAAAATTATTAGAATAAAAAGGGTAAAAATTGAATATTTATTAAAAATCTAATTAGTTTTTTTGTTACAGGTGAGTTACATTTCCGTACGAGATGGCCAGTACAATCTTTGACCGAAAAGGTACTGTGAACTTCAGCCTAGTATATTAGCTTAACAATTAACGAATTCATTACAGGCCAATTTACTAATAATTTTCTGCGGAAGGAAATTCCTCATAAATATTTTGTTATAGCCGTTAAGATGCTTGATACGTCCGTTCTGGTTAAATTATTACAGCAATGTCTTTAAATGGTCGCATTTAACATTATAATAATTATTATTTTTAACGTATTTCAACAGTTGATTGTAATTTTACTGGAAATATTTTAAGAGCAAATAATGTCTACTTATTATTAGTGCTTCCTGATTAAATTACTTAACAGAAAATATAAATATGTAATAACTATTAATCCTCGTATAATCGAAATTATTTTCGTATATAATTTCTCCATTAGTTGCTTATAGCCCTCGAGCTTCTTTTAGTACTTCCAGTGAATTTAATCTGAAAATTTATTAATTTAGGTGCCTGCAATTTGTGTAGTATCTAGTATTCATTTCCTTGTAATTAAAATTTTCTTAAAGTTAGTATTTTGCTGCTTTATTGAATGTGGAACAAAAATATAAATGGCATTGACGAAGTACACTAGGCTTCGAGTTTTGATTGACTTCATGAAACGATTTGAGGTAGAATTGTCTACAGCTTCATTTCCATCTCCTATACAATTTTCCAGTTACTGTATTTCCTATCGTGATCATTCCTTGTTATTTGTCCTTATGTTTGACGAATGAATTCGAGCACAGACTGAAACACTTGGACGAAACATTTTAGAGTTCATTAATTTGCTATTTTTGGATTGAAATAATTGTTTAAAAACCTATTTTCCACTTTTAATCTTTTATTGTTTTAATCTACTCACTTGAATTTTTTTTTGTTTTTTATACGCTTGGTCGTGTCATACTCTGTTTCATTATCATTTATGTAGCGTACACTTATTCCGATAACATTAATAACTTCGCGAAGTTATGAGAGTAGTCTATAAATATGTGGATGGATGTTGACCGACTTGGGCCTTAGTTATATTTATAAAGCACCGGGACTCCTATAAATACGAGCCGAAATCTTACAGCTTCCGATTGAGGTGACGAGAGAAAGCAACTTTCCTTGCCAAACCGCCGCGCCAGATGGAATTTCGAAAGACCTTCCAAACGAATGGAACTCCAGCTAGAGTCTCTTTTCATCAACCTAAACAACCCAGATTCAAAGACGTAGTTCAATTAATATACCTCAAAACCACGAGGTTAGTATTTTAAATATCTTATTTCGGTAGTCGGCGCTTGACTGCTGTTCTTTAGAACAAATCCTTCATCACATCCTGCCAGATGACTCGGCACTAAATACATACGTAGTTTTTGTGTTAGTAGTTAAAAATTTCGCAAAAACTGATATTATAGAAATTAAAATATTATTAGATTCTAATTTTACAATATATATGCCTACTTGTATTTATCGTATCATTAATAACTTGATAATACATTATAATTACATGAGCACACGACGTTAAGAGGTATTCAAACAGTACTTTCTTTTTAGTCGTTTTCAGCCACATTTCACTGTCCAATAAATTAAGTTAATATTATTCAAATACAACGCTCGTTATGAAAATACGTGTGGATTACAAGTGTGGCACCACTGCTGCGTAAAAGTTATTTACACCAATAATTTCACTTGTCGCTTCATATGGCGAGCATACAGAAAGTGTCAGGCGATTGTAGTTTTGCGTATTCGTTTCTGTAAAAATGGTTTAATAATTTTGTGTGTTTGACTAAACATTTATAAAGTAATACTGAAAACATTAATTCGCCGATAGGGTCTAAAACATTACGAGAACTATAATTTGCACTAATCAAAATCTTCAAATAAAGGCTGTTTTGAAGAACATTAATTTTTCTACTTTCATATATTGTAAAATAATTGATATTTAAATTAATTTTGGTTTTGATTTTATATCGATAAAACACACACACACACGTATATATATATATATATACAACCAACATTAATGACTGCTACGTTTTATTGAAAAATTTCCCTTCTCTTTATATTAAATCTCTTACAATTTAACACTGTGCACAATACTTAAGAATAGTAAATTTCGTGAATAAACAGCTATTAACTGGTGCTTAAAAAATGAGCGATACATGTATTGTAACACTTATCAGCTTGCTAGGGTCATCTTATTTCCGATGACCGACCCAGGCGCCACTAACAACGCAGAATTTCATTATTTATACCTTTTATTGTGTCATTCGTTACTAACACTACGCGATCCGTGAGATACAAACAGGTAGCTGTGAGTAATTAAGTCGATTATGAAACCATCAGGCGTCTTAGTTTTGATCTATTATGGGAGATGGGGGGAGGAATTTAATGACCAAATCATGTAAACATAAACATTAACATTTAATGTTCAATTTAACTGACAAAAGATGATCATTAGTTCAGCCACAAGTGGTCCTCAGTCGTTCATTGTTGCTATGATATTCACATTCTCGTAGTTGGTGAGATTCGACATGGCACAGTTGGGAATGGAGAAGGGGAAGAGAAGTATTGTCGTTTGAGGAGGAACTTCCCCTTCAACGGACTGCTGGAACGCTACTAGCATTGTTAAAAAACATTAATTGTATTAATCCAAAATAGATATGGAGACTGCGACAAGGTCTTTTGTAAAACACCCTGTACTTATTATCTATTACATTTTACGGATGAGTTTCTTGACGTACAACATATCCTGAACTAACAGCAATATATTTCATAGCGCCAATGTTTTCATAATTGCTTTTACAATACGAAGTTGCGTTTAAAAGCTGGAGTTAAAGTGAGTTCCTGTTTTTCACATAACTAGCTAAATCTCTAACTGAATCCTAGATAATTTATCGCACGGTATAAGTATACAATGGGGACGAATTGACTGTGAGCTCCGGCGATCTGGGAACAGTGTTCCATTGCAATACCTAGCCCTAGGTTCGAGCCTCTGACACATCAACGTCGGCTGCACGTCTGAGACGCTTACACGACCTCTACGTCTGCAAACTTCAGTAATACAGTAATACTAAAACCCACGTGCTCTTCCTGTCTTCCTATACTTTGCGGCTTCCCAAAACTACTCCCAATTCGAAAGGGTGTTCGGGAATATGTGCTAAACATAGGGCCATTACAGTCGTGGCTGTGGGGTGGTCACCATTATTTCTCAGTATCGCTTCTCTTAGGGCGCTGACCGTCTAAAATGACTCAAAAATGATCTGCTGCGGACTAGCTGCAAATGGCACTAGGCAATAAATAAACCGGAGTCTCTCATTTAACACACGCCGACTTTTCGGTTAAATTTTACAGTTACCGTCGCCATGACAAACGGTCTTACTAAAATATTTATTGATTAGAAAAAGGACCATCAGATCGTTTTTATGTATCACAGTAAATTGCAAAATGTCATCTAACGAATTTACAGTTGTATTGGGTTAACTCTGCAACTGAAAAAGAAATTGTGTGGAACAATCTTCAAATGTTTATTATATACAAAATATTAATGGGTGAATCGTATATTAAGAGCCGATTTGTATTCATTAACCAACACAGCTATTATCACAGCCATATTTGCCACTTCTTACAAATATTTTTAATATTAGTTTTGTGGGTTTCAAATTTTGCTAATTTGTTTGTTTACTGTGCAACCGATGATAGTAACAATTAATTGATTACGTGTAAAGAGCTTCAGGTTTGTAAACGGTAAATATTATTACTGTACCGTACCTCGATGCTGCCTCATTACAATGATTAAGTTAGCTAAGTAAACCTTTAGTTACGATCCTATTCTCAAGTGACTGTAGAGCTTTTATACTTATATCGTTCGAGAAGTACGTGTTTCATCACAATTATTAAATTCGCACAAGGTGATATACACCAATCAATTCATTACATATTATATTTCGTTAGAATTAATATCATTATGAAATCAATTCATTATAACGTATGAAATATTCAAATGAAATATCATTACTTTTGTCTCTGAACTCCATTATGTTTTCAGTATCTTTGTGAGTCTTTACTGTTGTCATGGAAATTGCCGCGTGTCAACAAAAAAGTGTTCATTGTATTAAATTTAAAATTATCCCGTTTCTCGTCCTAATAACTCCGGCGAAATTGACGTCGTTTCAAGACGCCCACTCCTTTGAAATTATAATTTCGAACCGCCTGTAAGGGGTTCCTTTGACATAGGAAATTTTTTTCGGCTGAAGGCAGAAGAGATATTTTTTTATAATATGAAGTAAATCTTTTTGTTTATTAAAGCCATCATTCTCACGATTAATGAAAGATTTTCGGTAAAGTATCCGTTTCGCTAACAACTATCAAATGAAATGAAGTAAGTAGACGTGCAACGGATCGTAAATTGAAGTGAATAGACATAAAAAAGGAGATGGTTAACAGGATTGTAGCAAAGTTACAAAAAACAATAATAATACAAAAGACGAAATAATAATGAAATCTAAAGAATCCTACATCATGATGAAAAACACCACGAATGTGGAATGTTACCATTTCAATTGTAGGATATTTATAGATCACTAAATGAAGTACACAGTTTTGAAACATTGTATTGCTATTTATCCCAGTTATAGAATTTTATTTTATCTTTCAAAGCTTAGGCTTCATGTTATCGGCTATTAGCCACTCTTCATAATCCCTTATAATTCTTTTCGCTTTCTTTCTGAGAACAGCACAATTTTAACTAGCGTATTACTCGTGAGTGTAATTTCTGCTGTACTAGACCGTAATTTAAACTGTCCGGTCGGCAACGGATGCAGTAAAACCTCATATAAATAATGTAGCGTGCATATTTAGTTTGTAAAGAAGTCTACAAGTAAGCAGCAGTTAAATTCTAGTCTAGCATGTGCTGAGTAATACAGCTATTTTAAGAAAGTACGGTGGTATTATGGAGTGTAATTGGGGTTGGGTGAGAGAGGAATAAAATCAACTGTAGGGCAGACGGATTTATCATAAGAGACATGTAAAATTTACAGATTTTTGGAAAGTATAAAGTGCCATTTTTTATTTCTATTAGTTAATAAAACTCGTTTAATATTTTTAGCAATTTAAATATAAAAGGAAGTATATTATTAAGTTAAGTAACTGTGTAGCTAATTACATATTTTATCTCTTTAGGATCATAAATATTTATACATCGATCAGGTAGAGAAATAAATGACGATGACTTTGAACGTCAACCCATAACAAAGTTTCTTAGCTTGACAAACGTTGTGAGGGGCTCGGAATAGAGTAATTTTTCGTTCAGTGTAGTTATAAAGTCCACGAAACATTTTTAAACAATCTGTATAGAAAAATGGCTATTTATAGCGTTACAAATAATACAGTACCTAAAAGACAAACTGTCAAAGTTTTTCATTGAACTTGGCCGATTGCAGTTGCTTAAAATTCTGCAATTGTGGCTCATGAAACAACATGGCGCCCTTCCACATTTTCACAATTTGGAACGAAATTAGCTAAATGTTTTGTTGTCACGTGGCAAAAGCTGACCTGGCGCTACTCCAGTGGCCAACGCGATCACCAGACTGAATTGCAATAACGAATAGATTTGTGCCGTGTGACGAAGGGCGGACCTGTAGAATATTTGTAAACATTGTAAAAGAACCTTTGAAACATCGTCTTCGACATGCAGTATCAGTTGTTACGTCGTTCTTGACCATTTATACCTTGTTTCACATCTATCCGGAAGTCCAATTGCAGACGATTGAGCAAATATGGTCGGTGACATTCGTGTCGGCAGTTTTCTAAAGTACGTTCCCGGCACTGCGTTAAAAATACTTTGACTTTAACATACTCGTCATTTGAACACTTACCTACGAAGATTTTTTAAAATATTTAATGGTTTTATAATTGCCCTGTATAATAATATTTAGCAAATGACTATTGCTTTATTCAATTGTGATAAACATTCGCTAAAGAACGGATAAATTGCGACCGTATTATTTATAGAACAAAAAAAATTCATAATGTCATATCATTATAATTGAGTTTAAGTAGTAAACAATTCATAACATTTAGTTCCATATGCAAAAATACAATAAATAAGAATAGCTCCATCATTTTTATTTTTGTGAAGGCTTGCGATCATGCAGTCCAATTCTCAGTTCTAGAAAGCCATAACTTCATTTATGCACAATTTGCGAAAACTAGAGTAAGGCTGAATCGGTAAAGCGGGAGGTATTCGACCTCTTCTGTCGTTCGCTCCATGTAATTATCTAATTGTCTTGCGAAAGTTCAAAAACTTGTTAAAGTTTCTCGTCACTAAATCCTGTTTGAAAGTAAAAAATTTGTAGACCATTTCTATGATTTTTTATTACTTATTCATGTATATTAGTAAAATCATCAGAATCATTTTGAATATTACACTTGAGAGTCTACTAAGGAAGAAAATGCATTTTACATCCACCGACTCCTTTGTCTTGTGAGCCAATTAAAACTGCATCTAAATATAAAAGTTGCGCAACTTGGCTTCCATCATTACATTATGTCTGCTGCCTGGGATCAAAGGACAAAATTGCAGTTCTTGAATTTTAATAATGGAGAATTTTTCCCTTTATGCTACAGGTTTATCACTTAAAACATATCATTTTGTTTTATATTTTGCTTACGTTCAGATACTGCAATTTTTAAATTGGAATTATTAGAAAATATTGAACAAATTTTACGTAAATTTTTAAGCGATAAAATTAAGAAAAAAAATAAATGAAAACGGAATAATGAATAGTTATTTATTAAGCAAACATTACTTATACATGTTAAATTTATTATCTGTTCTAAAATTACTCTATATGATAGCATACGAAGGAAATTTGATAGGGAAGATGTGGAAGGTAGAGATCTACAGTTTATACTCCGAAACTCACAGGCAAGAGTTGCAAGGCAAACCCTAGAAAACCTGCATTAGGTAGGTCGAGATATTGGGTACTTGTCACACACAGGAGAGAAGATCTCTGTAGGATCGCAACGCAACCTTCTCCGTGTCTCGACGAACGTAGGAGGCAGCTGGACAACTGTTCCTATATTTTCAACTGTGGGGTCTTACCCTATGCCCAAGGTCTGCAACGCAGGAACATGCGCCCCATTAAATCTGACCGAGATGCACTTAGAGCATTGCATAAATAATGAATTTTTTTCGTCTAATTACCCGTGCGCGTGTAATGAGTAACAGAGTTTAATTTTGTGCAATTTCCATATGAATACCCACCGTAATAAATAATCCACACCAATGTCTACAATTTTAAAATTGTATGTAGTTAATTGAATTCTGATAGCAGTTTATTGTCATCATGATCACTTTTATCTGACAAAGCAAACGTGTCTACAACCTGTTAAAATTTTTGCTTGAGATTAATATCTAATGTCATGGACATTGGAAGGTTGTAGAATAATTATGGAGATAAATAAAACCGTCCATCTGGGATTTACTTGTAGCATAGAGTAAATGTATTTCGATATATTGCCATGTTTGTTTTATTTTAATCTAATTTGAGATGTAAACTATTATTAAATTTATTTAAGGATCTTCAATTTATATTAAATTCTGAAATTGAGGACATTGATTTGGACACAATTATGGCGATACTTTTAAAATTGTATTTCGTCGTTGAGAAGCGATCGTTGTGGAAGATTGGACTACGAGATTGTTTCCACTTTCTATGAAATGGCAACATTTATCTCCAGGGAAAAACTAAGTGCTTATAGGGGCAGAATTAAACTTGTTGCAAGGCTCCTTTATCCTGAATATTTTCAAATCAACAGACCCTAAATTTTCTGTTCTACCATCAACTGGACTAATTTCTTTACTTAAAATCTATCTCTGTCTCTTGACACAGTGTTTTCTCAAAGAATCTTTGACCATTTTTGGACTTCCATCCTGTCACCGAACGGGTGGCCGTACATTTCACCTTATACGAGGTCACATGTTCAAGTTCATCCAACTCCACTGACCCCACTTACTCTAGCCCCGTCTATACTTGAGGGTTGTTAATGTTTCTAGGCCTGTTCCCACACCTTGAGTCGCTATAAAGTCAAGTTACAACCCTGTTAGGCTTGTTCTATTTCACCAACTCGTGCTCAATGTTCCTAGAATTTTACTTCATTTTGACTGTCTCTTCCGAGATACTTGAATGATCATCGAGAAAAAGGCAAAATTTAAAAACAACTTTAAAAATAAAATCAATTATGTCTGTATTTCACAACAATTAATTAAAAGAAATTAATGGCCAGATACAGGAAAAGGTTTTATTTAGTTTAATCGAGATTTTTACACATTTTGCACATTCGTTTCATCCAAATTTAACATTACCACAGGAAATTCAAATATAGTGACGAAACGTCGTTTCAACTAGCTAAAATAATTGTATTGGTTCGTTAATTTATTTCAGTAAATTAATTTAAAACAGTTTCTTCTAAATAAATTAGAAACGCGGATATTGTAATAAATTAAGGTGCCGTATACTATTTTATTCAGTCAGTCAATTACTCTGGTTGAAGTTCCTTATTGGCGCCAATCAGACGACATTAACATGCCAGCCAAGACGTCTATCAGGCGGATATGAGAGAATCGGGCGTGTGGAATCCTAAGTGCTTGGGATTAGCAGACGTTAACCTTTTGTTTACCCTCATTACCGCGCACCTGCACATAATACTAAATTTAAACACGGCACGAGAGTTTTTATTACCTGGAGAACTTTTCAAGGTTCGTTCATAAAACAGGAAAGACCGCGGTCTAAAGTTTATATAACGTACACGGTGTTAAATCAAATAATTATGTCCGTTTCAAATTTATATATAATATTCACGTTTCCCTCAGTTTAATATAAATGAATACAATGCTAAAGCGTGATTGCAATTTCTTATATTACTATAGAAAGATTCAGTTAGTTATAATTTTAAAAAACAAGATTTATCATTATGGCAGCGTGGTTATTGTTTCTCGTGTAAAAATGAAGTAGTTAATTATTATAATTCTAAATTAGTTAATAATAATAATTTCAGCTAGTAAATGGTTAGAATTTTATTTCATCTTACTAAGATATCTGTTGAGAAATAATCACGTCATCAGAGTATAGAAATGTTATAAAAGAAGTAAAATGGTTAGTTAAGGAGGAGAGAACAGAAATGGGAACCTGCGGTTGATGGTTTGGTGATAATAACGGGTAGAATGTTGGCGTTCCCCTGCTCTTTGGTGTTTATCAGGGCAGTAGCAGGTAAATACGGGAACATGTGTTTACTAATGGAGCGATATCACGGCGACTCGGGGAAGGGCCTCCGTTTAACCTTGCTCAAGATCAGCCCAGATTCAAAACGTTTTTGCCTCTCACTTGCTTTACTTTTTAACTACAGGTATTTTTTTTGAAGCTTTACGTTATTGTGAAAAATTTTGCAGTAATTGGATAATAGAAAAATACATTTAGGAATCCAATAAATGCTTAAGAAAGTTGTAAGTGAAATTTGGCAAATATTTATATGCAATAAACCCATATTTATATTTAACGGAATTTTTGCCACTGCAAACTTCGCTAGGCGCAAAATTATCTACGTTTGTAATAGTTTTATCTATTTAAAAATGTACCTAATGAAGCCCTCAAATATGGAGGAAACGACGTAATTATTTTTAATAATTATTAGTTACATTTTCTGCTGACATTGTCTGTTTTTTTATTTATTACATTAAACAATTTCTGAAATTTAGTAAACAAAAATCTGATTACAGTGGCATTAAGTTAAGTTCCTTTAAGATATTGACTACTTGGCGTTAGTTCACACTGTGCCAACTTCCCTATAATTGCAAACGAAGGGATAATGTAGGATGAGGTGTGTTACGAATAATTTAGAGGGTAGTTATGACAAAAAATTTAATTTATTAAAAATACTTAACCAGGAAAAATATTTCCGAATTTCGGAGGAAACGACGAAGTAATCAATCTCTTTATAATCTCAGGTTAAACCGCGTCAAGGATTGGGAAACTTGGCAGCGTACCTTGTTGAAGCATAGCGTCGTCTCTGCCACCTTCTCTGCAGGACGTTCTCCTCAGCTTCGATAGTTTGATCTTCTTCACATTCCGGGACCAAACGACAGTTCCCTTCCGTCCCCTCCAATTCGATACGGCAGAATAACCATTCACACAGCATCAGAGCCGCGGGAAGAAAAGTTAAAGGAAACCACCTTTCAGATCGATTTTCCTTAGACCATGAACTCCCATTGGTTGAGGCAATCACGTGGTTTTTAAATATTTTCTTTGTTTCCCTACTTCTCGATTCCCACGGAGTCTTATTTTTATTAATTCCACAGGTCATATAGATACGTGCCAAAATGCCATCCCAGGGGATTAAAGACGGCATAGGGTCTGGACATACTAACACCATGTCCAGTTCTCAATCCTCGCTAACGAGTTTAAGGAATATAGACTACCGCGCTTAAAAAGACAAGGGAGGTGCGATAATGAGAACACTGTAGCTCAGGTTTTGAGTTTTAAAAGATACAGGATACCCGAGGAACATTTACGTTGCGCTCTCTAATATTTAATAGTAGATGAATGTATAGAAACAGGATATACGAAAAGGAGAATAAGTAGCTTAAAGTTAACTAAGACCATTTGAGGGAATTGTCTTGGACGCTGCCAATCCTATTTTCTAGTGTTAGATCCAATGTTAATATAAGCACGTTTTACCTAGTCCTTGAAGGACCATAAGATAGAAGGAACAAACAATCTGAATTTAAACCTCCTTATTAATAAAAAAATAGGCAGCTTGTTAACATTATTATTAATATTACGTAATATTTCAATTAAAATTTATAGGATTTTATGTAACTGAACAAATTGATCGTAAAAATAACATGAATTAGAAGCATCAACATTAAGTATATTTCTTTGCACTTATTAATATTCTTAGTATTAAATAGAAACCAGTCTTACTTTTGCTAAATAGATGTTTTACTCCAGCCCTGTTAAATACATAATTAATATTTACTTGATAACCATGGAGTTTGTCCTTGAAGTTATTAGTGTTCATGATATTTTTCCAAAAAACCTCTTGGAAAATATAATTGAGTTGCTACATACCTTGCAACGTTATTTTGATCAAATATTGTATTGCAACGACATTACTCGTAATCTACGAGGCAAAACTTTCTTTATCTTCCTGTGTTAACAGTCATCTACAGTATCGGTTTGTATAGAAATAAGGAATAGAAGTTTCTCTGACATTTTCTTCATGTCAAAATTGTTATACACTACTTCTTTGAGAACTGCTTTTCAAATAATTTTTATATTTTAATTTTACTGAATTTTGGAGGACCAACTATGTTTTGGAATGTATCGTGTATAATTTTTGCCTTCCGCACCAATCACTTTGTGAAGGGTTTAATTCCAAGCAACCATTGTCACGTTGCTCCTCTGCAAATGCAGAAGTTGGCACAAAGGGTTTCGACTCATTGCTCGCAATACCTAATAACTAAGCATACCTCGTTGGTGACGTAAATCTGGTTCGTATTCAAGGAGAAACTATTTTAATGGAGTCCCTTTTGAACATGTATATGTCGACACTCGAGCTATTATAATGCTAGTCCCAGCTTTGAATCGTCACAACTGAGGTGTCGTAAAAGAACGACTAGCCACAAAGGTCTGTTGTATCCTCCCAACGGATACGTTACCACAATTCTTAACGCTTTCGATAGAATGATGATTTATGTACGACAGGCGTCACGCCAATGGGAAAATATATAATATTGCCTGTAGAATGCTCCGGGTCAGCTACACGGATAAGAATTATGTCGATACATGTAATGAAATCATACCTTAATTGTTAAATCGAAAAGTGGGCAAAATAAGATAAGAAAACTGTGATCACGTCCAAATATTCAACTATAAAAATAGTTATAACATTATAAAACCCTTGGAGCACGCCGAGGTTGTAGGACAGGTTGGGGAATTGAATAAGAGAAAATGCGAAATTTATTTAGACAAGATTTTAACTGGTAAAACATTATTGTGGTAAACATTTACAAAAGAATTTAAGGTTCGGCGAAGCAATTAGATCTATTATCATCTCAGGATCAAAACCGTGGGCGATACTTTCCTAAACGTCAAGGATTGGAAACGGATCAGCGTACTTCCTTTGGAGTGCGGCGTCGCCTCTCCGCCAGCGTCTCTATAGGGCGTCTTCTTCAGCGTCACAAGTTGCCCTCCATATACAGCTGTGACCTAGCGTCGGTTCTCGTCCGTTTGCCTCAAGTTCTGACACCCGAATGATTTCACACAACCTCACTACTGTGTGAAAAAGCCTCGACAAATCGATATTTAACAATCGATTTGTCTTTAAACCTTGAAAACCCAATGGCCGAAGCAACCACGTACTATTTAAAATTTTGTTATTTTCGTGGGTCTCTTCTTTCCTACGCCGTCTGTTTGCGGAAATAACGCAGGTCATTTTCGTACGTGACTCAAAGCGATTCCAGGGGATCACAGGCCCGCCTCCAGCTTTCCAACCCTTGCTAAATTTAAATTAAAAATAATAAAATACCCACTATTACTCTATAAGGTATCCAAACGTTTACATGTGAGGAATTTTTAATTTGTGAGACTTAATGGTAATAATTCATGACCAAAATCAGGAATAAGGAACCAGTAAAAGTTTCCATCTTTACGAAACTAGTATTCATTATCCAGAAAAATCTTTCAACTGGCCATAAGTCTGAAAATATTAGTAAAGAATTTGATAAAAATACTTTTTAAGATCGTTTCTTGCTTAATTTATTAATTATTCTAATAGACAACTAACGCATTCCTAGAAGCCTATAAATTATTCTGCTACATGCCGTTCATAATTATATTCCTGAATATATCAGTCCATCATTAACCAATTTAAGTTTCCTTTCATTTATTAGTGCTTAATCAGCATATGTTACGGCCAAAGCCCGAAGTTCGTCCACTTCGCACTTTGGCCGACGGGTCTGGCCAATGTCCGATGTAGTTCAAATAACGAGTCTATATCCTACTTTGACCGGCTACTTCCCGAAATGGTCGGGCAAAGTAAGAAGTAGACTGGGTATTTGAAGTACATCGGGCATTGGTCAAACACCTCTTGGGAAAAGTGCGAAGTGGCCAACTTCGAGCTTTGGACATAATATATACACTAGAAACTTTTTAGGCGTCACCCTTGACGAGATCTTCGGAGTTAAAAACGTCCGAATTCACATAAAATTTTGGTGCTATTTGTGAAGTTTTTGTGATTAGTGAAGCGTAGTTTATTTTGCAGACATCTTCATTCTTCTTCAACATTTTATTTCATATTTAATATATAATATATAATAGTTAATTGCTATATATTTCTGTAATTTACTTAAATTACATCTTTACATTACATTTCTTGGCTTATAAAAATTTTATATTGTTATGATTAATATATTATTATTAAATAGTTTAACTGACACTTAAATACACAACAAATCCGTTAAATCAACAATTTTTTTAAGTTGAAACATTAAACATTGTAACGGTTCGTCTCTCGTTTGAGACTTCCATTGTAAATAATATGATAACTTGAGAATTAATACTTTCCGAGTTATAAAGATTTGGTTTTTTAGTAACTCGGAAATATTACATATTCTCTGTTAAATACAGTAAACGTGTATTTCCTGAAAAGGCAGAATTTTTATTGGAAGATTTAAACAAATTATTTCACAAAGCAAAGTTAAACGAACGTGAAAGTAAGAGAAATGAACAGATCAAATGACTGAATGACGCGCCACTTATCGATGTAAACTACAAATTTACAACTTCATAAAACTATTTAAAAATCATTTAAGTTCAAAGTGTTCTGATGTGCTTAAAGTACATCATCTTTTAGAAGTGTACTCCTTAAGATGCAAATTTCTGGAAAGTCTCAATACACGTGTTCTAAAAATCATCGCATTACATTTGTGCACTTACGAAGCAAACAATGGATCCGTAAACGGGTTATAATAGTCTTTCTAATCCCTACAAGGTTTTTACGCAAGATTGTGTAACGCTCATTGCCTAGCCCTTTTCCTGTTTCTTAAGATAAGTCTCCCAGGAAACATCTGCTTCACCCATTTCCGCACGCCTCTTTTGTTCTAATGATATTTGCGTTCGATCTGATACATCATAATTTGTTAGATGATAAACAATGACTTTTTTTCAATTAAGATGTTCCGCTCTCCAACTACCAACCTCTTAATACGATAAGCATTTTGAAAAGTCATTAGCACGTGAAAGTTCCTCAGTCTGTGTGCGAATTATGATTATCAATGGATGCAATAGAAATAAGTAGACTTTACGTATTAAAGACAAATGTTATTAGAAATCGGTATAGGAGTATACACGAATAATTGACATTCGTAAAATTAAATCAATAACATATTTATTTAAAATTTATCTTTACAAATAAAATTTTACTAAGTTTTAAATATTAAAAGAAAAGCAACCTGTCAATGAGACTGGATGCGATTTTTATTTTTATTCTAGTTGGGTGCCCGGTGTTCCCGGGTGCGTATTGTTATTAACGAGGACGAATATGCGATCTCTTGGTGAACATATGATTTGACCGACATCGAGCACGTCTGTTTTTAAACACTTTCCTTTTCAAAAGTACCTATGTCCGAAGGAATGATTTTTCATGATAACTTTAATAAATAATTACACGATTCATTAATAGAGTCAATAAGTCTGGTACTTTAAATAAGCACATCCCTGATTCTTTAATGAGGCTAGAAATTTTCACGGAACACTAAGGGAGTCGAGAATACACGCGGTGATTGGTAATTTAAGGATGTAAATAAACATTACCGGTACCATAATGGCGTCACAATTATTCCCGGTACATATGCTTCTAGTCAAGCGACTGCCTTTTACAGTATTTTGTTTGATTTCCTCAATTTTACTACGACAAATAAAATCGTCCAATCATGCCTCGTATTTCCGTAAAATTGGCTACCTAAGAAGGCCTTCTGACGATACGAAACTTAGCATATCATGAATTTATTTAAAACGTGAACATCAAAGTACTTTTAGAACACGTCAGACCTTCACTTGAAGCTTTAAATTACGGTGCAGTGTTTAAAACAAATGTAAAACAACGAAATCCGCCTACTCAACAATAGAAAAGAGCTGATGTGCAAAGTCGTTAATTCTTCAAAGTTTTCAATTTAAATTATTTCGTCAGACATTGCAATTACGAATACACAAAATTCTGAATACACACACACACAACCTAAGATTCTTGACAATTCACACTTAAATTATTCGGCCAGTCTTTGCAATTGCCAATAAATTGATTAAACTGTAATGATAAAGACATGTTACCTATGTATTATTATCACTCTTTGATGACATTTGTCGAGCTTTTGTGAATGTCATATTAAGAAGCGCTTCTGAATAATATTCGAACACATGTTTATAAAATATTTTTCGTATTAATAACCGTCGCTCTTCAATATATTTGCATTTTGGGGAATATAATTGATCAAATATGAGTGTAGGACACTAAACAAATAGCGTCATATTGAACGGAATTAAATATGACGTACTTCTCACTTTTCTGAGTATCTTAATGCTCGGTGAAGCACATATTTCGTGAGTTGATTTATTTGCATATTTTTAACTATAATTCTTTTCATGTTTGTGGTAGCGGTTTCTCACCCCACCCCACGTCTCCCAAACCTTTCAGTTCTAAGAATACGAGTACCAATTTTAGTTGCAATCAAGTCATTATTAAATCTATATAAATAATAAATAAACATACATTCATATAAACAAATATACATACTTCATTATTAGGTGGATAAAGACTCAATTCTTCGCACATAATATGAAACGTTTTACGAATAATATTATTCGCCGGGCTGAAAACGTCACTTTACATAAAAAACATAGAAAATGCTACAATTGTTTCTGGTGGTAACTGTTAAAAATGTAAAGAAAAAATATCAGGCTTTTCAAACTACTTAGTCGTAAACAACAATTTAAGAAATAAATGTTTTAAAAACTACATATGAACAATTTTTAAGTGTTTCGTTGTCATGTGGGAGTTCTTCTATTAACAATTCAACAGATTGTAAAACCCATTTCTTGCTCAGCGTTCGGTAGTGTATTTTTTTAAGTTTAATTGTACTGCATAGTTCTTTACGTTTGGAGGATTAATGATATTAATAATCCTGTACCAATTCGGTTGTTACGAGACCCCTCTCTCGACGCAGTACCTGCCACCTGGCAGATAATCTGTAGTATATGTAGTTCCGAGCTACTCGCTTGAGGGAGGATTTTCTTGTTTTTATATAGAGGCTGTCGCTCTGCCTTCCCGTCAAGCGGTATATTTATCTATGCAGTGTGGACCGCACTCCAAGGGGCAAGTCCCCCCAGGCGCTTGATGACGACTCTTAACTACTATCGTTGCCGTTCACCGCATGTAGAATCCAGCTTCTGAGGCAAATAAGAGTGGAACCTGCAGTCATTCCGTTTCCGCTTGGTAAAGGAGAGCTGTCGCACATTTATTTTCTTTGTTTCTTTAAATACTGAATATTTGGACTATCTGTAATCTGCTTTCTCAAATCAAGACTTAAATTCTTTGTTATGTGTATGGCAAACCACGATAATAAATTCGAGCTCCCTCCCAAGAAATATCGAGCGTGAAAGGATCCCAGCGTGCCAACTTCTACTGTTATATCCCATAAGTGCACAGCACAATTACTTCGTATCAATACCAACTTCCTATATTAAAGATTGCATTATCTATTCACTTTTTCTCACTTTTTTGTAATCGTTTCGTTAACATTTACATCAGCTCATTGTGCTACCAAGGCGGAAACATTACGATAATTTCGTTATTTAATTCAATTCTTCTTATTTTGACTTCGCTCTAAAACAATGTTTTTCGGATGTAGAATATGTTTTGGTTTTCCAAGAAATTATTTCAGCCATTGTTTACAGGTTATGCATATCTTAAACCGATAAATCACATGTAAGTAGTTCTCATAGAAAGTCTATTATTTGTTCTGTTTTGAAACACATAAGTTACTTAAATATTTTGTTCGTTTCAGTATAGATAGCGCTGTAATACTGAAGGCCTAATTTCAATGCACAAACTGATGTTCTGTTAAAAGTATTAACTTTTAATTTTTTCATCCACTTTTTTTTAGATGAATGGTTTACAAAGTTCCTCTTCAATAAGTTGTTCACACAACGTTAAGAACTGTTTATGACAAATTAGAGTAAAAAGCGCACGTAAATGCTATATATTTAGGTTTACTTGTCAGCCACATTCGTACCCTTTTCCGAAGAATATTGTATGGATAAAATAAGAAAGCCAGTGAAATTGCTACACAATCTGTTTAGAACAGAAATAAATAGACATGATGTTGTGGTTGATAGGATTCAGTGCGTCTTCGATCAATTGAAGTTCCACTAAGTGAGTTTTTGTTTCGCTCTATTAGTCCGGTGAAGGTTGTGAGTTCCATCAAAGCTGTTGCTATATTGAATCAGTACGGTTCTCGGACCAGTCTGACTGGGAGTTGTGATTGGAAACACAATTATGTTTTCTTGTGTCGAAACTGGAATAAGTTTGCGAGTCAGGCACGAGAGACGATTCAAGGAACGAACCACATTCTGCGAAACTAATTAACGCCATGGACGTTTCCGTCATATGCATTATGCAACGCCTTACTTCAAATAGTCTGGTGAATTATCCATGCTTGCCGTGACCTTTAGACTTTACAGACTTCAATTTATATGAAAATTGTATGTTGTTCTTCTTGTTATTTTCATAGGAGTATTCCAGGATTAGCAGCTTACTTTCAGATAAACAGTAAAATTAACTACATAAAATCAACGAAAAATACAATAAATTATACAGTGTATTATTTACTAAAACTAATTGTCTCATACAATATATTTTTATAGCGAAGTAAAACAAAAATGTTTCAAATGGTATAGATGCATGTTTTAATATCTCACTTGAAATCACGTGTTTTTATCCTTTAGACCGAAATAATAATATGAGCATTCCATCACACAAAATATTTATTAGGTTTTAACTGTTTTATACTGTGTTAAGCCAACATATTTACATGTCATTTATACAAAGTGTTTCCAAAGGACGTCGTACCTTAGTTTCACCATCTGAAGTTTTGTGACAACGTTTGAATTTAATTATAATGTATCATTTTTCTTCAAGAAATTTAAATTTATTATAATTTATTTATTTTTGTATTATATACCCAATACTCGTACCAGTCTTCATTAATATCAAAAAAACTAATAATTTTATAAAATATGAAATTTTGATATGTTACAGCTATCGGAAATAATCATCTGAAAAAAAAATAGAAACACTTATAGAATACAATGATGTACTATAGATAGAATCAATCGAAAGATATCGAAGGACTTCGAAATCAGTCACCCGAAGTTGACGTTACTTCGATAACACGTTTGACCTTTATATTATAGATCAGACTTGGCCAAACCGTGGCGATTGCATCCTTGAGCCCGTTAGTATTTCGAACGAGAATTCCCTTTTCATTGTTGAGAAGCATTGTGCAGTTAGACATGTGTACAAAAGTCAGAAATAGAATAATTTAATAACAGTTATTCTGGCAAACATAGAGAACAGACAATTCCAAGTTGCAACCTGATCTCACTCTCAGTGCCAACAACAGTAGTCCAGAGTTATCTTCACCAAACGACTCTCTCTGTCAGCTATAGCATCATCATGAAGCTATCCCCCTCTCGTACAGGAACCTCATTCTTGTCTTTTGTAGATTGGTGCTTAACTAAATTGGCGAAATTTAATTAATTTAACTTCGCCAAGCAAATTCTGTCCTCAAATCTATTTACCAACTCCTAACCAATACGCTATAAAATGTGGTCGAGTCTTACGGAGCATCTGAACTCGTTTGTCAAAAAAGTGACACTTGGAATGCAAAAAATTGGCCACTGCTGACTTACATACTAACTTGAACATTCCATAAGTTGAAGACGCCATCAAATATAACATTCACAAACATTACACGAAGCATGAAATCGATCTCAATCCACTACTAGAATCATTACTACAACCGAAGACTGAAGAGATGCTGGCCGATCGATTTCTATAGTAAATTATGTGGCGTTGTTGGACCTTCGCCTCTCCACGACATCAGTACAACCAACTTATAGGCATTGTAAACGTTACCAAATTAGATTAAAGATTGTATTTAATATGACTGTTAAATAAATTAATTAAAGTATAAATCAAGCGGAAAAATATTAAATCAAAATGACAACCAATTATAATGCGAATGTAGTTTCTCCTCGTACATATTTTTAGCAGTAAATAAAATTAAAACACGAGGTCTTTCTTCAGTCTTCAGACTGAAGATGATGGCAGAGCAAGCCATTGAAACGTTACTCATAATCTCTTTGACTTTATACAAATAAAATTAGGTCATCACGTGTCAAGTGGCCTAATTTGAGAATCGATCCTTGTGCGACCATTGCCTATTTTTAAGTAATCTAGCTAGGATAAATGAAGTACGTACGACATTCATATTTTGTACTTGGCACGTCTTCTGCTGTTCGCTTTGCTAATTTTCAATTCCCCTAGTATAAACCATGAGTGAGCACACAGGAAGCCCAAGAGAGCCTCAATCAGGTATTTTACGCTTTGTAAAAAGCGACACGTGTATATACAAAATATAATGTGATTGAATATTTTTATAAGTCTCATATACAACCGCACAACAATATAAGTATGAAGAGTAAATAGTTTTCAAATTTTATTATTAGAATTCAATTATAATATATATATTATGATTCTGATCTTCTAAATTTTGTTTTATGTCTATTGGTTGAGCTTTATTTCAGAAATTCTTATGCCTGTGATTATATTTTTTAATAAGTATACTAACACCTAACGACAATCATTGCGCACTTTTCTTTCAATGTGACGTAAAATTAGTTAAAACTACCTGCAGAAATTGTGTAAGATGTTGATTTACCAACTGTACGATGTTTCGAATTTACTCGAATTTTAGTGTTATACCAAAAAACGAAAATAGACGATAAACAACTTTCCTTAAGACACTAACTCGAAAAGTCACATTGCAGCGTTCACAAAATGTGTAAATATAGATTTCAAACTTTCACCCTTATGTTAAAAATTTGCATCTAATTTGGTCATTTTTTCTATATAATCTTCCCTTGAATATAAAGTTCTCGGGTGTCTACCCGGGTTATATCAATTGTAAATATAAAGCGCGTAGAAACCCGAGAACTTTATATTCAATCTATTCACCAGGAAAACCTACGTTCTGTAATCTTTCCTTCTTTGAAAGTAATTACACTTGTTTTTAATGGAAGCCGCAACTGAGTCAACGCAGGATTTGCCGACCGTTGATAAACACGTTAGACTGTCCTTTACGAGTTTCTGGTTACTAGGTTACCATATTAGATGCAAGTAAAACCAGGACACTCCCCTTTACCTTTCGTAACCGAAAGAATTGATAAATATTAGACCACTTAGTTTTTTACTGCCTTCTATATTTTAGTGTCGTTATACCTATATAAGTTATATTGCACAAGAAAATAAAATCTAAATTTAAAAGTGATTATAGGTAATTACCTTCAGTTGAAACAATTCCATTTCCTAAGACTATATTTAATTATTTATGAATTGAAACAAGAACAGCCAAAAAGAAACGAAAATATAGACATTGTAAACAAAAATATTACTCATCAATTTGTATATCTGTCATTAAATTTGACTTTCTGATGAACTATTTTATTTTTAAATACAGTCATGCATTTGTCAAAAATAGAGATAATAGTTTTTAGCTAACTTTAGTCTACTTGCAACTTACATTGAATTGCCATCAAGGAGAATATTCTCTTCATGTTACTAATTATGCCCTGATATTGAGGAAATATGCTCGCAGATGCGGTATAAATGTTTATATTACCCAGGAAATTCCAATTTTATTAGCGTAAATAAAACTACCCACTCTTTTGTTGCTATTTTCCCATTCCAGTTTGGAGATTGCAAATGAATACGATAAATTAATTGAACAGATATGTGCCATTTATTATCAAATTTTTCGTATTATCGACACCATACACAAACCTTATGTACGACTAGCTGGGGACCCGGCGTTTCCCGGGTGTTTATTTATATTATCCCGGTACATTATTTAATTCTTGGAAAACACATAAGTAAACAGACATCGAAAACGACACAATATGAACCTGAAATATACTCCCAGTATCTCGAGAGAGTCCAAATAATAGAAAAAAATATATTTTCAGAATTCTAACGGAATAAAAATTTTCCCCACTTAATGGTTAAATTTGTACTTAAATCGCGTTAAAGGGTCATAATGTAACACAGCGACTCGCATTACACCGGTTTCGACACAAAACTCGACAGTTTCCTTTTTTATTTTCATATTAACAATTACTAAATTGTAAAATTTACTTGACGCGAGAAATAAAACTAATTTATTAATTTATGTATACATCGTATCGACGATCTAAAGTTCATTTTTTCTCAGCCTTCTGCAACTATAGATGGTATGTGGGATGAATGATATAGGAACGCATAATAGGACTTATAACTCGCAGTTGGTTTACACGCCGGCTTTCTCACGGCAATTCCAAGAAATATTCCTGTAGAAGTAATATTTTTATTTATATTAATATCTTCTGAAATATATCAGAATTAAATATGTACGAATATTTAAATTAAGTACCCCTTTTTTAAACCCTCAAATTTTCATTTAAATCCGTTGAGCTGTTTCGAGACAGACAGTGAGACACTTCAACTTTATTCATTGGTATAGATACAGGAAAATGCTTGAATAGTATGCATAATAGAAAAAAATCGAAAACTGAGACTGTTGGGCGTCCCGAAAAGTTCGTTCCGGTTCCTGTGACACGAGGCTTGCAACAGGTGAGAGTCCCTAATACGTTTTCCCGTATCGGTTAAGGTTTCTAAATTAACCATTTCTCCGTACATAACCCAGAAAAAATATTCTTTTTCTCAGATTTTAGTTTCGTTCGTGGCTGCTAGCTTTCCTGATACTCTCCTTAACATACAACTTTACAAGTAATAAAATGAAATAAACTAATGACCAGATAAAGGCGCAGTTTTTATTCAGTTTAATTGAAGCATCGTAACCATAGTTGTGACTTCGTCAGGTAATGCTAAATTTCGAAGAATAAATATGCCAATTTTGTAAAAATCAAAACTTGACTACTCACAAGGGCTGAACTTGTAGGCAGTCAACTTTGGATTTTGAGACATTTGGTATATTTTCTCTTATCTAAATTTCAAAATATAGCTGCATGTTGAAACGTCGATTAAACTAAATATAAACCGGGTCTGTATCTCGTCGTTAACTTATTTTATTTAATTATTGGGAGAACAGATTTCAATTGACTCAGATATTTAGCAAATTAATTTATTGCATCGTCATACTTAAAAACAAAAGCCGTTCGGCCTAATTCGCCATCCTCAGTTCTGTAAAATAGCTGCCACGATACAACCATGTCTCATTTTATTTACAAATAAATAATGGTTGAATATTTAATACTTACAATATAAAATTCTCTGCAAATACGGAACAACGTCCGACGTCGAACTACAAGGAGACATAGAGAAAAGTCCTTTTCCCTAACGGATTACTACTGTACCTTATTGAGAAAATAATTCTTAAAAATAAAATCAAAGTTTAGGCAGTAAGTAAAATCAAAATTCCAGTCCGTCTAGTTTTATAAATGATTCTAATGGAGTCAAAGAAGTGAAAATTGTATTATAGGTGTAGCATGACTGTGCCAACAGATTGGTAAATACGACGTCGAAAATAGGATTATAAGGGTCAGTAGAAGACATATTTTACATTGCAAAAATCAAGGTACACACATAGAAAAAGGAATAGTGATATAACTAAAATTTACAAATCTATGACTATCCGTTTCCTGCGACTCCCAAAATACATCTCAGAATTCTTCCAATGGTTGCAGCAAGGGTAAAACGTATCTCTGCGTACTGCACATAGTGATAAATGAAACTAGAGGATGATATCCTCGAGAGAGAACGGTAGCTTCTTTGTGTTGGCTGGCTATGACATAAAAATTGCGTAATGTTTTATGTGCGGTGACGAGGCAGAGGCAGTGGCAGTGGCAGAGGCACAGGCAATGGCAGCTGAGTGAAGGAGCCAAGCTGTCTGGCCCAAGGACGCGCATTTGCAGTCTATCCTGGCGGCTTCCCTGCTTTGCAGCCTACCCTCACATAAATTATACCGTACTCGAAATAAATACACAGATGTTGGAAAGTGTGTTTCGGGGACATCAAAACGAAATAAAAATCACTTTTTATAATTTACTAGCTGGGTGCCCGGTGTTGCCCGGTAATTTATTTATGTTAGCCTGCTGCAGCATTTAATTCGACAGTAATCTCTTTGTCAACATGTGATTAAATCATCAGCGAGAGCGACATATTTTTGAGAATTTACCTTTTCACGCCCCCTATTATCGAAATCATGTAAATGAACGCTGTAAATTAAATGTTTTATTTAGGAGGCTGGATGGATTGATGCCGAATAAACGTGTACATAAATCGTAACTCAAACATTTCCCTTTCATATTTGTACAAAATATACGTTCAACGTCGAATTAATCGATAAATAATACACTCAGTATGAGCGCAATTACAATACACGTAATATATCAGAAATCGGAAATCCGAAATCAAAATAATGCCAAACAACTTCAGCATGTATTGATGCCTAACTTAAATGCCACAGATTATTAAATCGGCGAACTGAAACTTTGGAATATTATGCTGTTTAATGTGAGAAAACCAAAAAATATTTTTAAAATTTTTATCTAGAAAAAAAAAGGATCTACAACAGCGTCACCTACAGGGTCCAACTATAACTAGGAACCACTCAGGTGAGCCCATAAATACCAAAGAAAAAAATTTCACCGAAATAGGTCAAGCCGTTTAAGCGGAGAAGAATTATGAACAAAAAAAAGACAAAAATTAATAAAATAAAACCAACAAAAATTTAATACAACTCCACGTTCAACATGAAGATGGTCCAGATCAGCACCGAAACATGTAGGAGTATTAAATTATTGTTGGTTTCTTTTTATTAATTTTTATATGCTTGTGACCTCATTTAAACATTAAAATAAAAGACTGAAATTGTTTAGAGCTGAATTGATGAATTGTTATACAAATCAAATATAAATTTTACAAAACTCCCCCCCCTCCCACACACACACTTAAGACACTTCTGGATCCGCTTCTCCTATTATATTATAATAGTTAATCATTTTACTTCCATCCCCGGCTCGTAAAATTTTAAATTATCGGTTTATTTCATATAATAATTATTATGATTGTAAACATTCACTATTCACATTTTACGTGGACTGTTACCACAAGCTTCAATATTATTTTATTTATTTGCATTTAATTCATTAAATAGTTGATAACCATTCTAATATTCAGTCGGTGAACACCTCAAACATTTATTACATAACAAAATACTTCTATATCTCTGGTTTATCATTGTTTGATCTTCTATCAATGTGGTGCAACAAAATCGTTTAGGTTCTATTATTTTAAATCATAGACAATAATCTTAAGTTTTCCGCATCATGAAACTAAATTTAAACTCCTTACTTTTGTTTCTTTTATTGATTAATTTGTCTCAATTTTTATTATTTATTGAAATAAAAAGCAGATAATTTATGGACCCAGTTAATGTATTTCTAAACAATTATTTCGTCTTTAAGTTTTGAAAAAGCATTTTGTATGTGACTGTTATGTTTAGCAATAAATTATAAATTGTTTTGTCATAATTCTGATGCCATTTAAATGTAAAAATTCATGTACTTATTTAAAATTAATAAATTTTTATTCATCCACGTAGACATATATATTATTATTAAAATCAAAACTGTTCGAGTTATATTTGGGACCTGCATCCTATATATAGCACAAGGATACCAACGGCATTAATCGTATAAAAACAGGAACAGCCAGTTTACGTTAATATGTGCAGGTGCCAAAAATAAACAGGTCATTGGAGATTTACGTTATATCAAAATTAACACAAAGGCGTTTTCGGGAGGAAGGGAAGATTTTAACAGAGAGATTAAATATATAGAACAGAATGATAAGTGAATAATGAATTATACTACCTTAGTTCTAGAAAAATATCTTTTAAATTAGCAAGACGTTTCGGAACAGCTTTGCGTCTTTATCTTAAATCCTTTTAAAATAGACGGGAGAGTAAAGCGATGATCTAAAGCCACAGTTAAATTATTAAAATAGCTAATGGTCTTAAAATAAGGAAAAATGGAATTGGTGAAGATTTTCATTGTCGACTTCAATGACGGTATTTTATTAATTTTTTAATATATAAATTCCAGAAAATATTATTTTACTTAACTGAGATTCCGAGTCTAATATAGTGGTGTTATCAATATCAAATTGTGTTTTTATTTAAAACAATAGAGTTGTTTAATGGCTGAAAATATCAAATATAGGTTGACTTTCTTTAATTCTCATAATAGATATATTGTTAACATATTTGTGTCCTTTAATGAATTCAAAATAAGAAGGCATAGACTTATAAATAAGCGTCTTTTAAATAGGTTAGATGACAGAAGAATCATTACATGTGTTGCTCTTTATTAACTTTCTTAGGAATGGGGATTGAATTAATATTAGAAAAATAAAACATCATTTTCTAATCATTACTTTAACTTGATTCACAATTTTGGTTTTGTAAACGCTTCAATATTACATAAGGAAGCTTGTTATAGTGAAAAATATGTACTACAAAACTTCCAAATACTGTCAATATTAAACGTCACATTGAAAATCTTAACAAATCATATGTTATCTTAAGTTATTTTGTTATTTTCTGTATTTAAATGCGGTTTACATGTACGTTTTACTTTCCTGTCTGTGTTTAAACGCTGAAAGTTAACGTTTTTAAAGCTGTGTCCAAACGTCCAGCTATGCTTTTCCAAAAATTATTAGTAATGGTTTGTTATATTAAAATTTGTCTGTAAAATTTTATCGCATTCTTTATTATTAATCTATCTGACATAAAATTAATTTGTGTAATCATAAGTTCTGAAACTTAGATAAAATCATTAAACATGTGGTTTCACCCTTTGAATATTATATATTTCAAGTGACCATTAATAATAACGATAATCCAATCGAAAACGTAATAATATTGTCTTTTTGT
Organism: Eucriotettix oculatus; assembly: GCA_034510155.1. NCBI lineage: Eukaryota > Metazoa > Arthropoda > Insecta > Orthoptera > Tetrigidae > Eucriotettix > Eucriotettix oculatus. Next base: position 233,890,218 of record CM067376.1, on the reverse strand, counting down.
ACGTATGAATCATATTTGAGTAATGCATATTTAATTTAGTGATTGTATCAGAATATGCAGTTGAATGCATAAAATAAAATTTATGATTTTTAATCGTAACTCTCTGTAACTGTACGATAAGTGATACAATATAACACTTAAAATTTTGTATTAACAGTTCTTGAGTTTCCACCCGAGTGAAATGAAGCTTAAGCCACGACGTTTCGATGGCGTACTCAAGTGAGAAAGATGGCAAAGTACGTCATCGAAACGTCGTGACTTATGCTTCTTTTGACCCGAATGGAAACCCAAGAACTGTTTATCCAGAATATACACCGGGAAAATCTTCGATCTTTGATAACTTAAAATTTTACCTTTCAGGATCAAATCGCCTCAAATGACCCAATTATTAGAGGAAAATTTTTTGTAGCAGTATTAGGCGACTCAGTTTTTAATGGTAAAAGACACCTAAATACGGAATTTGGCGGTATAAAATCTGCTTGAGAGGAATTGAAGATTGGAGACAGGGTAATAAAACCTACAAAGTTTGGCGTCTGCCTGGATTTTCTAAAATCTTTGAGACTCCGTAACACTTGGCTGTGACAAGGCCCGATGGTTCCTCCATACATGGTGGAAGTGAGGTGAAAGGTTCCTTCCATATACTTTGGATTAGAGAGGTTGTTGTCCCCGCCTCCAACGAAAAATAAAATAATGGAGCGGGAAAAATGACTAAAATCGGGCGCACATTGCTTTTCGGGCATTAGGAATTTGGCAATTGGCTGTGTGGTTATGACGATGGAAGGACAAAGACTTGAAATGTGATTGATACAGCGAGCGTGTATGGTAACTAGGAGCAATGTGTGGAGTGGTCCTGAATCCAGGGCGGATTGCTTGGTCTTGATCATGGCGGCAAATAATAAGATTAAATGATTTTCCAACAAGGAAGTTTAAAAAAGTCGGTTGGGACCGGTACGAGACCTGAGGACGAGCGGCGAGTTCCTTGTACTGCCAATTCCGAATAGGATTTTTGTTTTTAAAACTGCTTCTTCAGAAGGCCCTTGAATACGACCTGAGAATAGATCTATTTTTTATAAATATTAATTTATAGTGTCACTCTAAATTCGGAATGTGTCATGCAAGATGACTCGGTAGGCCCAGGCCCTCAATGGACTGTAGAGCCATGGAGAAAAAAATTAATTTATAAGCAATTTAATTTTTGTAAATATTGTATAATGTGTATATTATTATTCTTGACAAAATCGGCTTCATAAAAATTCTGGTTAATAAATTGTATCAAGCCAATAAATAAATGTATATTTAATTTAGTTCCATCCAGATATATAATATTTCTTTATTTAAACCATTTTAAACCCCAAATATTTGTTTCAGGTTTATTTACTCCGTAATAAAAATTACGAGGCAGAAAGTTGATTTTGTTTGAAAGTTATAGAATCATAAATATTGTTTTCGAGTAAATCAATACACAGGTTATTAGTGTCGCGGTTTTGTTACGTACAATTAATAAATTCTAATTTGTTATCGACCTATTTAGTACTGGATACTTGCCAACCTTTCTGCCTTCCGTTTGGCATCGGGATTTTATTTTGTAACTGGCAGGGAAATAAAGATTGAAGACAGTGTAGAGAGTTGCGTAACGACAACACTATTAATAATACACTAACAGAATACTCGTGCTCGTAACGGCGGTTCATGAAATTCTAACGTTTGCATATTACTAACGTCTCGTGTCTTCATATTACAGTGTTGTTTTATATATAATAAATGTATTTACGTTAAAATATTGTAAATTTTTCAGTATTTCAAATATAATAATTGAATTATTTTGTTATCGGGATTCTACTCAAAACGATAAATACAGAAGGTCTATAAGTATTACGCCATTTCTCTGTAATTTAAGTTTTTATCACACCATGAACTTGGATGAGTATGAATTACATTAACACTTTAAACGTCATTACGAGTTTTACTGTGCTGAAGTTGATGCAGTTTGGATCAGAACTCTTGTACACCTGAATGAAAAGTGATATAGTAATAGCATTTATATTAATTTCTTAGACAATAGCTTGTTTGTAATAGACAGGTATCATATTTATTTTCTCCTATTTGTCGCTTCTAGAGGTATATGATTTTAGTCGGTAATGTTTTTAACAAACCAGTGTTTTAGTAGAGGCTACAGAGTCGATAGTGTGGATGGAATTAAGTAAAACAATGGTAAAAGAGAATGGTGCAAGACCGCAGTCACGGACACGGCCAGTTGGATGTCTTGCAATTCGGCGTGATAGTGTTACGGAAGTACGTTGAGTGTATACTCAAATGTATTTCTCTGTCTGATCGAAGTTTTCGGCCACTATTCTGATTATTTCTGATATATTAACCGAAGAACAAACAATTCATGCATTTTATGTTATTTTTGGAAATTTTTTTGAGCGTTAAGATACAGTTTTCAATTTTAATGAATTAATATATTTATCTTAAAACATGTAAATCAACCAAATAAAATAACCAACAATTTAGTGAATAATAACACAACTTTTTGTTCTTTCGTAGAATATCTTCAGTTGTAACAAAGTAGGTTCTGATGAATTATACAATATAAAAAACCGTTGATATAAACACGATATTCAAAAATGTCTAATACATTTTTGTAAATATAAAACAAAAAAATACATGTAGTATTCAGTAATTTCTATAACTGATAAAAAATTATGAGAGGTTTTTACGAACATTAGGACCAAAATGAGTGCTGGTGTCACGACGATATTGAATATTTTTTTTATTCATAATTATGGACTCGTTTGTTAGGCTGGAGACCAAATTTAGTTTTAGGGCGACAGTCTACATGAGAGAGATCAAATAAATGGATTCACCCCTCTAATAACATACGAAAGGTATTTGAAAGGAGGAATGCAGAAGGAAAGGAAGGAAGTAAAGGGTTGACAAGGATCCCGGTGATATAGTTTAAGGATCCTACCCATTATTCATCTGGAAGAGGTGCAGGGAAACCCCTAGAAAATCTGCTTCAGGTAGGCCGGCATATTGGGTATAATTCTAACAGTCTTCAGAATAACGAGAGATGACTTTGCTGTGGAGCCGCAGCATTCCCTTCACCGTGTCTTTACCAGTTTTAAGAGGCAGCTGGCCTGTTGGTCCAATGAGTTCAGCAGACAACTCTTACCGTATGCCCAAGATCAGCAACCCCAGTTCATACACCTCTTAAAATAGGTGAAGGTGTCTCAGCATGGGAGAACCTTGAAATTAGACACAGGACGAGGTATGCCCGAAGGTAAGCCCCATTATCCCTCAGTGATGGACTAAGACAGGCAACGTGAGGGTGATCCCGCAACTCCTCTTTATTAGCATAGGAAGGGAATGGACACCAGCATTTAAGAAGCCGCTGCATGAGCATAGACGACAAGAAAATCTTAAAAGAAATTACCATTTAAAAGTATGCACAGAATCTTCTAAATATTTGTAAAGAAAATGTCTTAAGAACTTAAGAAAAGCATGGCTAGATATATTTTTATTAAGTTGCCAAATTAAGGAAAAGATAAATGAAAAATCTCTGAGTTTAACAAGAAAGCGAAAATCAAAACATAAAACCAATGGAAATTTAATCTTGATGATCACTTGATCATTTCGCAGTAAATTGGGCGTTATTTGGCTGCAATGCAATTTGTCACTAATTGAGAGCGATCATTGTAACCCGACGCTATCTCCTAAGAAGCCTGCTAGTATAATAAACTCGTGATCCATAATTAGCTCATTAAAATTGCAATTACGTATAAGAATATACTTGTTGAAGCTTTGTTTTTCAGGTGTTGATCCACAGAGTGAAAATGGAATGACTCGTTCTCTATTTTAGGTTCCCACATGCCGAGGCACCTTCATGCGTTTTAGGAAGTGTACGTACTGGGGTCGAAAACCTTGGCATATGGTAATATTTTCCCGCTGATCACATTGGCTCAGTCGGTCTGCTGCCCCCTAAAACTGGTGCAGATACAGAGAAGTACAAATTAATGCTGCGACCCTACAGAAAATTACTTCCCTGCCATTTGTAAGGGTGTGAGAATAGTACGCAATAGTCTGACCCACATGATCCTGGTTTTCTAGGGTGAAAACCTTTTAGGTGAATCACCGTGTAGGATCCTTAAACTATAAACCTGGTTTCATAATCAACCCTTAGCTACCTTGCTTTACCTTACACATCCCCCTTTTCAATTTATTTCCCGAGCTATTAAAAGGGAAGTTACCGGTTTCTACAGCACCCTCATTTAGTTTGTTACGGCAGGCTGGCACTAGGATCGTGTCTCTTTTTCTCTTGATCAAGGAATTGGTGCCTCCAAAAATTTGAAAACAACCTACTCCGTTATGGTGACACTAAGAACCTATTTCAAATGAGCCACCACCTTTATTTACAACGGTATTTCTAGTTTTTACAAATTTAGTGGTTAATCCGTATTACTTCGATAAGATAATGTAATGTATCCCACTCATTAAAATTTCAATAGCTGTATGGATTCTTACCGCATCTGTTCTTGAGACTTCGATCCATAGTACTTTGTTACCACTTTTTTAGTATATTATTTCCGAATTTGTTGTCCAAGCTCAGTTTAAATTCGCTTCTCAATGTTTTTATATTTGAATTCAGGGTCAAGTGACCTGATTTGAGGAACGATCCCCGCGTGACCATTTCCGATTTTGAAAAACATTAGACAGTTTGTACTAGGAAGCCAGAGATGAAAATATGCAAAATTTCAGTTAGAAATATGCATTTCTTACTAAGATACGGGCTGTTTCGTATTTTCGCTGAAAATCAGGTGGGGAGATAGGATCACTAACGAGGAAGATCGAAACATAAAAGGGGAAGAACGAAAAATATGGAGGAAGTTGACCAAGAAAAGAGAGAAATTAATAGACCACGTTATATAAATTAGCATTAGAGGGAAGTGTGTGGGGTAAGAACTGAAGAGGGAGGCAAAGGTTGGAATCCGTCGTCAAAAAATACAGTTTTAATAAATTTATATAAAATATTCATTTATATAAACGTATCAGGCTTGAGAACCTACAGTTAAAGAAACCCTCCCATGGCTGGTCTCGCCTCACTCGGAACCATGGGGATGCCAATCTTTGATTGGTAGTGCAAAGATACATGGACCACACATGAACTTTTGTGTGTGTTGTAATTGAGTTTCACTCGTCGTGTTACGAAATTCATAGATCGTTCAAAGCTACAGTACTGAAAAAGAAACTCGCTTATCTAGGAAGACTTCATGAACTTAATAATTAATAGGCGATTGATCAAAACAAGTTTACTTTTACTAAATATGTACACCTAAGAAAGTGAAATAGCACTGAAGAGCACATTATTCGAGCGATTACTATACAATAAAACACGATGAGACCATGGTGTAAATATATATTTCTATCGTGGATGAGACGGTATTTGTCGACATAGTGAACTTTAACCCAAAATTTTAAACCTTATCCGTCGAGACACCAAATCGAAATATATTTTTTTCTATAAAACAAACTCCTCATCTTCCTAATGGTGTCAACTAGAAAATGATATCTGGTATACCTATCAACGATTTATACCTGTGAAAAAGCTCATTTTAGTCGTTTTTCACTTTGACGCCAGGCTTGCTGAACCAAATTTAACAAAGTATATTGTTTACAAAGCTGTCTGACACGTACTAACTACAATGCACACGCACTAACTACAAAATATGAACACCGTACGCATTTTATTGAAGGATTATTTGAAAATACGAAAAAAAATTAGCACAATATTTTTCGCCAGCTATGTGGGCTCATAGCTGCCAGGGATGAAATTTATCTAAATGTTTACTATTTTCGTAATATACTCATGCGATTTATCTTGGAAACGAATTTTCAGGGTCTATTCTCTAGTAACTGCCACAATATTGAAGCTCAAACGTCGCACTTTTGAAACGACGTCGTCTCCCACGAACCGCAGGATTCAACGAAAAAGCCCGTATCTCACTCAGAAATGCATATTTTGGACCTAAACTTTTCATTTGTTCATCTAAGGCTTCGTAGTACAAACTATCCAAATTTTATCAAAATCGGAAATGGTCACGCGGGGATCCCTTGGTCACTTGACATGGAATGATCCTACAGTCAAATTATGTAATAATTTGACGGAACCTTTATTTATTCATCTGTTTATCACCAGGATCACGTCAGATACATTCCTCTAGAAAATACAAGAAGATCAATTAGGTCATCCTGTATCTTAGAGAAATCAGTGTCGGTTTGCAATTCTTTCCATTGAATTTATCCTGATCCCTATTGGGTTTCAAATTAATATTGGCCAGAAGAAAGTCTGAAGCAGGTGTTTGCTTCAATTATTCTAGCACGTTCACGCCCAAAATATTCGGGAAACCCTTACAGAATTATTCTATCGTTTAAGATTATTCTTGCCAATGTAGAATGTAGAATAATTGGACACAACACAACCATTCGCACTAGTGAAGTTTTTTGTAGCACTATATATTCCTGTTTGATATCCATACCGCAAAATGGTTTCATAACCCTTAAATTACACTCCTGCACTTTTCAGTCCCTCGGAACGCCAACCACAAACGCACGAAAAGGTTTTCTTTCCGGTAAAACTGGTAACACGTATGCAATAAATTCTTCGAATGATCAACTTAAGTAATTAGTATAAGATAATGAAGGGTAATTAGCAAGGAGCTTGACTGGACGCGAGGTTTGTGCAGCCCCGGTGTGGGGGAGATAAGTCCCGAGGGGGGGGAGCTATTCAGGATACAGGCTGGCCAACATCGACTCCACCTGGAAGGATCACTGCCTGTTGCATGACAGTTAATTACACTTGAGATTCGAGTACTACTAGGTCTGCAACGGAGTCAATTTTGCTACTGACGCCAAATGGGAACTTTCATAACCAAAACGTCTCGTTCTCACTTGTGTTAGTTTCTGGAATACTAAATTACATGTCACGGGATTCTTTATTAAATAATTTGTTTACCTTTACCATTGTTTGAGTTTTTACAGTCGACACTGTGTCTAAGAGTTTACGTATTTCAATTATTAGTCTCGTCGTCACATGACAATATACTTACAATTTTAGTAATTATTCTGTCTATCAATTTCATTTACAGCATTATTGTAAAACATCATATTTCAAATGTTTCTAGACCTATTTTTAGTGAATTACTACTCTCTGTCGAATATTTATTACATACCATCACACTGTCCACATAAGATTTGTATTCGTTGACTTCAAGAATAGTTTTAAGTCATTTAAATATCCATTCATTTGTTGGATCATTCGACATTTAGCGCTAATTGTAAGAAATTCTGAATGTGGCTATTAGCCCGGTGATATTATTAACACGTTATATAATTTTATTAGCACAATAAATAAAATAAAAATAAGCTACGGAAAAGGGTAATGTCGTTGGTGAATTTGATAAATACTCATTTACTCCTTTACCAAATTTAGTGGCGATAATTATAACTGGCAATTACGCAAAGCTACTTGAGTTATCACCTTTACTGTAACACATACAATGTTTGGTGATTTGATTGTTTTTATAAGTGGGCTGTTTAAAACTACACTTATGCTCCTTAATTCTGATATTAAAAGGTTTCATAGTTTATAAACATATTTGTTTGAACTTTCATTTCTGTTATATCAACGAGTTACATATTAAAAACCAGTATGATACTGTGAATGTTTTAAACATGGCACTGTTAATCATAATAACTTATACGGCGTATTATTTTAAGTTCTTTGGCCTACTCCTGCTTTCTCTGATCTTTCCATATTCAACTTGAAGCCTTTATGTTATAGCATATGGAGAAGGATTTAAAGCTCGCTTCGAAACGTTGGGCCTGTCGAAGTTATTTCAGTAATGATCTTTTTCCAATGTTTGTCTGTTAATTGTCGTATTTGTCAATATTTACATTCAATGATATACAGTTATTACCTGAACCAAGAAATATAAATTTTAAAATAAATACATCTCTGGGACAATGATCTACCTAAACGAAGAATCTCCTAAATTGAAGTGAACAAAGAAATAACATTCAGTGGTATTATACCGGTATTTTCCGAATTTACGCAATCCCACACACATACATATATAATTGTATTGATTCGCAAATAAGTCTTACTTTTACTAATTAAAAAACTTGCGACATACTTAATTATACATAATTATAAAATTATAAACTACATAATATTTATCTTCGGCAGATTAATTCAGGTACAGATCATTCAACGATTTGTAATCTTATATATGGACTTCGAAAAGTGCAGACATTTATTTAGAACAATTGTTTTGCTGATCACAAGCCATCAATCAAGTCAAAAAGTATCGTGAAGCATAAGTATAAATTATGCTAATCGTATTATCCCTTGATTATTTACGCGGTATAGCTTATAGTTCTATGGTAAGTAATTAATATATTGTTCATTTACAATAATTTATGTTTTACAATACAAAAAAAACAGTTTTCATGTAAATGAATTAGCCCGAATTTTATTCAACGTTTTAGTAATTTTAAATTTATGACGTCGCTGCCTTCTGCTTTTTTCTTTGATTAACAGTCTACGTGAGGGTGATCCTGAAATAGACAACTCCCCTTTAATAGCATAGGAAGGAAATTGAAAAGGGGGGATGCAGAAGGAAGAGCAAGGTAACCAAGGGTTGACTGGGGCATCTAGGCTATAGTTTAAGGAACCTACCCGGTGTTTCACGTGAAGAGATGCAGGGAAAACCCTAGAAAACCTACATCAGAAAGTAGGGCATTGGGCACTATTCTCACGCCCCTCCGAATGACGGGAGACGAGTTTGCTGTGGGGTCGCAGCATTCCCTTCTCCGTGTCTTCACGAGTTTCAGGAGGTCGACTGATCCAATGGGATCAGCTGACAACTCTTGCCTTATGCCCAAGATCTCGACCCCAGTACATATGAGTATACCTTCTAAAATAGGTGAAGGTGTCTCGGCATGCGAGAACATAGAGAATAAAATCACAGACAGATTACGAGGCATTCCCGACATAAATCAGGTGAGCCAATTTTTTTTGGCTACATGAGGGTTGATCCTGAGGTGGGGGGTTAACAGGCTACATGAGGGTGATCCTGAAACAGGCAACTCCCCTTTAATAGCATAGGAAGGGAATTGAAAAGGGGGGATGCGGAAGGTAGAAACCCCAATGTACTTTTTCATGTCTGTGGCCTGGCATCCTGACCGCGAGTATAGCCGCTTATGACAGATAGATTGAAAATCTTTGTCCGTCTTGTGAGATACAATGTGAGCTTTCAGAAGACTGACAGATTACGAGCGGAAACGCCTCTAAAAGTTTCAATTAGACGTATAATAGAAAACAATGTTTTTATCTTCAAATGAACCAAGATACCATGGTGATCGGCGTTTCAGACCATGTCGAGTTTTCTACCGCATATTCCAGTATGCCATGGGTGCGTAACCTAGCATTCCGAGGGCAATTATCAATTGTATGCCACTTAATTTGAGTTACAGCAGTTCGCTCATCTGGCAGCTTACATTCAGGCTCTTATTTTACACTAGTAATACGTTTAAATTAAGCGGGCCGAACAACACAAAAAAAATCCCAAATACGGAAGGAACAAAAACAAATTCTAATTCGCTTAACAATTAATCAGGATGACTTTGTACGTGAGCGCTCGAATAGCACAGAGATGACGTCACCGAACGCCCTGTTTTAGTCTCGGATCATCATACACTCTGCATCCCGACCAGTACCATATTTTATATATTTACAATCTATCTATATATAAATCCCTTTTTCCCTTGATCACGCCATTACTTGAGAACGACTTTACCGCTTTCATTAATTTTTTATAAGTTTCTTAAGAAGGTTGCGCAGAAAATTAAACATTTCTGAAACCTTAACTACGAGAAGGCTACTTTACACCCGTGCGTTTGAATCTCCAATTTGAATTAGTCTTGATCTGTTACTCTCCGAAATGGCTCAATGGATTTAAATGAAAGTTTCTGGGATTGCGACAGGAATTTTAACTTAGTTTCGTATATGATTTATTCCAATATCTTGCAGAGTTCAGAACATATTAATGTAAATATTTATAAATCCATTGAATTTCCGCGAGAAAGGCGACGTAAAAATCAACTGCGAGTTAAAACTACTATTAGCCATTCCTATACCGTTCATATCACTTACTGTGTAATTTTCAAGGTTTGCCGTGAAGCGATCATAAGCTCTTTCTCCCTCTTCTTTGTCAACCACTGGACTGGACGTACGTGTTCATACAGTATTGATAGATTGACATTCTTTCCTATTCAATTTCTGTTGCTTTCGCAACAGCAAAACTTAGTACGTTTCGTGTGTTTTGATGTGTGTTTAGAGGTTTATCAATGTGTTATTTATTGTTAATGATAAGAAAATGCCACCAGTGAGGCGTCAAAATTACGGTTGGCGTACGTGTAACGCAAGTCGGGTTCATAATCTTCGAGATGAGACTGAAGAAGAGCGAAGGCAGCGTTTTGAAGCAAACAGAATGGGAATTTCTCAAGCGAAATATACCACGACTCCGAAACAACCAATACCGTCGGGTTCAGGCAAGAGGCGACAAAACAGACTGTCAAACGTTCAAACGTAACAACGGGTAACGCCGGGCCTCCAGATAGTTTTGCTAATAATAACATAGTAAGTGGAATGATTGGTATACGAACCCCTAAGAGGACTTACAACTCGCAGATGGTTTTCACGACGCCTTTCGCGCAGCAATTAAATGGATTTATAAATATTTGCATTAAAATCTTTGAACTCTGCAAGATATCGAAATGAAACGTACACGAAAATTTAAGTTAAAATTCCTGCAATGAATTTTCATTGAAAACTGTTGAGCCGATACTGAGTCGAGTCGAGGCAAACATACAGACAGACTCTTAAATTTTATTTATTAGTATAGATAACATCTGTAAATTGTATTGTATTTACAAAAGTCAATCTTAAAGTTGAAGACAGTCATTTTCAAAATATACTTACATTTTATTAATTTCATAACAAATACTTTGAAATAGAACAAGTCAAATTGATATTGAATGTTCACACGTTGGGAATTATAAGTCTTCATGACACTTGTCTCATCAACCTGACAGGGGAACGCTTCTAATTTCTTTGTTTCCATGAATGATACACTTAATTGAGCTCTCAACGCACGATTATCGCTTGATATCTATTATAAAAATTCATTTCTAACAGCTGTTTTAGAACTGCTCGTTTGTCCTTCGTAAATTAGCAGACTTCCTACTTGTGTAGTTATGGGACGCTAACCAAAACCAACGTTCCTTCATTAATTTTAATTGCAATTAACAAATAACCTGATGAATTCATTTGCCTCGTACTTTATTTTGCGGTACGTGAAACTAATTATTTTTAACTTGTAAATATAGGATTCTGAAGTGTAATTTGGTATTTGCGCATGTTTCAGAGAAATTAATGACTTGTCAGTGAGACAGGAGAAAAATAACGACAGGTGTTCCGACAACTGTTTCAACCACAAGAGATATTAATAAGTGTAACGAACCGCCAGGTGTTTTGCATGTTAACTGCCTGACTTTAATTCGCACACGACGTGCACCGGCGACAGACATTTGTTATTAAACCTCTTACATCCTTTGTTGACATGGTAGTTTTCAAGGAATCATAACTACATGCTTTTAAGATCAACAACAAAAGGATGATATTACTGTTTTGGATTAAGAAGAGTTTCAATAAAAAGCATGGAAAGTATTTTAGGAGTTTTTTAAAATTATTATTTTATAAAATAGATTGTTATTACGACTATTAATAGTTTAATTATATAAAATTGGGAATAGATATTAAAAGGACATAAATAAGAATTTGATTTCGCGTACAATTTCCTTCCATTAATAATTTACCTGAAGAAGTCCACAAAGTTCGACGAAACATAGTATTTGTATTGATTAAATATTAAGAAAATTATTTGCCGACTTGTTGGCCGTATTTTTATTTATTTTAAACTTGAAGTCAGAAAAATATGTTTTGGAAACAATAGCTTAATTTCGCTATGGAAGAAAGATGCTAAATTCGCATTAACATTTATTTTCTCTGCTTAAATAATTCTTAACAACTTGCATTGAAAACTGTGTTGAATATAAACAAAACTCATTGGTTGACCAAAGTTGGCTTTCTAATATATTTAATGTTAAAATTGAAAGAACCAATTTTGAAATCACCATATTGTTTCGATGTACAGTAAATTATTTTAAAGCTTAATTAGCGATACGGAAATCACAATTGTTCGCATTTTTTCCAATTTCAAAACTGTTAATTGAAAGTTAGTGTCAGAAAAGCTGCAAGTCGTCAATTTGCCGAACATTTAGTTTATTTATGGGAATAATTTTATTATCGGTTTAAAGAATTCTATTACTTAGAATCATTTATAATATATACAATTTTTGCTGAGATTGGTGAAGACGTTGCCAATTAAACTTCAAAAACTACGGCTTGGAGTTAGATGTTATAAATAATAAATGGTATTGAATTAGTCACATCAAAGCAAAAACCTATTTTGACAAAATTGCGCTTTCAATTTGAGCTCCATATCTCCATATCTTTGGGAATGCTTTCAACATGAAGTACATAAAATTTAAATACCGATCAGCGATGCTCAGTTGGCGAATGTCTAAGAACTGTGAATTTGATTTTTGTGCCAATTTACAATAAGTTTGCTGAAAATTTAGAATGCCAAGCTTCGCATTTAAATTATGTGCAATATGTTCGTATGTAATAAATTTATATTATGTTAATATATGTATGATTATTTGTTCAAACATAGTTTTCTGACTTTTAGTTTACAATAAATAAAAAGATGGACAGTAAATTAGCATATAATTTTTTTACTATTTAATTAATATAAATACGACGTTTCGTTTGCCATTTGAGACTTCATCAGGTTAAAAATTTAGCAATTCATGTCCTCACGTCTTGACTCCCTCGGCCGAAAAGTTTATTAAATATATTGAAGTATTTATGTGAGTCTAAGAACTCATTGTTTACCACATCATGTCATCCGTAAGCGTCGCGGAAGGTCGTCCCCAACAATATTCTGACTTAATGGCTGACTATTTACTTTCATAATTAAAAATTGTCTTTTAATCGAGAGTTCGTCGGTGCCCGCCAAACTTTTATATTTCAGAAACATGCCCGACTTCTAAAACATGTTGCCTACCCCTGATCTCCTTCGTTGATGGTTTTCCAACTCTCCATATTTTTGTTTATGCTGTCCTTCTGCCCTCTACAAGGAACCTGATTTCTTATTCATTCTTTCCCGTTTACATTATCAGCTCCACTACGTCTGAATTCTTTTGTTTTTTTTATTGAGTCCTCATCAGACACGTTACCAAGTTCAAGTGCCGGAATTTTCGTTCAGAAGATGCACCTGCGCATTGACATCCTTAAATGCTCACATAGCTGATTATTGGCAAATAACATTCTTTGTCGGCTTCTAAGAAAATTCCTATCTATTATCCTTGGATCGTGCGCCTCTTATTGGCTTACTAATCCGATTGGGGACTTCTGCCTTTCTTCTGTCCTTTTCTTCTGCCGACTGCCAGCGTCAAAACGCACGAGCACCGAAATAGAATGTAAATGTCATCTTATTTTTGAATAAATAATTATAAAATCTTCATGTTAAGTAACCGTTCCCTATGAGGTGCTGTTGAGAAAATACTCTACCAGTAAGTACTTCAGAGATTATGAATTGTAATAAAAAAACTTTCTTGTGCCATTATTCTAATTTTCAATGAAACAATGATTTTCAAGTAGTAATAATAATAATGCAACTTCTTCACTATATTAGGAGAGTTCGCTTAGTTACGATTGTCTGTATAGATCTAACTAAAATCTTTCGTTAATGTGTGACAAATCTTATTCTACGTTTCATTTGGCAGTGTTAGCATACATACAGTATGTGCGATTCTTTGTGTACTTGTCATAATTTTACTCAACAGCATTGTTTATTGCAGAGTACGACGAGGTGCCTTTATGTAACGTAGAAATAAATGACAGCTGACAAGCCCGGATTGAAAACTGCTGTACATGGCATTTTGTTTCGCAGTGAAACCGCGATCATATAATACTTCTGTTTGCTGTATATTAAATTCAATAATCTGTCATTACTTATCATTGTTTCATTTTTATGATGTCCATAGATCCAAATTCAACACTGTGAATATTATATAAATAATAAATGACATTATAAATAGTGATATTATCTTCTTCTTTTTCCGTAATGGACAACCATTTTGTCTGCATAAATAAAATTCAGAGAAATTTGTGAATATACTCCACTGGTGCTAATTATCTTCCCATGAAGCCACCTTGAGAGAGTGAATGTTACTAAGAATTCTAAATTATACTTTAAATAATCATTAAAAAATTGTAACCGTATACTTGCATTAAATTAAGGAATTCTTGGATAGTTAATAAAATAAAATATAAACATAAACACACAAGCTTACACATTATAAAACGGAAGGACCAGTATGACTTCAGAATACCCTTGCTCCAGTAATTTAAAACGGATTCTCTTCCAAAAACATTTTCAAATTTTATATCGATTCTTCTGTATTTTTATTATTACTATTTTACTGTAAATGTCTTCTACATATGTTTAAAAATACACTCGTATTTCTATGAAAAATTACCTTACAACGTTGACTTACCATTTTATGACTACAGTTTTAGTTACTCCCTGTATCCCCAAAATTGTATGAAAATAATAAATCACGACTACTTTTACTTGAGTGGCAGTAGATCGTGAGCTACCTCACGAACTTCACGCTCAGATACTCAAGACGGGTTTTCCGCTGGTCACTGCTACTCTCAGGTGAGAATCTCTCTTCTTTGTATCCGTGCAACGTGGAGGATGTCGTTGGAATCAAGCAGGAACACATCATTCAGTTTAGATTTGTTTCAAACAAACATTACTGACGGCAGAGCGTGTTTCCACTATTTATTGACTTATTCTCCTTTAGAGGAGGAATACACTAATGAGTTCAAATATTGGGACTGCCTCTTATTTAACTCTACCAGGGGACCTAAATCCTGTTTGGACTTCATAAACTCAGCAAAGATGTAAAGAGTTATAATGTACGTAGACTTTCCCGGTGAATAATTCGGATGAAATCTTCACGGTTATTGCACATCTGCGACAAACATTCATCAATAATGGTTATTCGAGAACAGAAATTAACAGGGCTCTGAACAGAAAGAAAACGGTAAGAAAACATGAATTACCACAATTAGCCCTGGCATTTCTTCCGTATGCAGGAAAAATATCATCAAAAATCAGTAGAATATTGGCCAAACATAACGTAAAAACAGTTTTTCGTCCACAAAACAAAATAGAGCAGCTTCTGGGCTCCGTTAAAGATGACATTGGTTTAAAAACTACTGGAGTGTACCAAATTCCATGTGACTGCGGCCGACTGTATATTGGTCAAACCCTGAGGACAATAGAGCAACGTTGCACTGAACACGAAAGGTACGTTCGCTTGAAACAACTTGACAAATCTGCTGTTGCTGAGCATGTTTTGACAACGGGACATAAAATGCATTTTTCGGAGACAACTAAATTAAAACATGCTCATAAATGGCGTGATAGTGTGATATTGGAAGCCATAGAAATTAAGACACATAATAATCTCATAAACAGAGACTCTGGCTACCATATCAATAATGCATGGGATCCCATTATCACGACAATACGTGATATGCAAGCTCAGTTGACAGACAGGCCTTCCACAGGTGACGCACAAGGACCAATCAGATCGCCGCATGGATCAGGTGATTCCGAAGGTATAAATACGGCGCATTCAACGCATGACGACATATAGCCTGAAGACGGCGGCAGAAGATGGCCGCAGAAACGTTGTGTTCTTTTAAATACCTGACCCGGTTGGTTAACCGTGAAGATTTCATCCGAGTTATAATGTAGTTCAAGACTAATTATGAGTATATTTTTAGCCTTGCAGCTTCATTTTATGTCCTCTCCAATACAATATCATGAAGAAGCATGCGTACTTATCCACAGATATTGCGTCGGGAAGCATAACAATTTAGAGTGAACCGCGGTGGTTTTCTTATTGAAAATCTTAAATTATGAATAAATATGAATTTGCTTACAAATTAATTATAATTACAATTTTAAAAAGCGGCTCAGAAATTAATTAATTATTTATTATGTTACTGTGAATAAATAACTTTAGGGCTCTTTTTATAATAATATCACGGTTTCATGACAACTAATCAATTAAATTCCATCGAAAATCGTAGGTTTTCCCGGTGAATTTGTTGAATAAATAATTCTTGGGTTTCCATCCGGGTCGGATTAGTACTGAAACACGACGTTTCGAATATCTCATTCATCTTTATCAAAAAAAAAAGAATGTGATGATTCTACACTTACGTCACTGTTTGTGTGTGTGGATTGAGAGTGAGTGAGAGAATGTGGTTGGTCTGTATTTGTATATCCTATTTACTAAACTGTTATTAAAATTGTTCGGTATTTGTACAATATTGTTATTAAATTAGTAAAATAGGGCAGTTTGTCAGGAACATGTTTTAATAAAATAACAAGTACAATAATTAAATGAAATACGGTAGGACGTGTCGTTCTTTTTCGGAACATCTTAAGGTGCAAATATAAAACTTAGTATCTATGTATTTAACGCCAATTTTTTTAATCCGTCTCAGGAAAAATTTAAAGCTTCTCATCTAATATTTTTTAAATTTTTAAACTAAAGATCTTTTGATCGATACTTTTGCCGTATTCATCTTCAATTTCTATAGCTCTCGTCGTAGAATTCACCGTGTATCATTTCCAACAGGATAAAGAGAAAGTTGGAGCAGAACGAGATAGCGGGGTAGAACAGGATAACCCCTTTTTTCTTACTGGATAGTGCTGGAGGTCAGTAAATAGGTGTGGAACATTGTAACTGGTGAAGGAAGAAGTCCTGGCAGCCGACTTGACCAAGTTCTGACTGCGCCTTGTGAATGAACTCTTGCTTTGGCGTTATATATCTCGGAGTTTATAAATTTTGCAACATTTCGGCAGAAGGAAAGCTACTAAACTCCTTGCTTTTTACCATTTAATGTTATATATATATATGCGTAAACTGGGTGTGTTTAGCTGAATATAACTTATGTATAAGGCTTAAATCTGCTAGTACTAATGCTCGGTGAAAAACATTAAACTGAAACTTTCGTGCGTGGTGGAACAGGATACTACCGTATAAAGCAAAATGTTGCGTGTTTTTCAAGAAAAAAAGGAAAAACTGGCACGCGCACCTTATAAATATGAGTTACAAGTTGATGTAACCAAATAGAATTAATTAAGAAAGAAAAGTAACGGAAAAAAGGGAAAATGTTAGCTAATATTGCATAACAGTCATTGTCCGAAAGGAAAACTTGATAAAGCAAAATAAGTATGAGAAAGAAATCACAAACGGTGTTGAGATTTTTCTTAAATTAAATTCCATTTTATTGCCCTAATTATAAATACAAAACATGTTATTCCGTTCTGCTCCGGGGAGTGGGACAGAACGGGAAATTTGTTTCTTTTTAAAAATGTATCAAAAATTTAAATGCGTTGTTTTAAGTTATGTTGATATTAGATTAAGTAAATAATAGAATAAACTAATCTTTTATGACTGACTTTTCTTTTTCCACAATTTAACAAAATTTGTTACATAATAAGTGTCCCTTTCCACCCTGACCCTACGTGTACTACAGATAACACTATAGGAATAATTGTCTAAGTATCGTATGCTCTAGGTACACATTGATTGTCTAGTATCTGAATACTGTCAAACCATATTAAAAATCCAGATCGTAATTTTACTCCACAATTCTAAAAACGATTATATATTATAATTTTCCATTTTATTGAAAAATTTTTCTCACATATTTGGGTGTATATAATTCAATGAAATCAGATAAATATATTTATTAAGAATATTATTAATTATATAATCAAATAACAATATTTCATTGTGAAATTTGTCATAATATTACAAATTGAAGCCGGACAAAAATGCTTATATTTCTTCTGTAAATGGGTGGATTTTTATTGACTAATTCGTTTAGTTTGTTAAAATTAGATATGAGCCATATAATTAACAATATGAGTCAGTAGTATTCTAATTGGTTCCAGAGTTTAGTGTTGTTGACTGTATTGTCATTGTTTAATGAAGTACAAAAGTAGTATTGTTTCACTTTATTTTCCCGATTTTCTGAAAGCGTAAAGAAGTGCTGATGGATTTGTAATTATTTGTGAGTTGTCTGTGGAGGAATGCGGCGGGCGCTCTTAGTATTAGTATGCCGGCTGTGTTTATCCTGGCTAACGAGTTCGTTTCACTTGTTTGCTCCCTTCTCCCCTTCCAATCCCTCGCCCGAGGTGTCGGCCCGCAGCTTCGATTATCAACTCCCAGATTTACGAACCTCACAAAGGAATAAATTACCTAGCGAATTCCGGACTGTTCCATTTGCCGCAGTTTCCTGCCCACTCCGCACGCCGATTTTCTGCTCGCCCGACCGATTATTCTGTGACTTCAGACTTTAGTTCAGTTGTTACCGTATAATGAGCTTCGTGCGAGTTGCGATTGCCCTGAATGAATACAGATGTTTTGTGGAATAATGAAACCACGTTTCCACTTGGTGACGACAGTATGGTGTAACGTTAGGAAAATGTAAAATGACCAAAATTTGTTTATGTCCTTAAAACTTTATTAAACCTAGACTGCTAACCCGGATCAGTATTCAATATGCTGCACCTTATTTAATTTTCATTGCATGAATAACTTATAATTCCTGATTTCTAATAATACTAATTATTGAAACCTTAATCCGAAATATCCAGAGTTCCATTATTTGATTACAGATATACGCAATTACTTGTTCATGCACTTTTATCCAATTAAATATTAATAATTTTAAATTTTCGTCTTTTTAATTATTTTAAATAAAATTTAGTTTATATCCAATATAAAACAATTAATATATTTCAGTTTAAATTAACGACGATTTCGGTATCTGCTTGAACCTTTTTCGGGTCTGACTCGATTGAAACGTTATATAGTAAAATTAGTGAAACTTTTAATTAACTTAGTCTTAGCCAGACTTACTGGAAAACAGCACATTTTACAGGATACCGTTAGAGGGGCATTTTATAATTAATGTTGGTCCACTTTTGTGAATGTATTTGTTTACAACCTGGATTACGTGGTGTTTAAAAATGAAATCAAACAAAATATACACTAGTTTTGCGGCATTTATCAATGCAAATATATTCAACCATTTGCATAATTTGCCATTATTCAATAAAAGCATAGGACATATAGCGAGCGCTTCTGTATTAAAAACTGAAATTTAAAAAAATTACAAGCATAATTACATAATATGTAATTCGCGCATTAGATTGGACCGACTTGTAAATACAGCACGAGGCAATTCTTCCAGGAGAGTAGATCAATGGAACTGATCTCGTTAAAGGAGTAACCTTTACTTCCATGTTCTGTAATCGTTAAATATTTTATTTTGAAGATGCTTAAAAGTACAATATGATTCTAGGAATATTTCTGAACAAAGCTTACTTAATACATCAATGTATGAAAACTAAATTAAAAATAGATTCAGCCATGATTTCATAACATAATATCGGGCAACCTTGTGTGATGTGGTTCAGACAGTAGGCCATACTACTTTCTTTCTTCCACAAAAATATAATTTGCATTTCTCCCAAGCGAATTAATAATGGAAAGGTCTATTGTATCCATAATACAGAGCTCTAGTGTTTAATTGACAGACATTGAAAGTGAACGCTATCAGTGCTTAAAAGAGCTGCCAGGACTAACATCGTGATGACATCTGATAACTACATCAGAAATTGTGCAGAAAATCCAGCCCATGGTATTGGATTACCGTCGACTGAAAGCACGTGAGATAAAAAACAAGGTAGGCTGTTCAAAATGTGCTTTACATTGCGGGTGACTCAAAACTTCCACACAAAAAAGCTGTGCTGAAAACGTGTGTCACGTTTGCTTACAGTGGAACAAACACAGCGTCCTGAGGGTGTTTCAACCTAGTGATTGGCGAAGATTCAATAAAGTAATAAAGCAGAGTTCTTATTCGATACATAACCATATATGAACCATGGCTCCATGTTTTCACACCCGAGACAAAGGAACAAGACAAATCCGTCTGCTGCCAGTTTTTTGGGATTTATGTGGAATAATTTTCGTTGATTACCTTAGAAAAGGAAAGAATTAACGGCGTGTATTGTGCGAAATGTTTGAAGCGTCTGGCCGCATTTGGCCAAAAGTAAGGTGTTGCTTCATCAGAACAATGCACCAGCTCACACATCCAGTATCGCGATGGCTGAAATCCATAGGCTAAATTTAGAATTTTTTTCCTGAAGCACCCTATTCGCCAGTTGTATACTATTATTTGCTCTTTCCAACGTGATTTGCAATGAAGAAATTGAGTCCATGGTTGATTGCTATTTTGTAGAGCTGGACGGTATTCTCTTTAAACGGGCTATCAAAGTTATTGAAGATTAGTGCGAAAAGTGTAGATTACGTTAAGTAAAAACTGTATTTTTTATTATCTTTGTTAGGCCATGTTCTTCTGGGATTACCTACGAATCTGGGCCACCGTGGCCTCCTGTAAATAATACGAAAAAGAAAGTAGCGTTTATGAGACTTAAGACTTTCTGATAGTAAAACAATGCAGAAGTTTTATTAATCAAATTTCGTAAAATCTCGTCTTCACTTGCTGAAAATAATACACGCAAAATAAACAACGAATGCCTAAGTGACTATTTAGATGTCACAAAATACATTATACGAAACTGCTATTGCATTGCCTGTTCTAAATGAAATACACGTGGTAGAAGTGAGTATAAACAGAAATAGTAATAAGAACGACGAATGTTCGAAAGTCGACAGTAAGAGCAAAATGCACAGTTTAACAAATGAAAACTAGGCGATGATCAGATTGAGGAGATGTGATATAAAGTTAATCAGTTCTTCAATGTTGCTATTGAAATTAAAGTACTCACAAAAATTATGTTTAACAGAATAATATTCTGAAAAGATTAGTGTCATGTTTCAATGCTGCATACCAGTTATTTTTTAACTATTGTTAATATTATACACGGTGTTGCTTACAAAGAGTAGAATACACTGTACGTCGAGTCTTAAAGTGCAGTGTAGGTATTTCAGAATTACTGAAGTTGTGTTTGCCAGATGTGACAACCCTCGAAGTGGACTTTGTAGCACGCGCAGGGCGTGGGCGTTTGCCTTCGTCAAACAACAAAGAACAAATAACATTCCGTCCTCCGAATCACAAAGAATTCTAACTAGTAACGAGTATAGAATCCTCTCTATCGCTTCTGTGAACTTCTCAAAGCAACTGCAGAATGAGAAATATTTGTATCTATGACAAGGTATTTCTCACGCGTGAGTTTGCAATTAAAATGAAGGGAAGGCCACATTGTTCCTTGAGGCTCTGCACGCGTGTGGGGTCTTAAATTATGCACAGCGACGATGAGAGCAAAGTCAACAGATGCGGCGAAAAAAATCACACATTGCTACAAAATGCAAGCTCATCAACCTTCCCGCAGGCTCTCCTAGCGCCCACACCAAATAAACCTTTCTAAACTTTATTTATTCATCAGGGATCACTTGATACCCAACAGACATCGTCGAGGAACATTTCCAAAAGGAGTGACGACGTGTGATACTCAAGAATAACTCGAAACAATGCAACGAATAACAACAGATACTTATGTATCTTGGAATAAATTAAACTCACCAGAAATGCATTTGGCCGCCTCTATGGTCACAACCTTGCATCACAGAGGTCTCGGGGTCGGTTCCCGGCATGGGCCTGGGTGTTCCTCTTGTATTTTCACTTAGCAAAATGAACTAAACAGCAAATCAGATACTCAATTCGCTTATGACCTTTGACGTAATAGTAGTGAGACTATAAACACAGAATTAAAAAGAATGCATTTGTCATTAACAGTTGGTAAGAATTTCAGATGATCCAGTCTTCTTCAGTAGAAAGAGAGAAGATTTGCAAATGAACATAGATTAAATAAATTAGTTGAAGATTAAAGGTTTAAATATGATTCATAATCTTTAAAATAATTGTTTCCCATGTATTAAATTGGACGATTACTATTTTTTCCACAATAATAAGAAAAGGCAAAATGGCTGCTTAAGTGTTGGGTTACAATTATGGAATTTATTTTTAAAATAAAGCTATTGACATCCAGTTCGATGATTTGTGTGGAGAGTATTCTTATCTACACGTGGGCTTTTTGTTTTGTTTACAGAAAACGTCATCACATGTTGCAGATGGAGAAAGTGCATTGAGCACTCCTCAGATTGCCAATTGTTGCGAAATTACGGCTTGGTGGGCGTTTTGCTATTAAAATAGTGCCGAGGTCCAAGGTAGATACCATTATGACAATTTCATTATATATATACATATCCGCACAGAGCAGAAATACGTCAAAACCAAGTAATCTTTTTCTGGTCATAAGCCAGGAGAAACCAAAGTAAAGGGGAAATTCTTTAATCTACAAAATGAGATGTTATAACGACACAGTGACATTCCAACTATTATTACGTCGATAATTGAAGGTTTTCTTTTCTCGATGATGATGAATGAGAGTAATATTGTAGTAAGAGATAAGGTATAAGAAGAGAGGCCGAAACTAATGTGTCTCAGTAGAAAGCACAAGTAATTTATAGGAGTAAATATTTGTGTTACATAAACACGTGTAAGACATGTCAGAGGAGAAAAAAGCGATAACTACCATCCGACTGAATTTTAATAAATATACATATTTCACTGAGTGTAATTTGTATTTATACTTATAGGGACTGATACGATTCAGCTCCCAATAATCATTATGAGAATATGGAGTTTAAATTTATTTGAAAGATGGAAATGAAGTAGCCAATAAACAGACTAAATTAAATTCGATGCCACACAACGTAATATTTTTATATTTTTCTTGCTTTCTAGAGGGGAAGGGATGAGAAACCGCTTAGTTAAATTTTCCTAAATAATTTATATTATTACAATGCAATTAAATAACATATATTCATCTGTTTTATTCCCTTCGCTTATCCAAACTTCGGCACGCAACGCTATGAACATGTCACAGAAAAGGGATTAGTGGAACTGCTTCTTTCTCTCGATAAGCGAGGATGATAATGTTATCAAAGTGTCATGCAGGATCGTCATATCACAGTCGGCCGAAGTGTGAAGAAATATAAACTGTAGAATTTGCCTGCAATCCGTCACGATTCAGAGTTTGTTTGCTAAGTGCAACATTCTAAAGGGCTCTTATTCCTCGACATGGCGGCTATATGAGTGGTTTATCTCTGCCACAAGTCAAAAATGATGAAAACCACACTGAAAGATGCGTTTCCGAAAAGTTTGAAATAATTGCAAGAATATTGGTAGTTATCGGAATTACATAAGAAAACTTTTGTGTCGCATCAATAAATATATCATTGCAGATGTATGTGTAAAGTACAAATATCGTGTGCCAACTGTTTTTACAAGCACTGTTTGTCCTTTCCTTAGCTACATTTCTTCTCGTTGTTATCAGTCTTCTGATACATAATAGGCTTCGTATTTTGTCATGCCCACCATCTGAGAGAGATGGTAACAGCTTTGAAGCTTGCGTTCAGGCTGCTCCTGACGACGTAATCCGAGCTCGGCCGCCACGTCTCACGCCCACGTGCGGGGAAATGCCACCAACAAAGTCACGAGGACAACATCCCTTAAGTTTCATATCACAGTCACCAGCTGCAGGAGAAATGTAAACTCAATGACAACTTGTTGAATTATGTAAATTTGAGGAGATACGCAATTTCAAATGAATCGACTTTATGAATACGCCCTGAACTACTGTCGTCAAAATAGAGCCCTGAGTTTGAAGCATCACTGTGCCCAATCGGAATGACCCAGGTTATTGAATTTAATGCCATTTTATGATATTCAAAAGAAAAATTTTTAAAATAATTTTATACATGCGTTTTGACTAAAAAACCTGAAAAAATCAGGTTTTTAGACTTTCTTTCATATTGATCGACTTTGACAACTCATAGATTTCAAACTATTGCTTCAAATGCTCTGAAAATTTGACAGAAGATAGTGCAAACCCTTTAAAACCTATCGGCAAAGTTTGAATTATCTGCGTTTTTATATTCATTAATTAGGGGACCTCGACTAACTCTTAAACAGAGCATTGCAGAAGAGCGAGACAAAGCTTTTCTTATAGTGGTTGAAAGTCGAAAATATAAAATATAAGCTTCATTGACGAAGCAACGCACCAAAATTTTGTACGATTTTTTAAAAAGTGTAGGGAGAAAGGAAAGGTTTATTGGGACGGGAGGGTAAAGTAGAGTGGTACCCCTGCCCGCTGGCCTGGCCCCGACCTTTCTCTGGGACTCTTCCTCGTTATTTTCCTTTACATGACATTATTCATACTTACGTTAGTTCTCGCACATGTCTCCAAATAAAGCTCTTAGTAATCGCGAAAAAAACATGATCCATAATGCCGTTGATTATTTTCAATCGTGCGCAGAAAGGAGTGACGACAAACGCTATCTTGTTTATTCAAACGTCAGTGAGTGTTCAGGAGTTTCTGTAAGTACAATCAAACGACTTGTGGCCGAGAATAAGAAAAATGTCAATTCCGTATTACCGCCAGAAAAAAGAAGACACAAATACTGAGTCCAGGAGACGTCACAGACGATTTTGCTGTTGGAATTATGCGAAGAAAAGTTCATGCGTAAAAAGAGACCTTTCTCAATAACGTATGGGCACAATGAAGCTTGAAACTCAGGGCTTTAATATTGGGGCGACGACAGTAGCGGTGAAGTGCTGGTAGAGTTGTTTGTGTGGTACGTGTTCCTGTTAAATAGACATAATAAATTAATTATTTCGAAAGGAGTTGTGTGTTTACAAGGAAAACAGAAAAAAGTCCAAAAATTTTCATAAGTCTCACAAGTTCAAATATTCACAAGCTCTTGGCTCTAAACAGCAATATTCGTCCCGAAAGAAGTCGTAAAACATAGAGAACATCAATTTTGTTATGCACGTAATAACATTGTTCTCAAGTGTTTACAATATTGGACCTAACCTTAAACTTATACTAGGCTAGCAATATATATATATATATTGCTAGCCTAGTATAATTTATATATTATTTATATATTAAAATTCAATTCCCCAAAATTAACAGATGATTTGTTATATTTTCACAGTTTATACATATTAATTCATTTATCCAATATATTACAGTAAATATTAACGATCGTTATACAAACATTAATTAAATATATGCATAGATTCAATACAATATACAATAATAGTCTATTATCAATCACCGAAAGCCAAATTTATAAACATAACGTAGTTTATGCAAATCAAATTTTCTCCATTTATTCATTACTTCATCAAGATTCTGGTAAATATAAATATCTTCAATTAAATTTCTTACACAATTATTCATTTCAGAGTGTGATATTTTAACATCATCCCTCTTTACAAAATTGTTTATTGGCTTTCAAATGAATCTTCGGTACTAGTTTTTACATGTTCCTTAAAATTATTATTATTATTATGAGAATATCTCATTTTACTGACATGATTTCTACTTAACGCTATATAAAAGGCATTACAATTTTTTACATTCAATTTTACAATCATCTAACTTAAGAGGATTCTTCATACTAGCCATATATTTCCTCAAATAATTAATCGCTTTCGGGGAGAGTTTTATTTAATAAACTTCATTTATAATAATGACACTCAATATTAAACAGACAAATATATATTTGTTGGAAGTGTTTGGTACATTCGTGACTTTAGGTTGGCGTTACTGAGATAAGCTGAAATTGCCTGATGAATTTTTTGTTTACAACCTCAAAATTTCATTTAGCGATGTCGTGTCCACTTGAAGTTTGTACAGTCGTTCAACAATAATGATCCGGTATTTGCTTTTTGAAGGTAAAAACTGTCTGAAATCTTTTCTCAGTTGATTTTTCAGTACGGTGAAAGTTGTATGAACCACAGAAAATTTTATAAATTGATAGAATAGTTTAAAATCGGTGGAAGATGGATGACATACTTATAACGTCCTAGCCCGCCAGTTGTATCGATTCATTCGCTTGGAACCCGAATTGACGACATTATTTGTGAAGATTGAGAGATTACTGTTGTTGGCACAGTTCATAACGTTATCAGCTCAATCTCAAGGACACCAAAAATATTGCAAGAGGGTCCCGAGCTAGTTCAGACAACAACACAAGGAAACAAGACTTAATATGTGTGCAGACTAGAAAAAACGCCGTGAAAGGTTAGGTGATCATTATATAAATAATATTTTAACGTTTGATAAAACTTTGGTTCACTATTTTGAAATAAAATCCAAAATATGGAGCATAGAAATGAAATTACGCTGATTCAGACCGCAAGCATCAGGAGGAAGAGTCATGTTGACAGTATTTTTGGAAGCCCGAGGTGTTGTCTTTTGTGATAATTGGGAAAATCAGCGTACAAGAAAAATAGTGCCTTTTACTCGGATATAATGGTGGACAAAATAAAACCAATAATGAGAGAAAAACGTAGGCAATCTCAAAGAAAGGGCGTGATATTGATCCACGACAATGCTCGACCTCACACCGCCTAGCTGTCTCAAGAAACAACTGAAAAAATAGGTTCTAAAGTAATACCACATCCTCCCTGCAGTCCAAATTTTTCTCTGTCCCATTTTCCATTTTTTCTTCTATTCAAGGAGGCATTACATGGAAAAAAATTCAGCTACAACGAGGAAGTCAGAGAATTTGCGGGAAATTGGCTCAAAAAACAATACAAACACTTCGTTACAGTAGGTATAGAAAACTAGTTCACCGTTGGCACAAATGTAATAATACTCGTGTGGATTATGTTGAGAAGAAGAAAATCCTCATTTTATAAAAATTGTTTCCTTAATTATTAAATGCCCTTCGTATTAATTTAAACGTATAATGCATTATTTAATTAATATCTGAGCTATATAAATGTAAAAAATTATTTGTTTATTTTTGCTAATTGAATTTGACGTTTAGGCCTCTCTACCTGTTTGGCTAATATAATAGCTAGGCTAGTATAAATACAGAGAAAAATGTCTGACGTTTAGTTCGTGAAGATTTCTTGTTGTCTATGTTAATCTTTTCATATGAATAGCGCTATTTAAATTTGAATACTTTAACATATATATATATATATATATATATATATATATATATCCTTGAGAAATATCGAATATTTTGTCTTTTACCTTGTTAATACCCCCATAACAAAGGATGAAGCGAATTATTTATTTATTACTATGACACTATTTATTGAATAAAACGATCGATTGGTCTGTTCAATGATTGGCATTGAAATTTTAGCTTATTTTTACGACTGTTCATTGGGGAATGCGGCATCTATGTCATCTAATTCTCTCTCTCTCTATTGCTGATTTTGTTCGCTTATTGCAATAAGACTGTCGGAACGATTTCCATAAAATTTATATAGTTGTTATAAAGTCCCCCTTATGGTTTCTAGCAATATAAAAGCCTTCAACCTATCCCGAGACATAATGGCGAACGGACCGAACCCTGTATTATTAACTGCTCGGAGAATATGTTCACTTTGAGCAACGGTTTTCACTCAAGTGATAAAAGTCTCTGGAATTAATAAAATTGAAACTTAAATTAAGTTATTTAATTTACTTCTATTTTTACGGAATATGTTATTAGCGGACAAACTAAATCTTTATTGTCACGAAATTGCGAGAAATTATCTTACAAGTAAAGCCAAGACGAAAACTGGTACTGATGGAGTTCAAAATGCCATCTTGTCATTGATATAGAACGCTTACAAATCATTGTGCACAGTTTTTAGCGTTAGTTTTACCTACAAATTTTCCATCCACCTTATGTTTACATCATAAGCACTGTACATTAAGTACATACATATTCTTTTCTTCTTACTATTCCTTACTCTTAAGTAGAAGTCATTTTTCTGTGGATAAAACGTATTCCCAATTTGAAAAAGGAACTAGGGAATATACGAAGTTGCATTACTCGCCCTAAAACGAGGCACTGACGTTTAAGTATGTGGAGATCCTCTGTTGATTGAGCTTTATATTATCTAATGAGTTGGAGCAAAAATTTAGGGAAAATATATTAAATAAAATTTTGAAGAAGAGCAATGAAACGTAAAAATTTATCACTTACGATGGACCGATTATTAGGGGAAGTCGGGGCGGAATGCTTAACAGTTTTTGTATAATTATGGAAACATAAAAATCACTACATAAAAGTATAAAACATTAGTTCATTCTATTATTTACTTACTCTAATATCAATACAACTTGAAACGATGAATTTAGTTTTTTATGGAAATTTAAAATAAACGAATTTCCCATTTTGCCCCACGTCCAAGGTATAACGGGATAGGTTTTTTAATTACAATTAATACAACAAAATTTAATTGACGAAAAAACTTAACTCCTTTTGTGTTTATTCTGTGTATAGTTCATTGCTTTATCTATTTTTCCTTTTGCAAGAAGATTTTTTGCAACTACACTGCTTTGTTAACATTTTTTCCTTTCTTCCGTTTCTTTTCTTCTTAATGTATACAGATTCCTAATAACTCATTGTTATAAGGCGTATCTTCCAAGTTTTTCCTTTCTTTCTTGAAAAACACATTACATTTTGTCTTTTACAGTTGTATCCCGTTCCGCCATGCACGCAAGTTTTACTTTAAGGTTTTTCACCCAGCCTTAGTACAAGTAGATTTAAACCTTACTAAAAACACATAGTTTACGAATATATCCCATTAAAGAGGTATAAGCGTAGAGTTTTGTAGCTTACCTTCTGACAAAATGCTGCAAAAATTATAAATTCACAGATTAAGCCGCCAAATAAAGAGTTAATTCACAAGGAAGGCTCAGTGAGACCTTGATCGATTCCACTTCCAGGATTTCTTTCTTTGCCAGCTACAATGTTTCACCCATATCACTAAACTCCAGCACTACATAGTAAGAAAATAAGATATCCCATTCTGCCTCGACGTCCCCTATTAATTTTAGCAAATTTAAATCAAGAAATTAATGACGTTGACAGAACTCATAATTAACTTACTGAATGTGGAGTTGGCTGTTTTTCAATTTCCTTGGGTTAATGCGGTTGAAATGCCTAGATACCATCATAATTATTTTAGGGGATTATTATAAGGTTTTAATATAATGCTTCTTTACTATGACTTGGATAACAGCCGCGTAACTATTTTCAAATACGTATTATTTGGAACATGGTAAAACATAGTCATATTTTATAAGCCCGACGATAACTGATGTTTGGCGAAAAAATAGTTCTCGCACGATTCAGAAAATCCTTTCAGCTTTTTAGAACATTATTTTTATGTTTCACGTATAATTTTAAACTCATACCAGTTTCAGTCGGTTGTTGACCCTGTTGTGAACAATTAATAAACACATAGCTAAACCTTTCAATTATACGATTAGTTTAGCCATATATTAATAAAGCATCTTTAGCCCACTTAGTCTATTTTTATTTCAGCAATATTTGATTAATTCGGGGTTCACTTGACGGCAAAAATGGACTCTTATTTAGCTGAAACTTGGCATGTGTTCCTCCAAGCGAAACAAATAACTAACAATAACCTGGATTCGCAAGAGCTGTGCCGTCTCTGAATTGACTCACACCGACCTGAACATTTCAAAACAACGAGGCAGTTTACGCTCGAGGTTGACATTTTACGTGAAATATATGCGGAATGTGTGTGATCCCAACGCAGCTCTTTTCAGTGGCATTCGCAAAATGTAAACTGTCTACCTGGATATAGAGCTACAAGTTGAATCACGCACGGAACGTCGCCCTAACTGAAGCAAGCGAGGCGTCTTCTTTGTCGGACCTCATTTTTGTTGTGTATTCTTTTGATGAAGTAATAGACCGCAACTGTAGCAAATAATGCGTTATAGATATGCTCGCCCTGAGCATGACCCTTTTAGCCAGGGGCGTCGTTTTAATTAATTTCACCGCCCTAATTGAAGGAAAACAAGCAACAGGGTCTCCCTCGGAGAAATCGGAGCAGACCAGGGGAAGCTGCACGAATCATACACAATAAAGCTTTTTATAACCCCTCAGAGGTTCTTAGATTTTCTTATTTTGTGTTGATAAATTTTACCGATACATTTGGGATTCAGTCCGAGGGTAGTCGAAAAGGCACAATCAGCTCAGTGCGACATCCATGATAAATAAACCAAAGGACTGATTTAAATATCAACATTTTATTAATTTAATAGTTTCAGTTAAATTAAAAGTATTTAACAATTTAATTATTTTGGAATTTAACAGTGATGTTAAAATTTAACACAAAGTGGGCTTCCCTGCCCTTTATTCCTTGTTAAAACCTTTTCAATTATATTTTTTCTGTAAAAAATAATTAATATTTTGTCAGTATGTGCTTATCGTTCCTTTCAAAGTAAGTTCGAAAAATAATTTATATGCCTTTCAAAGTATAAAATTTTTCCTGTTATTTGACAAAGTAGGCTACATACCAGTGTAAGTGAATCTCCAAGGCGATGTAACATGCAAGGATAAAAATTATCTTTTCTATTTTATTCGATATTTTCTCGTAACAGGAACCATCATATTGAATACAAGTTTCATTATAGTAGATGAATAATACCACTGTCAATTTTCAAATTAAATGCACTAAAAATAACCGATTTAGTTGCATCCGTTCATTTTACCACATTTAAGTTATTGGTCCTTTATCTGGACGATTTCATAGGTGAAGAAATAATGTGATTGATGCTGTAACTTCATTTATTCACCTTATATATGCAATTGCTAGAGGTTGAGACTCATTTAGGATCGGTCATTACGTTTCCGATCTGTAGCAAACCCGACAATTGGCCGCCTACAAGCCTCAGAAAATATTTAAAATTAAAGAAAATGATTACAAAAGAATCATTTAACCAAAAAAAGTCAGTTCTATTAAGGTAGTAACACCAATACTGATAATTGCTGTATTGGTAAACAAAAATATACATTTTTAATGAGCTAACAACAGCAAACTGCTTTTTCTCCCGTGTGACAGGATTATTTTAAGAAAGCTTTAGCTTCCTTATTCTACTGAAAATATTGAAATTGATAAAGGGGGCATGTATTAGAGTTAGTCAATTACAAATTAGAAAACAAAAAATTACAAAAATGGAGTATTTCATCACCGAGACAGAAAATTGGCTTATACTCGTCGTCTGCTTTCCGCCTGCCGAATTACGTGAGAAAGGGTCGCTACAGCCTGCTGTCTACCTGCATCCACCAGAAATTCCCGGATGGAAGAAATCGCTTTGTAGCTGTACGACAGTAGCTGGAAGGATAATAAAACGGGTTCGCCATAATAAACGAGATCTATTAACTCTGATAAATCTGATACCCTGAGCTAAGCTGTTGTTAATTCAATATTTATTTTTTTCTATATCCCACATTTTCTGGTAATATAGATAGTGCAGGACCTAATAAGGAAATAGTGATTCACATAAATAAATTAAAAACCCAAGTAAGTTTAATTAATCAATTAAATATTTAACCCGTCTTTTCATTTACAATATGATTAGGAAAAACAATAAGAACGAGACCAGATAAATTAGATTTGCGATACAAGACGCGTTATGTCAACGGCATAAGGTTGTTATTTTAGTCTGTATTTAGCCAACTTTTTCGATTAAACAGACACAAAAACATCAATTGTATGGTACTTAATCTGACTTAGTAAATACAATTTTACATTATCATACAGAAAAGTAGAAATCTGGTTAGAACGACTATGAATTTATGTGGGAATCTTCCAAACTGTATAATTTGTAGATACTATTCTAATTTATATCATTTACGCACGTATCATTATTCCTGACTATTATAAGTCGTTAATTGCAGAATTTATTTTTACTGTTTATAATAATAAACTTTTTTAAATTATACAAAATGCTCAAGTCAATATTTTCGCAAAAACTAATTTCATTTGTAATACTTATTTCTGTCATATTTTGTTAGATTTTATATAATAGTCTTCACAATTCTCTACTTGATTTTAAGATTTTTGTCTTGAAGTCCCTTACGAATCAGTATTTCGTATTCCGTAAGGAGTTTGTTTACCGCCCTCAAACGATATCTGCGGGAAAGTCGTACGTCTTCTTTCTTTATTTTATAAAGCAGACGTATGCATTTGATCACTTTCAAAATATCAAAGTTCTGTACATCGTAGCACATGTTGTTCTCTGGGAGGAGCGTGCATAGGATCTCGCGGTCAAGTGCAGAGAGGCTGCAGCCAGCCATTAGACTCCAAATGAACAGAATAGGTTTTGCGTTTCTCGGCTGCAGAGGCTAATCCGATGAGCGCAAGGCAAGGCGCAATCAGGCTGCTAATTGTTAATTACACAGGCGCTGAGGTGTCTAACCTGGTTTTGGCTCAATCTCCTCGGCACGCCGCGCAGCGGTACTCGTAATTAAGAAACTCGACACCACTGCCCAGATACAAGCATTCTCTATACGCTCACAAAATCTCAAGAAAACCATTACCCGCAGTCAAATAATACGGCTACGATAAGGTTGAACATTATCAGCCGAACTTTCTGATTATATTCAACAACATAAATTTCATAATCTTAAGTAGAATTGGGGTAAAGGCAGCAATAATGTGCTGGGGTCAATTTGGTTGATATCTTCAACAAGCCCAATATTAAAATTCATCTTGACATGTTACTCTACAAGTTTCCCATATCAGTTAACGATGTCTTGTAAAACAGTAACTATTTGTTGTTCTAGTCACACATATTTCTTCGTTTGGGATGAATTATAGGCCGGAAAGATACACATTGTTTGTGTGTGTTAGTGCTGAGAGTTCAGCTCAGGATAGAAGCAAGACTGTCAACCACAGCAATTAAGTCATGGCTAAACATGCTTTTTAAAATTTTTTATGTCATTCCTCCTTATTTGTAGGTTCCTCATACTCTGGCCTTTCGATCCACGAAAAATTGAAGCTACCCTCGTCATTTGCGTTAATTTCATGGCGCATCTCATATCAAAGTAAATTACGCTCCTATATGTTGTGGAGAAAAAAAAACGAATTTCCAATTCGAAGGGCCTCGTGAAATTGAGCATCCCTTTTCATTTTTTCTCTAATAACTACAACAAGACGCATTCTATTGAAAACAATATCCGCTAATAAACTATAAAGAATTAAATTCATCGTCAAATTATGTACTTTATTATTAAATTTGATTGAGCAGAGGTGTGGAAAGAATTCGTCAAATGTGGGACAATTTTGTACTCTTTGAAGAAAAATGCAGTTTTGTTGTACTTTTTCTGCTGACTTCTCCAAAATGTCTGGTCGTACATTAATATGGCTTGAGAAAACAACTTGTAGAGAATTAAATTCTCTTTCTATAAAACTATCTGGTTTCAAAAATCCGTTTATAATTCCTTAAGATATACTCATTTTGTTGGCTGTTGATCTTATTGTAGCACTGAGGGACGACATGAAGTACTTTTGTATATAAACTTCCGGTTCATAGTTCGTTACCTCCTAAACGGCTTGACCGACTTTGATGTAATTTATTGTTTGTATTTACG
Organism: Eucriotettix oculatus; assembly: GCA_034510155.1. NCBI lineage: Eukaryota > Metazoa > Arthropoda > Insecta > Orthoptera > Tetrigidae > Eucriotettix > Eucriotettix oculatus. Next base: position 233,856,414 of record CM067376.1, on the reverse strand, counting down.
GGGTCACCTGGATGGTTTTATCTATAGTTGGATCCGGTAGGTGGTGCTGTTGTCAGGAGCCAAATTTGGTATTTTTAGACCAAATTGTTTGTACGGGTTTTTGGGTTTCTCACTTACATGAATATGTAATCCCAAATTTTCAGCCAGACTGTTTAAAATTCTGTGGCAAATGTGAAAGGTCCATTGTTTGAATTAAGATTTATACTCATGTTCATTCGGCGGCATTCCATCTAACCTCCTAAATGAAACTTCTTATTTACAACTTCATTTGTGCGATTACAAGGACCTAATATAAATTAAACTCAACGATGGAGATCTAGCTAGTCCTTCTGTAAATGGACATTTATATATTTAAATTTTACTTTGAGCTGTTATGGAATTATTTTATATAAATATTGTTCAATGTTATTTATATTAAAATTTAAATTAAAATGTTAAATTCACATCGACGCAAACCCCAACATGTATTACAGCGTTTTAAATACAGACGGGAAGATAAAAAGTTATTAATTCTAGATAGGAATAATAATGAAATTAGTAATTTATTATTATAGGTAAATCTATTTTTCGCCGTTTTGATAATAAATAATTCATCATCTGCGTCATCCCCGTTGAATTAAAATTATACAGAATGCTGTAAGAGATAGTTAATAATTATTCCTTCAGTTACATGCAGATGAATGACACCCAGCAGGTTTATATGAAATTGTTCTATTACTTCAATCGCTTCGTTATACTTGAATGCATTAAAATCGTGTTTGGAGTATTTTAATATTTTTAAAATGTGGAAGAATCTTGTCTATTTATTCAAGTACCATAACTAAGCAGTATTTACTACATAAGCGTTAAAATCTCTACAGTTCTTGTTCTAAGACAAATTAATGCATGACTAGCCATTTTACAGATATCTTTTTTCAAGCAATACAAAAAGTATCCTACATTTGACGAATGATTAACACAATTCTTTTCAACCTAACCTCTTAATCCAGTATAGCACTAGACGCATAAGTTAATGCTTCATAAATTATCCCTGAACATTTTTTTCAAATTCATACTCTACTTATTTTCGAAAATATGAAAAAGTGCGAAATTTCATGGCTTATAATTAACACAAACGTTGACGGAAGTCTTTCGAATTGGAAGTAGAGTTAATAATAATAAGGAATACAACCTTAAATTTTCAGCCAAGCTTTAGTTTGAGAAAGAATTGCAAAGAAGTTTTTTTATAGAACATGCTAAACATTTCGATGAAGCCTAGAGTCTTTATTTTACAACATTTTTAGACCTTTTTCTCTGTGTAATAGCTTCTCATAATAAAACCTGTTTGCAAGCTATTTCTATTTTATGGTCATTAGTTATATTTATAGTATGCATAATACTTCATTCAAATAGAACTGAGAAATATTTCTCATAAATACTATTCACCAGTCCGTTTTAAAAACCATTAGTGATTTACTAATTATTAATTCCTGGCTGCATTAGGTTCCTTTTACTCACGAACAAAATGCACTAGACAGAAAACATGTGGTTCTGTGTAGGACTGCATGATCATTCTCATTTTGGTTGCATTTGTTTAATTTGAAAGTTATATATATATATATCTTTATTTTATTTACATGCAGCATGTACTTCTACGTATTTTTAACATTTCAACCTATTTCATATGATCCTAATGTTTAACCGATAAATTTATAGCACTCTAGTGTAGAAAAATTCTTATTCCAGCATTCATATTGAGGTTACTGATAGTCTGAACTATAAATGAACACGAATTTATGTGACGGGATACGCTTACGAAGTGATATATTGTGTTGCACGTTAGATAGTATATAATCTGTAGAATGAGGTGCCATAGACGGAAAGAGTGAGACAGTTACGGAGTGTTAAATGTCTTCACCAATTTTGATATCACCTTCGCACGCGCCTGCGGTGATAAATAGTGATGTATTGGTACAATCCTGTTTAGTAAGATCTCATCTTATGTTGATTTATCCGTGCTGTCCTGTCTTTATGGATAAAGGAATTAATTTATTAGAGTAACTAGTTGTCTAAGGAATATACAGTAATTATATTTATTTCATATGGAGGAAAACTTTCACTGACCAAAAATTACGTATGTATTATGTTTTGACGCAGATATTTTTCTTAAGTAAACAATATCAGAAAAGTTCACAACAAACATCACAACGACATGAGAGGTTTTCCGATAGATGCGTTTTATTTTTCCTTTCTTTTCTTCCCGTTAATCAGTTCTTGACAGAAAATTTACTTATCCTGCATTTAGTTTACTCTAAAGTAAAACTGAATTTAATAGCTTCCTTTGTAGGATTCTGAGGGATAAAGTTAATGCTTAACCCGTCCAATGCGAAGACGGAAACGGTACAAGAATTGTAAAATGAGTTGAAAACGTACACCTCATAATTTTATTCCAGGAAATGCACCAAAAAGTCCTTTGTGATTTGGCATATTGGAAATGTGGAAATGAAGTATTAATAAATCTGCCTCCATTACGGTCAAATTAATCCCTTTACAATATATTGCACACCTTATATCGACTCCGTTTACGAAGCTTTGAGAGGTACTGTAATTGATTTGAACTACGCTATTCTAGCCGCTTAGTTTCCAATTTTCATATTAAACGGAAACTAACATAATATTACTTACAGCAGTTTAGTAATCAAATAAGTTTAAAAACGTATGTCTTTCAAGATTTCCCATTCTAACAACGTTATAAATTCCTCATAACGTACAATTTTATAAAATGTACCATGTTTTTTGCATTCATTCAGACTGTTTATAATAACACAAATAAGAGAAACATGGCCTGTTACTCTGGGACATAGCCTTCGTGCTTAGAGATAAACAACATTACGTATATTCTCTAGCACGAAAGCTATGTCCCAGAGTAACAGGTCAATTTCTCTTAGAATAATATTTAGACCGTCACTGGTCTAGTGTCTCCCATCACAAAGGTCACGGGTTCGGTTCCTGGTAAGGGCCTGGGTGTTTGTGTGTGTATTCAAGTTCCCTGGCTGAGCATACCCGACAAAGAAAAAGGAAATAAAGTTACCTAATTACGAAGCAATGCTGGACTTGTGACTGGGTAATGCATAGTTCGGCATTGGTAGTTAAAAAAATTACAGTTTTTTTGTGGTATTTATACGCACATATAGAAGAAAAAAATAATAATTCTCCAAAACAGACGACTTTTCAGCTTAAAACGTGCCGTTCCGTACGAGTCACTTGAGAATTTTTCATTGCTTCAAGCCCAATTTTAAGAATTTAGGAACTGTATTTTTAATAATCCTTTCTCTTTGTTACCTTTTTTTTGGGTAACAGGCTACATGAGGGTGATCCTGAAACAGGCAACTCCCCTTTAATAGCATAGGAAGGGAATTGAAAAGGGGGGGATGCGGAAGGTAGAGCAAGGTAGCCAAGGGTTAACTAGGGCCCCCGGGCTATGGTTTAAGGATCCTACCCGGTGTTTCACCTAAAGAGATGCAGGGAAAACCCTAGAAAACCTGCATCAGGTAGGTCGGGCATTGGGTACTATTCTCACGCCCTTCCGAATGACGGGAGACGAGTTTGCTGTGGGGACGCAGCATTCCCTTCTCCGTGTCTCCACCAATTTCAGGAGGCAATTGGCCGACTGATCCAATGGGATCAGCGGACAGCTCTTGCCATATGCCCAAGGTCTTTGACCCCAGTACATATACCTCCTAAAATAGGTGAAGGTGTCTCGGCATATGAGAACTTTGATAAAAAGTACCCAGAGAGAGTGCGAGGCATCCCCGACATGATCAGGTAAGCCCCGCAGTCACTCTGGGCTGAAGCGTCTACGAGAAACTCCCGCCTCTTTGTTACCTACATCGCAACATATATATATATATATATATATATATATTTATTTATTTATATCTAGAGAGAGAGACAGAGAGAGAGAGAGAGACAGAGACAGACACAGAGAGAGACAGAATCCAGGATTATAATAATGTAAATATTTATTGATTATAGAATGTCGTTTACTTTTAACATTATCTGGATTAGCAATGCTTAATGAATAAAATGTCAGAAACTATCTATATTTGAAATGTGACACTGTCTAATTGATAGTGACATTGGATTATAAAATATGCTTAGAAGTGTTAAATTATGTCAATAATCCGCCTTTGTGGTGTAGTGGCTAGCGCCACAACCTCGCATCACCCTGGCAAGGGTCTGGGTGTGTTGTGTGCTTTCACGTTCTATACTTCGCAAACGTGACTAAACAGCATTCAGTTACCCAATTAGGAATCACTAATGACTCTATATGTTGGTTCGACTACAAATAGTTTTTAAAAACAGTCAGGAATATTTTATTGGTTGTTGTTACGTGTAATAACTACGCTACATAATATAAGTGCTGAATTTCATATTATTCCATTCCGTATTATATATTGTTAATATTATCTTTACTGTTATATTTTATTTTTGTTTATTCAATATCCTGATCTGTCAATTGTACGGCTATACATCCATTTTTCCCTCATACTTGGGACTGGGTAGCGCATATTTCGGCACTGCTATTTTAAAAATTACAGATTTTTAGTATTTTTACGCGCATACTAATTTTACTTTTTTTTCTTCCTTTTTCATTTAAATCGCAATTCTTACATTTTATGTTAGCCTATATTGTTAACAAAAGGTAATGAAATTAGACACTTAAATCTTTTGTTACTTGGAAGTTACTTGGCTCTTATTCATTTATGATCAAAAGAAACAAATATAAGAAGAATTGAACGACAGTAAACACAGCAATGTATTGGCTCAGCTCGTATTTCGTGTCATTTTGGGTAATACTTTAATAAAATTAATTTTTATAGAGATTATTGATTTTAGTGTTATAGACTGGTGATAATTACAACCAGAATGCATATATCAAAACTTTAGCCTGAAAGTTATATGATTATTCTTTCAGTTTTCGAATATAATAATCAAACGTACATTCCGTAAGCAAACTATATCCAGAAACTTCTTAATTCATAGCTGATTATTATATTATTTATAATTATATAACAATTCATACGTTTTGTATGAATTGATAAAAGTATAACCAATAACATTTTTATCAGACAATGGTATAACCTTTCTAGCTTTAAATACTGGTTTGTAAGAAATTAGAAGTAAACATTATAAATTTGTTATAATATTAAAAATGGTGCATTATATAACAAACAGTTTTCCTTCATCAAATTTCTGTCTCTCTTTGTAGTAAACAGTTTTGATGATTATGACTCAGACTGGAAAGCTTCAACAATCAAAACATTAATTCGAAACTGTTGGTTCAGTTCGTGAATTATGGTACAAATTATGAAATCACTTCAAAATAATTTGAACCTATAATAAAGCGTCACTGAATGGAAATAAATTTGCCATCCTGTGAGACTCAAAAATATGGGGATATTATGATAATGAAATCAGGAAGAAGGAAATATCTGACAATAATAAATAAAAATAATTTAAAATAATAGGAAACTTTTAATTTCTGTGCAAATACTTGAAATAAATTGAAGTCCATATTGCTTCTAGGATGGATTCTGGAATTCAGAAAGGTATGTCCATAGACCTTAAGATTGTTCAAAATAAAGTGAAAAACGCTGAGATATGCTTAGAAGTTGGTAGAACAACGATTCGTGTTGTTTAGTAAGCCATAAATGATTATGATATTCGTGTACGGACTTTCAAAAGAATAAATTTAGAAAAATAACACCATAACTAATTGAGAAGAAACTAGGAACATATTGAAAATAATATATGATTGAGAGATGTGTTATATATATATATATATGGTGTTTCAAAAGGATCATCAGATTTAAAAAAATCATTCCTATCAACTTTTAACCCGAGTTAAATGTTGGAGTGTTAAATAGATAGAATTCTCGAGATTCACTTGGTGCCTGTTAGTACGAGAGGTTTTTTAAATAATAGGCTTCCTCGGCTTTACTGGACCGTATTGGATAAAATTATTCCGTCTAAGATGACCTCACTATATGCGTTTCTTTATGGGTGTTTAATAAAAGACTCAGTTTATGTCCCTCCACTTTTATCAGGAATGGTTGAAATGCGGATCGCATAACAGCAACCGTAGAAGCAGTAACTCAAGGTATGCTCTGGAGTGAGGGACGGATTTGATTACAGTTCATCCTAAAGGGGGGCATCTTGAGCATGTTTCATTTATTATATATTATTAAAAAAATATTTTTCAATATATATACACGTCAGAGAGGATGATTCTATTTGAAATACCAAGGGTACGTAATGGGTAATAAGAACTCCTTTACGGTCACTGGTTTGCAATTATTAAATTTTAAAGGAGGTAGCTTTCGGCAAACTCAGATTTTCAGAATCAATTTTTATTAATATTCTTAGAGATCAAATAATTAATTTCAGAAATGAAGTGAAATTATAAGTTAAGTAAATATATACATATATATATATATATATATATATTTCTGATTACATACAAAAATAAATAATCGATGTTAATCATACACTATCGATCGGTGGTGTATGACGTATAACCTCGATAATAATGAGGTTTTCTGCCAGTTTGTAACGGACGACGTGTAGAAAAACACAAATATTTTATATATTAACAATGTACTTTGTACGGAAAATAAGGATATTATAAAATAGTATATAAGTGCAAGGTATGTAAAAATGGTAATATACTTTTTAAGGTATTGTATAATACTTTTTAATAATTTGATTATAAACAATATATTGATTGATTTGTATATTATTAGGATGAATATGGCAGTATAACTGCCAAAATCTACCTCTTTTAAAATATAATAACTTTCAAAACAGTACCGTAAATGTGTTTTTATTACCAATGACATCAACATTTAAACGGTCAAAGAACGCAATGCATACCATGGGTATTTTATATTTGTTGGCATGCGGTCTGAAATATCTCCTAATTAATACCCGTTAGGTTCGAATATAAAGATGAAATGTCGTGTACGTCTATGAAGAATTTGTATTGATTTTTTATTCTGACTTATGTACTTGTGACTAACTTGTGTATATGATAGCAACTAGACTGTTACCATCTATGCTTTCTTGTACCATATTCGCCAACAGTTCTACCATATGGAAAATTGAAACGGCCAGTTACAATATTCTAAATGAATGTACACTGCTCCCAGGGAACTACAAATATTACGTAAGCCAACATTTGTATGTTGAGGGATGATTTCCGCCGAGGAGCTGGTGTGTGCCTCATTCGTCCGTGCTCACCCCTGGGGGACAGGGACTAGTATTTGTGTATTTTAACAGGCAGTGCTCCTGACGCCGCCCACGGAGCGGAGCTCGGAGAGAAGTGCGTGGGCGGCTCTGTGAACCCTCTCACCGTTACGACGCGGCGGGTGTACAGCTACATTACTCCATCCAGCCAGCCAGCCGTTGACTGGCTGGTAAGTGCAAAGTCGTCGAGCGATCTGGAACCGCCCATGGAAATCCGCTAAGTCATAATATGGCCAGCTTTTCTGCTGCTACTTTATGGGGCGTGAGCTGTCAGCATTCCTGCGAGATTAAGCCCGAGACCGGGCACAGGGTCGCGTCTCCAGGGAGATGGATGGCGAGCACAAATCAACGGCTTCAACTGACCCGTGCTTGGGCCCAGGTAGAAAGTGTTTTGTGGTGCCGGAAGCGGGTTTTCTGGCTTGCCGCTCCCAGCTGGTATTTTCACGTCACCCACGCACGTGGCCCTAAGCAAGGTCATACGGGACGAGGGTGATCACAACATGGAACTTACTTTGCACAAGCCCCAGACAGTCGTGAGACCACTACAAAGTTTCGAGGACAGCTCCTCGACATTAGACACCATTTTCAGAAAAAAACAGCCGTTGCGGAGACGTGACGAAAAATAACATAATAATTCTCTACTCTATGCCCACGTGAAGGAATCGGAAACATAGAAGTCGTCAAGTTGGGTAAATTGGAAAAATCAAATGTCACGTTGAATGTGTACGCAAGGAAGAGAGATGTACTAGTCCAATGATGGGCAAACTACGATCCACGGGCCAAATGTGGCCCACTGAAATGTTTTATCTGGCCCGAATAGTAATTTTGTGAAAGGCAATAGTTTACAGCAAACAGCTGCACGTGCAAGTTATGTATGTATGTTGTAGGATACAATATTGATAATAGTAACAAAGCTCTGTCTGATGAAGAGTTTGTTAAACACTACATGCCCAAAATTTGCGATACTTTATATCATGACATAATAAAAGATTTGAAACAATAAGCTTATCTCGGAAAACAGCAGTAGATAAAAAATATTATCACATTTGGAATCAAAGATTCACCAATTTAAATTCTGCTCAATTACTATTGATGAAAGCAGTGATATAAATAATACTGCACAGTTGCTATTATTTGTAAGAGGTGTTGATGAAAACGTCTCTATTACAGAGGAACTAGCATGAATGAGGCCGTTGAAGCAACCTAGAACAGGGTCAGATTTTTTAATGAATTTAAGAAACGAATTTGAAGTTTGAAAATATCTATAACTTGCATATGCAATATAACAACAGATAGACCGAGAAATATCACGGGAAAAAAACAGGATTTGTTGGGATCTTTAATGAAAAATGTCGAGATAAAAATTCTATATTTCTACATTGTTTCATCCATCAAGACGACTTGTGTATATCGGCTTTGGATATTGACACATGTGTTTGATGTTATTCTGAAACTGATTAATAGTATTCGATCTCGAGGGCTTGCTCACAGACAATTTCGGGAGTTTCTAGAATTCATGCAGTCTGAGTACTCTGATATATTGTACTACTCGGAAGTAAGGTGGCTTAGCGTCTTCAAACGAGCTTGGCAGATGAAGGACGAAATAATGACATTCTTCCTTGAGAAGAAGCCCTGAAAAATACTGCATGGCATTCGGACACTACAGTTTTTTACGGATGTTTTCTGCCACAAAAACAAGTTGAATGTCAAGATTAATTTATTGATTATAGGTGGGGCCATCTCAAAGAATTTAAACTACAACTTGTTCTATTCCCGAATTAGCTTGCTAAGAATGCTTTGTATCACATTTCGAGTTTGAGTCCAATAGCCCCGGTGATGAAGGAAAAGCTTAGAGTTACGAAGATAGTTTGAGGAGACTGCATGGTCAATTTCAACGAAGATTCGAAAACTTCAGCGGCATTGAAAAAGACTTTGAAATTTTCAGTATGGATTTTAATGTGGACTTTGAAACTTGAAATGATTGAATTACAATGTAACACTCATCTCAAACAGCTGTTTCTTAATGTTTCAAAATTAGAGTTCTACAAGTCTTTATCGAATTCCACTTTCCAAAATCTTATATCCATAAAGTTACTGCTAGGTTTTCCTCATCATGTATATGACAACAGGTGTTTTCTACAACGAAATTTTGATAGAGTTGCCCTAGGGACAGACTGACAGATGAGCGTTTAACTTCTCTTCTAAGAATAAGTGCATCCCAGTTTGAACCAAATTATGAAAAACTTTTAGAAATGCAGTCACAGTTTCATTCATAGCATTCTCCTTCATAATCTTTCGTCATTAATAGGGTTTAGTATCAAAAAATATAAGTAATTTGTAAAAGGTATCATTGTTATTTTTATTTAAAAAATTATGTTGGCCCGCCTAAAGTTTTTTTCCTTTCCTTTGGCCCCCCTCTTTAAAACGTTTGCCCATCACTGTACTAGTCGATACATTTCACAAAGGCCACATCAATGGCATTACAACACAAATGAACAACAATCCACAAGTATCCAAATATAACATGGCATCATAACTGGAGAGAAGCATTCCCGTATATTATCTACTTTGCAAATGAATTAAAAACTTTGATAATAAATTATACCATTATGAACATGGTTATTAGACTGAAACGCGCCATGTTTGTGGACAAGAGATGAGAAAGAAATTCAACGAATGATGTTTCGTTTAAGATAAAATGGCCGATGTACTAGAATGGTTCTGAAATCATGAGTGTAAATTTTACCAATGGTGTAACAATACTAACGTTATTATAGATCGTGTTTCTACTGCCTCGGAGGAGTAAAAAAGGTATATAATAATGTTTCCAATGATTTTAATCTTCTTATTTACACAGTAGATTTCTACCAAACTGTGTCTTAATCCCCCACCCCACGGAATGCACGAATATTGTCAAAAATTAATGAAATGTTTGGGACAGTTGAAAATTTTAGAACAAAAAAATTCCGGAGTTAGTGTGTTAGTAAATCTTCTCCTCCTTAACGGCTTGACCGGTTTTCACAAATTCTATTTTTTTTGTACATTGGGTCACCTAGTTGGACCCAGTAGGTGACGCAGTTGTCGAGATAAATAATTTTTTTCCGACCATTTTTTAAAATATTTTATTTCTATTTCTCACGTAAAAAAAATGTAATCCCAATTTTTGAACCTCACCATTTGAATAATCTGTGGCACCAATACATGCGCAAATCCATTGCGTCATAGCTTGGCATTGTTTTGACATTTCGATTTTGCCGAGTATTGATATACTCCTGGTATTGTAATTGCGAGCATACGGGGTGCATTATTTATCGATTAAGTCGACATTGAAAAAATGAAGTGTTATTTGAATTAAAATTTTGTGAAAATCTGAAAGGTGCAATGTTTGAATTACGATTTTTACACATGTTTGTTCGGCGGCAATCCATGTAACCTCCTAATGCTTTATTTTCAGCGTTCATTTGTGTGATTGCGATGATAGGTGGCGTGAAAAGGTAAATTTGATGATCTATCTGATAGTTTAATTATGTGTTGACAAACGGATTACTGTCGAATTAAATACTGCAGCGGGATACTGTAAATGAATTACCGAGAAATTCTGGGCGACCACTTTCGTGATGAATTTGTTTTCATTATTAGTCATAACTGAAAATTGAGGTATTAAGGTATTTCAATAGAATTATATATAGCGTATCTTTCCTTGGTTGAGGATACAATAATTGATTAAAAATGTACTGAACAATACAATAACATGTCGGTCGTTGTTTTATTCATATAATTCCTATATTATAGGTACAATCTTTTGGTTCTTAATTAAATTTAAAAATAATACTGATATGAAATCACTTATGTAGCCAAATATTTACCTGATACTGAACACTAAAAATGTGTATCAATTGTTTACTAATAAATAAATTAAGAAGGAATGAAGGAAGCAAATTTAGACGTGCATGTTGCACTAGTGAAGAAGTCTCTAAAAATTTAACAACCCCAACAAGTTACACATTGAATCTATAAAACTCGGGATTTTAAACATTTAAATCCAAAAGTAACTTCAAAGTTGCGTTTCTTCGAACAGCATAGTTTATAATTACTACAATTTTTTCAATTAAGATTTATGTACCGTAGTTAAACATGTTTTATATGTGTGTATACGAAAGTTCACAATTTAAGCATGGAATCTATAAACTACATACATTCATCTCATTTTCCAATTATTTAACTCATTTCAAGTTGGTTTCTGGTATTTTATTTGGAGTTATTGATTTTACTATCAAACGTATGTTATTAATATAATTTTCGTAAAATACTTTCATAATATTTTGGTACCCTATTAATGTGTCAGATTCTAATACTGCGTTCAAATTCGTTTTTTACTATCAAATGTAGAGTTTAAACTATATCTTAAGTGACAAGCTCAAAGAATTTTAAGAGAGAATTCGTTTTTTATTTCGGTGTCCGGCATATATTCTTTCCATTTATGTAGTCTATATAATTTTTGTCCTTAAGTTGTTCGTCAACTATTTTTATAACATGGGTTAAGGTTTTAATTGAGAATAATTTAACAGCATATTTATTATCCGCGTATGCTGTCCGCTAATGTATTAAAAACTTTTATCTTTACATTACGCAAAAATTTTGCTATCAGAAATTTTTATAGCTTTTCTAATAATCATTTTAATCAATATCACGTGTTTTGGATGATTAGACATAAAATTCAAACCTCTAGAACTGATTATACATGTACAAAGCCATAGGGTGTAAATTTTTTTGTTAGTCGTACATACCACGTTATATAAAATTTTCAGTTTGTTGTCTCTTCCTAAAAACAATCGAGAATGATTAAAGGTTTTTAATCATTACAACAATGGCGTTATAAGGGTACTGAACGAGGACGATAGGAGTTGCAGACAGGAAAAGAATAGAAGCTTTCGAAATGTGGTGCTATAGGAGAATGCTGGAAATCGGATGGGTGGATAGGGTAACTAACCAGGAAGTTCAGGGCAGAGAGAATAATTTGGAGGACTTTGACTAAGAGAAGGAATGAATTAATGGGTCACGTTTTCAGACATGAGGGTGTTGAAAAGGCTTGCGCAGAATAGGTTAGTATGGAGGGTTACATCAAACCAGAACTGAATACCACAACAACAATTTTATAAATTCATCTGTCTTAACCTCAAGTTAAAGTAAAAAACTCTCTTCTTTTGGGCAGAAGAAAAGCAGCCTGAAGTGGATAGACGAGTCAGATCACTCTTTAAAGGAAAAAAGCTACTATAATCGGTCTTCTCCAGAGAGGCTGCTATAGAGATCTGATGAAAGCATTATTTGTATAGAAAATGGGGGAAAGAGTGTGTAGTAATGAGACGGTGAGGACTTGTGGAATAATGTAATGTTTTGTATGCAGTTCCAGTACACCTCGCGTATAGAGGAAAAGCTGGTAATAAGGTTAATTGTGAGGATATTAATGGACGTGGTGTTCGTGTAGGGAGTGGGCTTGTGTTTTGACAGTGTAGTGGAGCACGTGCGCGCATGCATATGCATCGTGTGATATACATTGGGGCCTAATATATCATCAATACGGCTTTCATTGTCTGCGTCCACACTCCACGGAATCGGGAAACCTGTTCTGGCACGCTTCCTTTAGAAATTAACACCGTCCTAGGAATGCCACGCCACGCCGTGCCGTGCCATCCCACCCCGTCGATACACATCTTCCTTCTCACCTAGTCCGTCGCCATTGTATGCAAATATTCCACAAATAATCGGAAATCCTTACATTTATGCTAAATCTGAATCGTAGTAAATATTTGCTGTGTCGTTTGAGTGTGAAAAGATCCGTGGCCCGAGAAATGCCGAGGTGGTCGTTTGTTATTTTTTGTGCCCGGCAGACGTGAATCACAATAGGCCAGGGTCGTTTGAGGTGTGCAATTAGTTGGGGCGAAGTGAACCAATGTGCGGATATTAATTAAGATGTTTGTACCGCTTCCCTTTTGCCGAGGAATTTATTTTGAGATGTTAAATTCTGATGGAAGGCACGGTAATTAATTCGGCGGAGTGACGAAGGACGCGTTTCAAACAAACAACGCCATTTGGCACACCTCAGCGGGGCCAGTTTGTGCTTTTTCGCTCTCGCTAAATTAAATCCGGAGTTTGTTGCTCGGAAGCGAGGCCGTTAATCACGAAGAAAGTCCTATCTCTTTACGGCACGGCTTTGGGTAACCCTGGAGCGGTACCTGCACAGATAGAAGGATAACACGATTGATCGAAGAGCACATTTGACCGCGTCTTATTGTGCTCTCTTTCCAACAAAGCTCTCTGTTCTGTCTGCGACATTCACTCTCAACCATACAATCAGAACACTTCCCACGAAAATTTCGTGGTTCCTGTTTTAATACTCGCAATGAAAAAAATACGATTATGAAGTTTCTTTTCTTTGTTTTCAGCATTTGCATGTTATCAACAAAGACAATAAACACAGTGAAAACTCTGACGCACATACATAATAAATACAATAATATTTATTAGTACAGCAGAAGGCAAGTATCCCCGTATACTCTTTAACTTCCTTCCTGCCATCATTAATAAATTAAGAATTAATCCTGTAAAATTCATGGAACGTCTTGTATATAGCATGAACTACTTCAGCTATAATCCTATCAGGTAATATGAAATGTAAGTAAAATTTAAATTAAAGTGTAATTTAAACATTTTATATGACATCAATGAGTTAGTCAATTAACTTTCTATTAAGAAATTAACTATAAAGTAAGGGCCTTGTTTCACATGATACCTTCTTCTATATCCTTCAGTCCTTCCTTAGCCCAATGATCTATGGAAACCGCCTAATCTAATAAACTAATTTGTTATTAAGTTTTCAAAACATTTTTTCCAATATTGTATGTCTGCGTACGTAACCTTACAGTAATCATACGCGAAATTTCTTCTTCTTTTCAGAAAACAGTTAAAAATGTATTGAAACTGAAAATTATGTCAGTGTAATTCACAGTGAGTGATTTATTTTATTGTGTTTGCACAATGGTTTGCTAAGCTATTGAGCTTGTCTCAGCTCAAAACTCAAAAATAAATTGAAGAAGTATGTGCCGTCATCTGAGCGCTGGCCTGTTTTTTAAGTAAGCACCAGAAACAACAGAAATTTAATTTTCCGGTTATTTTATTATCAATCATTACATTACAATATATCTCCACGTAGTCACCGCCGTAATTCAGGACCTTGTTGTAACGGGTAACCAATTTATGCATGCCTTTGTTAAAAAGTATGCCACCTGTGAGCAAAGCCAGACTGCATTTCCGCTTTCACATCATTATCATCAACATCGTTATAAATTTTTCCACAAATGAATTTATTCGGATGAAGAAACAATTGAAAATCACTTGGCGCCAAATTCGGAAATTCGGACTGGAGAGAGGCTGGTCGAAGTGTTCACAACAAAACAAGCGATCAGAACTTGGTTTTGGCTGACGGTCTGAGGTCGGGCGTTGTCATGAGTGAAAATATTTTTACGTGAAAGTATTATACGCATTCATACCACTTCTCCCTCAAAAACCCTTAATTGACAATAATACCTGACAACGTCGCAAGAATTTGATTCGAGGGCACAAGGAACAGTTTGAAGATCAAATCAGCTTCCAATTCTATAATACACGACGGGGCTCGTCTTAGTGTCTGTGTTGATTATCGTATTCCTGGGAAATAATTCAACATCTTGCTTCTCCAAGGAAACCGTTTACATGCTCTTGTGAGGGTTTGAATTTCTTCTTCACGGGGATGTTTCTCGCCAATGCAGCACCCAATGTTTTCTTGAGTAATATTCCTTGCCTTCAAGAAAGGAATCACTGATCGGACTACACAGTTGGCGGTTCTTTAAATGTTTGAACATTTATAAACGCTCTAACAAAAAAGACAATGTGACGATGTCACAAATGATTGGAGCGGTTGATTGGGTATGCTCAATCTCACTGCAACGGCAAAATATTTAAAAACGGTTCTTACCTAAAAAAAAATCCCTTGTACTTGAACTGTAGCAAATATTGAATTTAATTTTATACTCGGAGCATATTCGACGGCAAATGTCTCTGGTCTTACATTATGCCTTCATCAAATCAATGAGCATTTACAACTTGAGCAATTGATTTTTATTTTTCATTTTCCTAAAGAAGATTACCCATTAATTCAATCCACGCTAAATATTGTGAATTTGGAAGGAGAAACGATCTTAATCATAAACAATATCATTATATATTAAATAACATGCAAAAAGGTGCATTTTATTCAACTGTGCCGTTTAGAATATATTACAGACTTTAAAAGCAAAAAAAATAGACTTCTCTTCGAAAAAAAAAATTAAGAGCAACAAATATTTATTAACGTCCGTCTAATAAGAAGCGAAATTAGGCTTCACTTAAGTATTTGTTGTGTTGGAGGTCTCAGTTGAATCTGACACCAACGAGGTTAAGTAGATACAATGACAAATGCTATACAAGACCTTTGGAACTTTGTTAATCAATGTGCGAGCGGAAAGTTGATAGAAATTTCTAACGGGATTCACGAACGTTGATTACAGTTGATGACCAAAGGGCAATTTCAATACATTTCATTGAGACGACATAATGGAAATACATCTAAGAGGTTTTACTGTAAGCTCTTTAATCCGTAGCTAGAGAGAAAAGACAATAATCTAACAGATGTTGAAACACGATTAGAACAACGCTGTACTGTCTACTCTATGAATAAGAGGGATGAACTTTCATCTATAAGAAAATTTAATTTTACTTTGTTGCTTACGCATTAACTACATAAGTCTGGATATGCTTTTACAATAACATAACAAAGATTCAAATGGACCTAGGGTTAGGAATAGACTCGATAATAATACTGGATTTCTAATTGAATGTGCCCCATACGAAGAAGTTAGTATATTAAATTAATTTATCTGTAAATAAGGCAATTGAAGCGCAGAAGAAGCCTCCCCAATTTAATTGGTCTTTTATGACTCGATATTCAAAAATTTGAACAAAAGTATTTATATAGAGGAGCAGCAGATGCAGAATTTCCGGAATTAGAGAGAAGTCGTGTAGTCGTGCAGATTTGTGCCTACGAGAAAGGTCTGAGGATGGTCAGTCAAAAGGGGCGATGACCTATGGCAGTATCACCTTCTTCCGAAATTGTAGATCCCGTGATCTTTGAAAAATAATTATGATTGGCGAAGACACGTCACATGAGCTGACGTTTACCATGTAGAGGTTTCAAATGAGATATTGTCTGGTAGGTGGCAAGGAGATGAGAAAGTCAGTACCTTTCGAAGACGGTGGAAGTCTGGAGATGGGAAGCATAAACCTTCACAATTTCCAAAAGCAGACGCCAACACAAGAAATAGTCAGATCTCTGATAAAATACTCTACGGAGATCTAAAACAACGTCGCCGATACTGAAGACAGTTTTTCCTCAACACAAATCATAGTGAAAAACCAGTGACATGAAAATCCAGAGCCTGCACCTGCTAGAGGATTACGCTGGTTCCTGTGAGGCGATCTCCTCAGTTTGTCGCGTGCACGTCTGAGTCAGCTACTCAAGTTTTTCGGAAAAAGGCGCCTTCCTTACCTGAAACGACGAGGATCCACGAAGTCTAACAAAAAAGCCAGGTTCCTTCCGGCTGCATATAAAACTGATCTCTGATACCAGTTTATTGTTTGCCGCACAGTAACTAACTTTGGTTAGTCCCGTGTAAATAATACTCTGAGCTAAGCCGTTGCCACTTTCAATATTTCATTCTCCATAATTTTTCACCATGTTTTGTAATTATATAGTACTGGAACAAAGTAGGAATTTGAGTCAAAAATATTTATATAATTATAAAATTCCGTAATTTTTTTATATGCAATTAACATAAAACCCTTTGAATTGAAAATAAAATACGTCTCCGAGGTAGCAACTAATGTTATATGCACAATAGCACAAATGAGCAATGAAATTGTGCACTTCTTAAATATTGATACTTACATATGTTTATCTGTAGTATAATTCTTGGGTTTCGAGTCTTGACAAAGTATTCGATAAGGATGTTCCGACGGTAAGGTCCGTCATTTTGTTGAGTGTAACCTGACGATTGCTTTATGAAAATCATGAGATTAAAATAAAAAATGGTTAGTAATATCGTTACCGTTTGATAATTAAAACCATTTATGATATGTAGAACATCAGGAATTGCAAGCAATGTTGGTAAACAGATCGAACCACTCGTATTGAACAGATTAAACGTTCAGAACTTGAACTTCGTAGGACATAGACTGAAGAATGATGAAAACCACAACAATGTGGCTAACTACTCTCTACTACCACGTAGGCCTAAAGCGGGAAATCGTGTTCCCGTTTGTTTCCGAAATTTAATATATAAAATGTGTAAATTATGAAAACTGTTTTATCAATAAATTATGTTTCAGAATGTATAAATTATATTTCATCGTCGTTAAAACAGTTAAGTATAGAGATTGACGGAAATCTCGGTAAAGTAAGAGTAAACGTGCTTCTTGTAGAGAAAGAAATTAGTTTTGGATATAATTTAGACTAAGGTTATGTTTGGTGTTATTGAAAGATCGTCCCCCAGCATTTGTGGAATGTTCTGGAAGGGCGTGATATTGCGTAAGACGTGCGGCAATTATGAGTACCTCGTCGCGTTCCCCTTCACCGAGGGTGCCACCGCAAGCCAAACTTAATCTCAAAATAAAACGGAAAATTAATCTCATCCCGCTCCTCATAAAGTCAATTTCCCCAATATCTGACGCAGGATATAGAAAGTTTACCCTCAGATTTTAAAAATTGAATCCCCTTTCTGCACAGGAAAAGCAATCTAGCTTCCGTCGCCCTCTGCTGCGGAACTTTGAAACATACAAACAAATTACACACGGTATTAGAATATAAATTAAATCGGAGGCCTTATCGATTTATAGAGGAGCATCTCGAAATCGCGTCCTGTGATCAAAATGCAGTGCAGCATTCCTCCTTAAAGGAGTTGCATATTTGATAAAAAGGGCGAAAGGACTGACGTGACGGTGGAACTTCCAGAACACAGAATTTATAAGCTTGGTAATAAAAATTCACTGTGGACACATTTCTGTATTTCGTTATTTTACCTTCAGACTCGCTTGTTTTGTAACAGACCAGTATTTTCTTGAACACTTTTTAGCTTAAGACAAGAATTATAAGTAAACGAAGTTTACCACTAAACGAAACATTACATAAATAATGTTACCTAACTCTACTATATTTACTTTAAATTAATTAAGTTTAGAATTCCTGATTTGTTGATACTTTGCATACAAATCGTTCCAATAGCAAATCATTTTATATGACAAAAGGTATTCTCCATACATTGCGCTGCCATTGATTGATACCATATTAAAAATGTTTACATTTAGTCAGTTTACTGTAAAAAAATAAGAAACCTTTAAACAGTAATATATATATAAAGTTTCACTTTAATATTCGTACATTAAAATTCGTAACATGTTTAAAGAACTAGAACTAGACATGTTGATCAAATAGACTATATGATGAAGTAGGATCAGACGAAAAACCAGAACAGTCTCATAAATGTATTTATTGTATTTACAACATTTTATGTAGCTTTCCACTTTTTGTCATATTCATCAAGCTGAAAGCGTCATACAATAGTAATCGACTTATATACAAACATATATCTCATATTTTCATATATATATATATATATTAGTAAGTTAACATAGTATACCTTAATTTTATTTGTCAGTAACCCAGTGCCTCGTCATTAACAATTAATAATTTGTATAATCAGATCTTCATACATTCGTACAGACTAACGTTAACTGTCTTGACTGCAGAGTTGTTTGCCGCGAGACAGCATTGCCCACCTTCTTGATACTACGATATCGATATGTACCACATATTGATATTATACTTATATCTATAATTCATGTTTAAGTAAGTTAATGACTTCGGCATATTGCGTTTCTATTTAATTTCTGTTGTTTACCACGTTAGTTCTATTAAGATTAATATAAATTGCTTCAGCAATTATGAGTTGAATTTTTATAATATTCTTGTACAGAATGCTAATGTCATCAAATCTAAACATATGGTTAGTCGTTTTTGTATGGGCCGATAAGCCTGTATTTGTCTTAGATTTATGCTTCAAAGTAGCTTGGTGGTGATACACGCTGGTCTTGCTTGAGTTTAGTTGTTGCGAAACCTATGTAACACTTATTGCATTCCTTACACGGAATCTTATAAACTACGTTGTTGTTGTGAAATTGTCAATAATGCCTTTCAGTTGCGTCAAAAATTTATTTATGTGATTTACCGGTTTCATGGTGAGGCGGAAGTCATTAATTTCATATGTGGTACATATCGATATCGTAGGTATCGAGAAGGTTGGCAATGCTGTCTCGCGGCAAACAACCCTGCAGTCAAGAACAGTTAACTATGACTGTAAGAATAGTATGAAGCATCTACTTTGTGAATATAGTCTAACCTTGGCTACCATTGCTCTTCCACTTACGAATACCACCTTTGATATTAACTTCCTATGATATATAAAGGGGAGTTGCCTGTTTCAGGATCACCCTCATGTAGCCTGTTAACCAAAAACAAAAAAAAAACTATGTGAATACAAATTGTTAATGACGAGGCACTGGGTTGCTCACAAATAAAATTAAGGTATACTATGGCAATTTACTAATATATATATATATATATATATATATATGAGAATATTTTTTATATAAGTCAACTACTATTGTATGACGCTTGCAGCTTGATGAATATGACAAAAAATCGAAAGCTTCCTTAAATGTCGTAAACACAATAAATACATTTATGAGACTGTTCTGATTTTTCGTGATTCTAGAACTGGAATTTTAAACATGGTCACTGTATGAGACAAGTTAATAATTTTTTACATATTGTATTGTATTTATTAAATCTACAAATGGGCAGATGCCCGGTGGCAGATACATAGAAATTAAACAATAATTAATAAACTGGTCGTAAGGACCACATTTAACCTATAGTTGAATGTATAATTATATTCAATATAAATAAATAAGTGTGGAATCATATTATTAGAAATGAATTATTAAAAAAAAGAAAAAAAGAATAGTGTTGTTTTCCCTGGGGAAAAAAAACAAAAACTGGAAATATAAATCACCGTAGTATATTTTTAGAGATTTCGCAGCACTGATCACTTCACTAACTGCACTACACTACACTAAACTTAGATTGAGTCGAAATTTTCTTTCTGTTAGAGGAAGTTCCCCAAACACTCCTGCAGGCAGATTGTTCCAGTCATTAATTGTCCTATTTAGGAATGAGTATTTTCCAACGTCTGTTTTTTTGGTTCCTTCCTTGTAATATAAACAGGTGATCACTCCTCTCCTCCCGTTTCAAGTCGATTCTTTCATTCTATCTCGGATACTCTGCCAAGGTTTTTGACCTGCAAAAGCTCTGTAGAAAATGTGTAGCCTAGCTCTTTCTCTCCTTGTCTGTAGCGTGTCCCACCCTAGTCGCTTCACCTTTTCGTTCCCATGCCCAGTTCCTATTTGTACGAATTTTGCGGCCCTTCTTTGCACCCTTTCTAAGGATTCTATTTGACCTATCCTGTATGGATCCCAGCATGCTGCACCATATTCCATAAGTGGACGTACTAATGACAAATATGCCAACTCTTTAGATTTCGCATTCCTCTTGTTGAGTGTTCTCATGACAAAGTGCAAGGTGTTCCACGTTTTCCTTGTAGCATAGTTTACCTGCCCCAGCTTACTGTTAAAATAAATACCTAGGTATTTACAGTTTATCTCCTCGATAACTTTTTCCCCATCTATTTTATATGAAATATATATATTGAACGCGCATTTTAGTAAAACTAATCGCCTTACTTTTACTATTGATGATTTTGATTTTATTCCGCTTAGCCCATGTACTTAGAGTATCTAAGTCAGTTTGGAGAGCAGCTGCTGCTTGCTCCCCATTTATTTCCCTGTAAATGAATATGACAAAACGTAAAAAACCTATTGTTTGAAAATCTAACTTATTTGTCTGTTTTGGGCTTATTGTTAATTTAAACTATCAAGAAATAAAACATTTTCACGTTCTAAAAGTTAATGTAGTTTAAAGCCCTTACAATACTCTTAACGTCTCGTCTCGCCGATTGATTACAGCAACGTTTGACCGGATTATTTATGCATTTGCAAATAAAATAATCTGACATAATGGTTAATGCTATAAATAAAATACAGTGAATATAAGATTTTAAATTAGGTCATTTTGGTTGAACTAGTAACAAAAATTTCCAATAATATTTAATTAATGAACTGAACAGGTCCCGAGAGTTAGGGACGAAACGTCTTAATTTAAATTTAAATTCTTCTATTTATGAATTTTGGACATTTATTGTATTTTATTTTAGAATTTGATCCTTTCACGAATTTGTGGTGGATTTTCTTCATGTTCTCCTACAATACAGTTTACTCATCAAGATTCCATGTTTCGTACTTTGTCTAGTGTGGATTGAAATATATGTATACCAGAACGGTTCTATCGATTACAAAAAATTATCTCCATCCTTTATATTACAGTGAACTAGTTTACACTCTCCAGTTTACATGCTGACTATGAAATCATTTACTGAAATTATTTTTATCACCTTGTTGCAGCACCAAAAATATGGATTAGGAAATCTATTAGCCTTATTTCTGGGCTAAAGACCATTAAGAATGTCACTAATCCAAGATACAGGGCCATTATTGGTAACTGACTATTTTAAGTTTCTAAAATTATACGTATCAAGATGCTCCCATCGAAAGTTTATGGAAATATTATCTATCTTGTCAGACTCCTGACTAACTGTCAACTTTATCTGGCCTCCCCAACTTTTCCCAAGTGATACCAGTAAGTAGAGTATATTAGAAATAGATTCACCCGGACCTTGTAAGTTGTTGTTCCATAAATACAAATATACCCAAAGTTTATATGCATTGGGGACTTCAGTTCGTATTTAAGTATTGCTTACACTCGTATTATTATAATTTCATAGATTTTACTTGACATTTTATTAATAACCAATACTTTGAACCAACGCAAGGAATTATTTTGTAAGTATTGTATTTGAATATTAGTGAACCTGTCATAAAGTTAATAGCAGGATATTAAATGTTACATCACTGAAAATGCTTTGAGTTTAGGTTACTTTATGAAAATAATAATAAATAGACGATTACTTCAAAACAAGCTTACTTTCAGTTTAAATATACGTCATGCACCTATGAAAGTGAAATAGCATTTCAGAACACATGTTTAGAGCGGTTATTGCACAATGAAACATGATGAAACGATTCTTGTCGACAGCACACTACGGTGGAATTTGACCCAAAATTTTAAACCTCATCCGTCGAGACACCACAACGAGACATACGTTTTCTATTATAGAAAATCCTTCTATTTTTAATGATATGAACTATATAACGGTATCGAGCGTCCCTATGAACGATTTATCCCTCGGAATCAAGTTTGCCGGGTCAAATTCACCAGAGAATATTGTCTTAAAAGCCGGAAATGGTCTGCCTTGTAGACATTCATGTACACATGCGAAGTAAAAAATATTAATGCCATGCCTACTTTATGTATCCAAGCAGGATTCCTAGAAAATTAGAAAAAAAATGGTGAAATTTTTCTCGACAACTTTGGGGCCTGTTCAGACCAGGGATGATATTTGTGTAAATTATACACGTCAGAATTTCATATATTTGGAACTGAAATTTACAGATGTTCATTAAGGCATGGTAGTACAAGTGGTGCCTCACAGTTTCTTTTTGGGGAAGTTATAAATATTGGAAACTCGTTAACCAGCATTTATTAGTTTCGATTCGGGCATTCATTAAGAGACGAAAGTTTTGAGTCCGCGAAAATGCAGAACTTTGAATATCAGTGGAAATTATATTTGGTTCTTTCAGAGAATTGGAATCGGATACTAATGCAATAAGGGAAGGGGGGGGGCACACTAGCAACTTTTTAATCGCTAAAATTCATCATACTGTTACTTATGACTGGGAATTAAATAATTCAGGCAATTAAATATATCAAACATGTTTGGTTTTGTGGGTGATTCAACTGTTGCCCATGAAAATGAAGTTAATATATCTATCAGCATACTGGCCGGTAAACAGTTAATAGTTGGAGCAGAGGAGACTTAAAACGACGATTAATATTATTTACTTCTAAAATTACTTTATAAATATAAAACTTAAAGAGTACTGCGATAATATGTTACAAAAGAAATTATGTAGCAAACTGTGTAAAGAATTAATTGTAAACTGGGATAAAATGAGGTTTAAGGGTGAAGAAGAAAAGGTAAGATTTTAATTTTGGTATTATTTATTTTTTAAACGTAAATTAATTAATAAATTTTAGCTTGTACTGTCGTCATTCATACGCCTGATTGCATAAATATTAATTTCATCAAATATGTAATTCAATTTTATTATATTTCCAAGGACAGATCCAGAGGTGAAATAAAATAATTTGCATCTGATCGAGACCCCTTGTTGTGTTTCTCCTAACTTTAACGATAGGAATGCTTTCCAGTTGTGTCTTTAATGTTGTCCGACGAACGTCTGATTTTTACCGAAACTATTCACGCTCATACGATAATAATTAAATAAGTTTGCTATCGCATTTCCTAAAGTTTTGAAACAATTTAAAAAATGGTGCATAAAAAAGTATTTGATGGACCCAACATTTTCGGCGCTTCGTCTTTCCTCTTGATTCCAGGCCATAAACTAAATCCGTTTTGAAAGTGAGTAAAACAATTATTTGGTTGGCAGTGTTTTCTCGGCACGCTGGAAGTAACTCAAAAGCGACTGATCTGTTTAATCACGCAGATTAAGTAGTTACTAGTTACTAATGTGGACTCAACTCAGTCGTAATCTTTTCGTGTGCGACTGAACGGGACTTGGTGGTGGTTTGAATGCAAATCACTAATAGACAATAAAAAAATTAGATGAAAATCTATGGTACAGAATTGGAGATACAGAAATTTAGCAACCAAATAGTTGTAAAACACCTGAGTGTTATTTTGAGTAAGGAGCACTGCTCCGTGGAGGGCACTTAATTGTATTGGCAGTGTTTTCAAGAAAAGTGAGAAAGGAATGAAGGAAATAGCATTGGGTCCAATTTTCAAATACTGGCACGAATGTTGGTTCCGAACAAAACGAACATACGCAGGCGTTGGATAGAACGAAACTTGCTATTGAACGGTATTTCCCTATGTGGGTCCCACGTCCATAGGGAAAGGGAAGGGGGGAGGAGAGAGAAATTCATCTAGGCGATTACCTGCTATGATGATAATTATGCAATCAGCAAAAATGCTGCTACCTTAATTTTAAATTCGTTAAGTTTAGCACGTTCTAAAGAGCCACGCTTTTTAAGTTCACTGTAATATAAACTACGTAGAATATAAATCAATTAACGTCAGAAATTAAAATATTAAAATGAAATACTTTTCGACCGGATTTTACAGACATTTTTTATTTTTAATCAAACAACGTTTCGGCGCAAATTCGCACCTTCTTCAGTTTTCTCTTCACAATCAAATTATTGTTATATCCATTTTTTAAAATTAACTATTCAACATATTATAAAATGTTATAAACACTATTTTTTATATATTAAAAACGTTGTTTGATTAAAAATAAATAAACTGTCTGAAAAAACCGGTCGAAAATTATTTCATTTTAACACGTAACACGTAGAATATTGTTTACTATGGCTAATGAAAGACAGCTGCAATATCCTCTGATCACACCCTTACGAACAGGGGGAAGTTGAGAGACTAAAGCTGACTAATACAATCTCTCAGAAGCAAACAGAAGAGTCTCTCTAATCCAGAAGAGACTGTTGAAATTATTAAACAATTTAATAACTACTGAAAATTTAAATATAATGAATGTTTCTTATTAATTGACCTGTATTTGAATTTTAGTTCTTTATTATGTTTTTTCACCATAAACGCCTAGTGATTGCTTCCTAATACCCAAGTTTTTGTCCTGAACAATCTGTAACAAGGCCCCATGTAAGGAATAATTCAATTTTTGATTATAAAAATGCATGTCTTTTATTGGGGAAGAGGCTTCAGACGACTTAGGTGGGGCATTGTAATAAAAAGGTTGGGAAACACAACTCTATCAGTTTGAAAATTTGTAAAATTAAACATACTTTTAAAATTCTACTACAGGTCTAAAGCGCTGGATAAAGCGAGTACTATATCGAGTGGAAAGTTTTGCCCGTGAACGTACTTAAAACTTTATTTAAAGGAACAGTAAATCTCAGAAAGAGTGACAAGATAACTTAGTTTATGAAATATATAATTAAATTAGAAAATAAGAAGTATTGATCAAGTGTTGTGCAAATTAAAGAAATGTTTCATATTCTGAAATGCACGCGGTGTTTTAATAATACGCAATATAGCAGAATGTAAGAGGAAGTGGCGTGAAAAATAAATTAATGTTTACTTAGGATCACGAACTCATGTTAATCGATTCTAAGTTTTCAGGGAAAAGGTTAGATTTAGATTTATTTTTATTTCCATAAGTCTTCGGTTGAGAAAATAGGATACGTCATACACTTCATAAAGTAGCAAATAATTATAAGAACAAAATAAAATAAGGTACAATAAACTGCAAAAAGTTCTTAAATACGTATCTATAGTAAACAAGATTTAGTATAAAATAAAGGGAAACACGACACGCTGATACAAAAGCATAAACACTTAGGCTGCACGACGAGGAAAGTAACCCTAATACATGAAGTACACCATTTTTACGTATTTTATGTCAACGTGTTGCATTCATATTCTGAGAGAATAACAAGCTCAACTTAATTTCCCAGCAATCCACTTTAATTTGTCATCAATGTGAAGCCGAGGAAAGGTGCATTGGCTGAAAATTTGGGTACGGGTCTGTTACTCGCGTTAGCACTTAATTGATTTTAGTCTAGGTTCTAGGTTCAGAGACAATTTATTAACCTTAAACCAGAAATTTAGACAGTCCAGAGTGCTGTCCACTTCATTAAGATTATTGAAATTTTCATCTGATGTAACAATATTTGTCATCCGCATCGAGAATCGATTTTAGGGGATATAGGTATACCGGAAGATCATTTATGAATAGAATAAAAAGTGAAGGTCCAAGAATTGATCATTGAGGACCAAGGAAACTCTCAATCGGATAAAAGAATTTGGCCAAATACCGTATTAAATACATTGGAATATTATAATTTAGACACTTGACTGTATTTTTAAATAGACCAGTGTCCAATATGATTGATATGATTAAATTAATTCATATTAAAAGTCCGGAAGTGTCTAGCTGAAGAAGACCATTAATTTGAAAAATTCACTTGCCTGTGCAGCGTTGAACATTTGTGACTGCAATTAAAAGCGGGAAGCATTAAGTAGTTTGTTGTGAAGGAAGACCGAGGTGATGGTTGGTCCTAGCCGGCTTAGTGTGGATTAGGGAAGTCGGTGTGATGAGCTGAATCGCGACCCTGCGCGTGTTGCTCTCTGTAGACAAAGAAAGGGATACGAGTATCAACAATGGTAGTGGCTGCTGGGCTTGTCACTCAGTCAATAGCGGAAACAATGAGCTACAGGATGCCCCACAAGTCTTTCTTCTCTGCTCTTCCTCGTACCAGCTGGTCACGGCCCTTCGCGTTTCTACCGTGCTCTTCTTTTAGTTATTTCCCTTCTCCGCTAATTAGCCGAAGCCCTTCCACTGCCTGTAGCCACGCACTTTCCGTCCTCTTCCTTAACAGCGCACCTCTTACTTTAAAGCTGCACTACACCTTCCCTACGTCATTTCTGTTTACCCTGATTATATATGTTTGCTACGAAAATATGCTATTCTATTCTGGAAACCAACGTATATGCTCTAGATGGATAATGTACCAGATGTTACTGGTGATCGTCGTGCCAATCTTGTTAGCGAGACAAAACCGGAAAACTTTTTTCCGTTCTTAGAAGATCAATTTGCTTGAATAAACACAAGTGGCTCCTGGAGTAGAAATTTGTGAAGCTTATTAACACAAGACAATAGCTTAACTAAAACGTACATGACAGAATACATCAGACATAAGTTGGCAGTGTTCTAGGTGCCAGTATATAATTATATACGTTCTACTAATCGGCATTAATCGGATCGACGTTAGTACTGAATGCACTATTCACCGTCTTTATGGCTGCTGAACGGGTTCAAGTTACACTTTTTCTATTATAAGATAAAAGAAAGAAATGTAACATACTTTGAATTGATGATTAAAACAACGTTTAATTTATTTGTAAGATTTAATGCAATTATTGCAATTGAACAATACAGTTGACTTAACAATCTAAGTTATTATTAAGTTACAACATAGGGGATTAGACAAGTAGCCAAAAGCCTGACCTACTTGCGAAGGTTTTCTAGAATTTGCCCTGCATCTCTTTCAGGTGAATACCGGGTAGGATCCTTAAACTATAACCCTGGGGCCTTAGTCAACCTGAGATGTGCTTGTTGAAGCTTTCTCTCGCAGGTATTTCTCCCCAGATTCATTTCATTACGGAGCTTACCGTTTTTTTTTAAATAAAGCCCAAAGTTCCTATGGGAGTTTTACTCTCGCAGGCAATAGTCCCCAGAGTGACTGCCGGGCTCGCCTGATTATGGCGAGAATGTCTCATACTCTCTTATTTTTCATAATTCTCACATGCCGAAACACCTTCACCTATTTTGAGAAGTATATGTACTGGGGTTGAAGACCTTGGGCACAAGGCAGGTCCCATTGCATCAGTCTGCCAACTGCTTCCTAAAACTTGTGGAGACAGGGAGAAGGAAAAGCTGCGACCCCACAGCAAACTCGTCTCCCGTCATTCGGAGGAACGTGAGAATAGTACCCACTGTCCGACCTACCTAATGCAGGTTTTCTGCGTTTTCAGTGCATTTCTTTAGGTGAAACACCGGGTAAGATCCTTAAACTATAGCCCCGGGCCCCTAGTCAATCCTTGGCTACCTTGCTCTACTTTCCACATCGCCCTTATCAATTTCCTTCCTATGTTATTAAAGGGGAGTTACCTGTTTCAGGATCACCCTCATGTAGCCTGCTCCCCCCCCCCCGCCAAAAAAACCTCCTTTGGCTGTCTTCCTCTCACTTCCGCATCCCCCTTTCCAATTCCCTTCTTATACTATTAAAGGAGAAATAGAATATATTGGCTAAAATATTACAGGATAATGTAACTTCTTAAATAAATGCCTCAGTTCGCTTGATACAAGACCACAGAACGGTAAAAATTAATTGATTGTGTGTATTATTCCTTACAACATTGTCTTGGTGAAAATAGGAATTAATCTAAGATCATATATACTGAGAAATCTATTGAATAGAGTAAAGGATGACCACAAATCAATCTGCTACTGGTAATGTTAAGCATGACACTAAAACTTTTAATAAGTTATACGATGCCTTAATTAAAGATTTTTGTCCATTTCAATTTATGTCTTTGATTTAATATCTTATGTTTAATTCCTTGTCTTCAATTTTTAGCCGTTAGAATAAGACGCTAAGCTTCTGACGAAAAGATTGTCAGTTCTAAAAACATTGTAATTGCGAAAATTCGGTGATACATTATAATTTTGGTGATGAGAATAATACTGCAGTTGAAACAGTTGCAATTCTTAGGCATAATATAAAATTCAAAATACAGAACATGTAGAGTCTGCAGTGTCGTGTTGGCGATCCAAGCATTAGCTGGACTAATTATTTGCAGGATATGCAACGTGCTGTGCTTGTTAAAGTATGTCGATGTTTAACAAAGGTTGCCGGAGTTTTATTCTGTATTCTACGAAGTTCTTACTGTTAACCCAAGTTCATTATTTATACGGAAAAGTACAGAGAAAAATAAGAGCCGAGGCACCGACTCTGTAGAAATTATATAGGCTGCTAAAAAATCGTAATAGTTTGTTTCTAAGTAATACATATATACTTATGAAAAATACAATTGAAATTGAACTTCAATGATCCCGAAGCCAAATTAATACAATATTTTTGCCCTCAATAATAGAACACACCGTGATATTTTGAACGAACTCTCATTTACATATTACTTGATCTTTTTTCACCGTTATTCTTCCACTAAAGATCAACTTCATCAAATTTTAGAATATGAGGAATAAATGCAAGTTATAAATTAAAGTGACCGGACATTCCCGATTTATAAAAGTCTGTCCCGCGGCGTTTTAAAAAGTCCCGATATTTGAAAAGAATGCTCGTCAAGTTAGGAACGGTGTGAGAACGGGAAGGGAATATTGTTTTTGGTTGACAAACTATGATCTAAGAAGTAAATGTCCTTTTTATTAAAAAACAAACAAATGAAAAACGATTGCTTGGTAACATGTGAAAAATGTAATGGCGAATTTTCTATTTCTCACGGCGGGAAGAATGATATTTGCCAGCACTTGGGATACTTAAATACAGGATTTTTTTGGAAAACAACTTATGGAAACGAAGAAAATAAAAGAGCATTAGCAGAAGGACTTACTTCATGCTATTAATCACAATCTTTCCTTCAGATCGATGTACAACAAAAAAAAATTGCCTATGCTAGAACAAAATCCGAGGCAATGTGTGTAATGTGTTTTTTCCCCATATTTTCAGAATTAAACAAAAATTTAGAAAAAAAAATATATTTACATATTCTGACGCATTTAATCATAAGGACATAAAGCTATTTCCAGCCATTATTAGATTTTTTATTCAGAAGCTGGAATAAATACGAAAAGTTATATTTCGTTTTTTTGTTCCATTATTAATATTAAAAATCAATTTTAAACAGAAATTGATCGCATATAGTGCAGACAGCACGAGCGCAAATTTTGGAGGAAAAGCGAGAAGAGGTACAAATAACATTTTCCTTATAAATTAAACAAAAACCTTAATCAAAACATTATTTCTGTTGGTT
This sequence comes from Eucriotettix oculatus, assembly GCA_034510155.1. NCBI lineage: Eukaryota > Metazoa > Arthropoda > Insecta > Orthoptera > Tetrigidae > Eucriotettix > Eucriotettix oculatus. The sequence continues at coordinate 233,826,097 of CM067376.1, read as the reverse complement.
GTGGCCATCAGAAAAAAAACACAATTAAGTGTTGAGACTTTGAAAGACATTTTAAATGTCAAATGTAATTTAACAAATTCTTGTGAAAAATGTGATTATCTTTTAACCAACGGCAACAATCTACTGAAAAGACTCACTCAAATGAGAAATATGCCAAAGAATAAAATAATGGCATATATTTTTTTATATTTGTAAATTGTATTTATGTTCAAATTTGAAGAAAGTATAATACAGTACTATTGTTGCGATCTATGAAAATTTTTGTTGCTCCTTATAGACCAAATTTTTTGATTAAGAACACTCCCCCCTACTCAATGATGTCCCGCTTTTGGTCATATTAATATAAATAAATCAAATTTGAAAGTTTCTACGATGAACGATTATGGCACGAGGTGAAGGTAACACTTGGTTCCATGAGGGATCGATTGCAATCTCCCATATAGGCATGATCTGTTGCTTTATATCTTACCCACACACACATGAAAATGAACAAGGTATAATCCAGTTATTTGAATTAGTGCAGCTATAACTTTTTTTTATTGTCACACCAACTACTAGAGAATTATCGACTGAACAGGAGTAGGGCAGCTTATTCCATGTCAGGGCATCACAGTATGGTTACTCAAACAATACAACGTCCATCACATGTCAGGATTCGAAGCCGGGACCTGTCTGGTGCGGGGCAGGGATGCTAAATACTACAACACAGGGAGTCTGCTACTGCTGCTATAATTGTATCATTACAAATATACATTCATAGGTATCATTATTGGTTAATTTATTACCACTAAATTCGTGCTCTCAAATGAATGCAAAATATTAAAATGTATGACTCAGTTTTCAGAATGAAAACAATGCGAAACGAGAATATATAAATTTTATGCAATTAAAAAACACATTGTGGCCAATAGCAGACGTCTTATTCAGCTTCCAAACAGTGAAAGGAAGTAGCGAACAGTAGAGAATTCTGCAATGAGAGAGAAATGAAAGCTATTTCCGTTGGAACGGGTTTAATGAAACTGCAGCAGTGACGTATGTGAAAGGGGGTTGCAGGTGACGTCATAGATCTCCTCTTTAGCAGAAATGTAATGGCGAAGACGCCCTTGCCACTGTTTTATTAGTAAGTGCAAACAAATTGCGAGGGTCCCTCGGGAGAGTCAATAAAGCCGCGAGGGCTGCTTTATTAAAGGCTATCTGTCAGGAGTTCTGTCTTGAAGCATAGCAGTTGTGAGCGATATATTACGCACTATCGAGCACGTTGCATTTCACGTCACCCTGACAGCCCGCCATTACAGCTAGATGGAGATCTCTCACATTTATCTGCTCCAAGTTTCATCTGTAATCAACATACTTCAGCTTCAGACAAAGGAATTGTTTGATATTATTCGCATGCGAAAGACGCTGGAAGAACTTTTTCAAAAAATTAATATAAATGTATTTTACTTCCTGTTTTTACAACTTCATCAATTATAAAACTATTCTTTGGAGCAATCGGTTATCAATTCAGTATAGTTTGTTCTATAACACAAACTTAATTAATTTCCGTAAAAGCAGCATTCCCACCGTATTAGACATTATTGTTGTCCTACTACAAGAAGATAACTTATGACTTTCAGTTGTATTTTAACTACTATTAAATATTTTTAATATGGATAAACAATTCCTCCAGAACCGTCGTATACATAAATCACATTCAAATTTTCTGAAAGAAACCACGTTTTCTGGGATATTATGAGATTAAATTTAACTAACCAAACAGTAATCCACTCGTTGCTATACCTAAAACGCATATACCAATCACGGTATATCTTTATAGTGAACAACGACCAAGAATTATTTGTTTGAATTATTTCTTTCTGCTAGATGCTATAAAAATTTAAGTGAATGATTTATTATTTTTTTATAAAGATACTGTGACACGGGAAACAACCCATTTATCAATTTTGAATCTCCTGGAATATTAAATGCGTTTCATCGTCTTGTTCTGCCTCAGTTCATGTTTTAATGACAGAGTACTTCCAACATTCACATACATGCTCCACAATCATTTTCATCACGCATTATATTACTCTTACATTGATCGTGCCATTAAAAATATTCCAAAATCTTCGCCTTCACCATAATTTCCTTTAACCTTATCCACAATAATTTTTCTTTTTAATCTTCTGGCTTATTCCGCAGAAACATATAAATAATTAAAGTCTTCAGTTTACGTTTTATTTTAGCTTTATACTGAATCTCGCAGATTAATTTATTTAGAAGCTTATTCCTCGCTCCAAATAACGTCATAAGTCACATTTGAAGTTTAATTCTGAGTGTTTTACCGATTCTTTTGGATGTAAATCACGTGCGTACTTGCAGCGGTAAGTGGTAACAGGATGAGAGTTTAGGGTATGTAATATAGAAGCATAAATGATAAGCAGAGGGAAATTAGAATATGAGAAAGTGGTTTACGTAACGGAAGAAATAGAGATAGATAGCCTTTACTAGTAGTAAATATTATTCTATTCTAGTAGGAGACCTATGGCCGATAATTTAAACTGGAATCCAATTAATTTTTAAAAATTGTATATTTAGTTAGATTTATTGCATTAAATTGGAAAAAGGACAGTGACAATATTTGAAATACTTAAAATTATGGTACAAAAGTTATATAAAACAAGAAACGTAATTCCGAATTACCTTATAAAACTCATCACTATTAATTATGTTATACTACTCTTTGCACATCTTCCCTTTGCCCTTACACTGCACTTTAATGGCAGATTAATACATATATTAGATTTAAATATTATAGACCTTACCCCCTTTTTAAATATGACTTTATTTTCAACTCCACATTACTAAATTTTATAAATACCAACAGTATAATTTTTCTATTAATCCCCACCGTTTAATGAATTATTTTATACTCTGTGGACAGGGATGTAGTTAATACGCTTGTATGTAGACTATTCCAAATCTATTTAGAATCTAAAAGTTTCCATAAAATAATACACTGTTCCTTCAGTTGAATCTTGAGCGTTGATCTTTTTTAGAAAAGTGGGACGCAAAAGAAAAACTATTCACAGATTCGTTTTTGTGTGCCCTGATTATACACAAAGTCTAGCCCATTTCCTTATATAAGTCACTAAGTCATTTTCCCAAGTTTACATGATAATTTCGGAATTTGGTCTAGTGTCTGATTGTGTTCATTCCTATACGAATTCCAACATGTTTTGAATACTGTAAGTTTGGTGATCATTGGATTTATGTTATGCTGATTCTTTTCGTTTCTTGTTATTTTTTCGACAAATTTATAGATGAATTAGATTCTATCGTTGAAAATTCGTGATAAAAGGTGTATATAATTAAATGAGAATAAACTGAATTCATTGGATGCATCATTTACATGTAAATAAATATTTTTTAAATTCATCTTCAAACAAGATCTGGGATACTAACCAGCAAATTACTCAAGTTCATTTAACGATAACCTACTACTTTGTTTATCACTACCTTGGTACATCAATTTTTCATTCTTTCTTTTCGTTTTATCTACGAATAACCAAGTGTCTGAATGTAACTGCGTTATTCCCAAAGCAGACATTGAACACTGGAACATTGTCCCTTAAAACAATTCTGTTACTGCTTCCACTATATTCGAATCAATTGAAGATTGATACTTGGTCTTGGAATGAAATGAGTGCATTCTAAGGATTTGAAATATGGTGCTATATAAAAGGACCAAAGATGAAGTAAACAGAAAAATGAGAGAGGATCACAAAATTTGGCAACTTCTAAATAGAAGTAGACTAAAATTTTGTAAAAAGAAAATTACAAATCATTTCTGAAAAGTAAATGGAGGAGAAGGCGATTATCACATTAAATATAGAAAATTATCATTTTCTGTAACGTGTTGCATTGCAAAACGTCAAGAACAGCATCCATCCAAAACAGTTCGAATATAATTATAAGAAAAAACAACTATATCTATGTAAGGCGAAAATATGCATTTCATCTCCTGACCTTACCCTAAACTTTTAGAATGGTCTGTAGTATATTCCTTTTCAATGCGAGATTCAGCTTTCAGATTAGATATTTGTTAGTGTAACATTTGCAAGGAACCTACGTGGGATAAACGTCCTGGTGGTCGACACAACTTTATTCAGACGCATAGATGAGCGCTGAACTGCGAGTTTAGCTCATAATGAGCAGATAAGGTTGGCGTTGAGTGCAATATCAAGTATATTAACTTAATAAGCTAGGCTCGGCGGTTGATAAATTTATTACAGCTCGTAGTTGAGAGGTTGGGAACGCGCTCATTAGCTCAATTAGAGCCCGGGAATGAAAGGTGGGGGTGGGGTTGGAGGTGTACTACCTGCGCCAAACACTTTGCCTAAACTTCGAATTCGGGCCTCAGGGCTACAACGCCACTCCTGTGCCCCAACATTTAACAACATAAGAAAAACTTATTTACGATTAAACGTTTTCCCAGTCAAAACCATGATGAATTTCTCTTAAGTTTGCAGCTGGGTGCAGCTCGCAGTTTGGAAGGAAACCTGTCCCTTACAAGAGCAAAGAGTAATTAATTTATGTCAGGAAAAGGATAGCAGGAGGATATCCTGCTGGGAAATAAGTGAGAGCCAGGTGGAGGTTAACTTCCTCCTTCCTGGTTTTCCTCTTTCCCTCCTCTTGGTCCATGGCCAAGGTAACTAATTTAAGACTCCTGCAGGCTGAGACGACCTTGGGCAGTTTGAGAGGTGTATGTATGGGGGTCGAAGACCTTCAGCATACGGTAAGAGTTATTCGTTGATCACATTGGACCAGTCGGCCAACTGTCTCTCAATACTGAACAAGGCACGGAGGCGGGTTTGTTGCGTTCCCACAGCAATCCAGTCTCCCGTCATCAGAAGGGCGCAGGAGTAGTACCCACTAGCCCGACCTACCTGATGCAGGTTTTCTAGGGTTTCTCTGCATCACCTTAGGTGAAACACCGGGTAGGATCCTTACACTATAGCCTGGGGGCCTTAGTCAACCCTGGGCTACCTTGCTCTACCTTCCACATCCCCCCTTTTCAAGACCCTTCCTATGCTATTAAAGGGGAGTTGCCTGCTTCAGGATCACCCTCATGTAGCCTGTTACCCAAAAAAGATTATGTCCGTTTTCAGTCAATTGAATAATTTGACAGTGGAAGCCATCGGAACGTGGCGGAAAATTAAGAACTGCAACCAACCTGAAACCGTAGATGCCTTAAAAAATATTGGGTACATTATGCAATTCAATTAATTTAGTGAATTTGACAATGAAGATAAGCTGATCAGTAGCTCCATGTTACAACTGAAATGCGGGCAACGTATAGGGATTTAGAAAGAGTGGAACACGGGGGAGTTTTCTCTCGCAGGCATTTCCCCCCGGAGCGACTGCGGGGCTCACCTGACTATGTCGGGAATGCCTCGTACTCTCTCTGGAGTTTTTTCAAAGTTGTCACATGCTGAGACACCATCACCTATTTCGGGAGGATCATGTACTGGGGTCGAATACTTTGGGCATAAAGCAAGAGTTGTCCGCTGATCCCATTGGATCAGTCGACCAACTGCCTCCTAAACCTGTTGGAGACACGAAGAAGGAAATGCTGTGACCCCACAGAAAACTCGTCTTCTGACATTCGGAGGGGCGTGATAATAGATAATAGAATGCAAGTTTTCTAGGGTTTTCCCGACATCTCCCTCGGTAAAACATCGGGTAGGATCCTTAAACTATAGTCCGTGGGCACTAGTCAACCCTTAGCTACCTTGCTCTACTTTCCGATTCCCCCTTTTCATTTTCCTTCCTATGGTATTAAAGGGGAGTTGCCTGTTTCAGGATCACCCTCATGTACCTTCTTAACCCAAAAAAAATGCAACACGTGATGAAATTGCTCTAATATTATGAATGTTTTTGTGATATACTCTTAGAGAATTTTGTAAATAAATGAAAAAGCTACATACAGTTTAGAATCGCACATCTTTGTGGGCCATGAATTCGCAGGTCCCTTGCGAACGAAATGATTACTAGCTACCGGTTACGCTTTGAGATTGACCTTCAATTCATAGCTCAGCGCGTCATGTCAAGAAAATAAAATTAATTTACTCGTTGGCCTAAGAGTTTGAACTTGGAATACGAAGCAATAATATATTTGAAAAAATAAATATTAGACAAGTACGACAATTACGCAACCAATTTAAATTTTATTTAACAATGACTGCTGTTTCTGAGTTACACTATATGTGATGCATAACTAATTACTTCAATTGGTGAGATTTTTTGGTCCTTGCAAACGACCGCAGTATTATATTTCAATACCTAGGCGGCAGAAAATAACGTGTCGGCAGGAGAGTGTCTATGAGACTTTTCAACTTATAAACAGAATCTCGAAATAGATTCTGCTATTCCGTGAGTATCAGCGAACACTGTTTATTCTATTACTGTATATCGTCTCTCTATAGTTTTCCCCGTCTCTTTCTCTCAACATCGAGCCAATTGAGAATGTTTTTTACACTATTTGAAACACATGCAAATTGGAAGATAAGTTTACCACATGCAGGCTGTTTTCTGGGTGATCAATAAATTAACTTTAGCTGGATCTTGGCTCTATCTAGAACGTAATCTATCGCTCGTTCGAGATAGCAAACAGTTTGAATAGGTAATATTAACAATAGAAAAGAATGATTTTACCGTTTAACTTCTAAGTTGCTGGATGACAATTTAAGACAGACATTTAGATCCTTCCGGCTTTCTACAAGCAAATTAAAATTCCTAGGAAGATTTGAGATAACTGATTGCAGTTTGGTAATACTTTTAAATAATTCTGCGGTTCTATGTGACAATAAAATGCATCTAAATATATCATACCATTCTTTTCAAGAGAAGCGAACAAAATTAGGGTGAGAGGATAATATATGTTTACTTTTGTTTGAAACGTAAAGACACGCGTTTCTAAGCCATGCATAAAAAGCTATAATTTTACATAAAATATATGTAGATAGATAAAAATAGATTTAGATAAGCTTCTGTTACCTTTATAACAGTATATTTGAAGTGGAGGTGGCTCAAGATTAAATTATTATAGTTTTCTTGACCTATCGTAATTAAATTTCATAACCATGCCGTCAGGAAGCAATAATTTGAAATTAGCACCTCAAAGTGAACTTTTGAGTTCAAGTTTGAACAAACTACCGAACTGCCGTAATTTTACAAGAAACTTGTTTTTATTAAAATTTCATTATTGTATCATCTTTACTTCCTTATTGTGTACGTTAATATTACTTGGGTAAATATTAACGATTTTCGGAGGATCACGAACGTATAATTTGTTGTATCTAGCATCCCTTAGAGGTTAGACATATTCTATTTCGAGGCTACAGTTACTTATGGAAGACATGGCGGGGCGGCGCAAGGCTGAAACGCCGAAATTTGATCCTTTTGATGCAAATTAGCGGAGCGCTGCCAGAATATATCTCCTTCACTTTATAATATCTCTAGTCGACAATGGCGGAACAACAAATTTGGCTTGCGAAAAGTTATTGCTGGTTGTGTGCTTCTGCCAACAGACAGATCTGTCTCGTATGGTCTCGGTTCAATACTATTTCGAAAATATTCGACAAAGTACGTCTTTACTTCGAATTCTTAAAAAACAAAAAAGTCCACCGATTTCATTAAATGAAAGCAAAATGGAACATTGCCACGTTATCTATATCTTCAATCTGTTCTACCACCGTCGTGTATATGACCGGATTCTTCCTGGAATAACATGACAAATGAACTTAGATAGGGAACAAATTAATAACAGGCAACTTAGAAACAAAATTTGATAAAATAAAATACTTCAAATGCATCTCTTGAATTTAAACGAGGAAATTTTTTTAAGTAAGCTATATATAATATTAATTGCTTAGTTTAAAAAAAACATGTTATTTCGTCTAAACGAAACTGTCATTAAAAACTTGTGTTAATGAATATAAATTTCATTGTTCAAAATTATTCATGCCAATAAATATTTATTTAACTAACCATTATTTTTAATTAGAAGCAGGTTAATATTTTTCATGATTGACAAGCGAAATTTTGTACGTTAGACCTAATACTTCCGTGTGAAGAATGGATATCTTTATGGTTCCACTATCAATGGTTATATATATATATATATATATATATATATGTAATATACATTTATCAGCCAAAAATAATAATAATTGAAGATTATCATGATGTCTTATTGTTTTTGTTGTGGTATTCAGTCCTAAGACTGGTCTGTTGCAACCCTCTATGCTAACCTATCTTGCACAAGCTTATTAATTTCCGCATAACTCCCACATCCAACATCCTCCCTAATCTACTTAGCGTATTCCATCCTCAGCGTCCGTCTTCTGTTCTTACCCCACACACTTCCTTCTAATACTAGTTTTACAAGACCCTCATGTTTTACAACGTGGCCTATTAATCTATCCCTTCTCTTTGTCAACGTCCTCCATATTGTTCGCTCTTCTCCTATTCTGCTTAGAACTTCCTCGTTAGTGATTCTATTCACACATCTGATTTTCAGCATTCTCCTATAGCACCAGGTTTCAAAAGCTTCTATTCTTGATGCCTCATATAGGAAGATAATTAATTCTCTTTAGTTTTAATCACCATCTATTTACTGTCATAAATTAAAATATTATTTATGACTCAAGTTAATATAAATTGTTAACGTACAATGCACAAAAAATGTTAATTTCAATAATCAAAAATACGGTCAAGAACTGTGCGAACATAAGTCATTTCAACATAATGAGTGTACAATAAGCACACTTGAATATTTACCCTGTTTTAAATTCATCAGATAAATTGTAAGTAATCTTCCATACATTAGCTTTATTAATTGTAAAAGCTGTTTCCTTTGAATTTTTATATTTATATAAAGGTTTATTGAATGAAGAGGTTGCTACCAAAGGAAGGGTTCGTTGTGCTATTGTTATTCATACGCTCTAAACCTTTTTATTAAAATTTATTTATGAATAATTTAACTATTAGGAAACTTTGCTTTAAAGAATTGCTATTATTGTGTTATTTCGTATATGTAATAACAGTACGCTATATTTTATATTCCTAATTAAACCATTTATAAATTTGATTTACACCTTAAATGAATTGTTAGTGTGTAATATAATGTCGGCTGTCGAGGAAACATTTTGTTGTGAATATAAGCAGATTATTTACGATGAATGTTCAGAAAGAAAGTCTAATAGATTATGTTTTAGAAAAAGTGTATTGGCAAAAAAAGGAAAAAATTGTAGATACGCTTGCTGGCTTTTTTTCCACCTAATTGCCATCCCGTTCAATGCATTTGGTGATATGTGACACAAGCTTCTTTATGCCCTACCGCCTACTACTTCCCCCGTTTTAGAACATCTGCTAATAGGGTGAAAATTTAATTCCATCCATGTGTACCTTCAGTGAGATGAAAAGATTATAATGTGATGACGCCAGGTCAGAGGAATATGTGGGAAGGTTCAGAACATCGGAACTAAACGAGTCGTAGATCACCTTGGTGGCTAAGGCTGTGTGACGACGGGCGTTGTCGTGCAACAAGCTCACTCCTCTCGTCAATATTTCTCTTCTTCTGTTTTGAATGCTCCTTTTGAGTTTTTCTTAGGGTCTCACATTATCGTTATGCCTTGATGGTCTCCCCCTGAAGCCAAAATGATGCCTTTTCGGTCCGGGCAGTGATTTTTTATTTGAAATTGTTGTTTTGAATTTTTCGGCAGACTGTCTGTCTGACTCAGGCGGGCAATGAATAAACCGTTTTGATACGTAAAAAAATTCTTTTTTGCTGTTACTCCTTCCACGAGTAGGAAGCGGATCACACTAAAACCTGAGTTTAGTAACTACCTTATTCCTGTGATGCCAGTTGTCAGGAGATCCTCTTCTGGTACTCAGTGTTGCCAAAGTCTCATAATGGTCACAGTACATTTACATACTAAACACACCTGGTATTGTTACGCATTTCATGTGTTATTTTCCTATCGTCCCAATTTGTTATGTCTACAAGTAGTTTGTCCTTAATGTATCAGATCAGCAGGATAAAATGTGAGTGTAGTGACATGCATTCGTGGCACAGTATTTGGGATTGTTAGGAGTGTCAGAAAGGCGCAGAGAGAGCTGAAAGGTCAGGCGGAACCCGACGCGGCTGCTGTAACCCGAGAAGCTTGTTCGCAAATAAACGACGGCTCCGTCAACAACGATTAACAGACACATTCGAGGTGTCGCAAACCAACGTCCAATGAAATATACTCCTTCATTTTCAACATCTCAGAGACACATAGCCGGAATAGGAAACATTGTGCAATCACTAAACTAACTGAGAGAGAAGAAAAGAGCTCAGATCGAATATTTGTTCACGCCTCATACCAAGAAAGTGGCAGAAAATCGTTTCACTTTAAAAAACTGGGTGGCTGAGCAGATATTGGCTTCCGACAGATTACAAAACCGATTTTAGGATTAAGGGAAGTTTAAACAAGCTCTTTGTAATTGTGGAGCGTATACGCGTCCAATTCCTTTTGCCTTAATTCTAGGTAATATTCAACCTTCTTCGGTGGTTCATCGTTTCCCTTCTATCTCGTCATCAGTTTAGTAGATCAGCTAGTTGAATGAGAAAATAATAATAAAAATCTATTATTCCACATTTCAACAAATGCTGAACAATTAAGCAATAATTGAATTTAAAGTTTTTTATCTTCTGTATGTGGTGATTCTGTAATACACGACGTTAGTTTAACGCAAAATAATTTAACTTAAACTGGAAAATGTATAATAAATTGTAAACAAGATGAATGTGGGTTACCAGTCCTTCTTATAGCACTTTGGAATAATGTAAAGAATTCATTAATTCAGACTGAATAACTTCGTTGTTGATCATTGTGTTTTAGTTAAACATTTGTGAATTGGAACAGTGGCACTATTGAAATGATAACAAATGACAGTGAATCAGTCCCCTGGTTTATTATTTTGTAGAATAATTAAAAGTCACACTATGTCAAAATATGCAATCATATTGGGACGCATTTAAAAGTTTATAAATGCTTGTAAACTGTTTCCTAATGACAAACACATTGCAGATATTTATTTTTCAACGCTATTTTTTATAACATTATTGAACCAGTAGTGTAAACAATAAGTAATCTAATACCCACGATATAGAAATATTAATAAATAATCCATATCTGGAAGAGAGAACTTGCAGAGGATTGGAAAAACAATTAATGGCGCAAGTAAAATGAAACTTCAAGAGTTACACACAGTGGAGTTATGAAAAGGAATAAATGGATTTTCAATACTTCGTTGACATGGAGGAAATGCAAACCCTAGAAAAGCTGCATCAATTTTTTTTAGTAACAAACTACACGAGGGTGATCTAGAAACTGGCAACTCTCCTTTAATAGCATTGGAAGGGAATTGAAAGGAAGGGAGAATAAGGCAATCAAGAGTTGACTGTGGTCGCCGGACTAAAGTTTAAAGAATCGTACCCGATATTCACCTGAAGGGCAGGACAAACCCTAGAAAACCTGAATCAGGCAGGTCGCGCTCCCTTCAGAATGACAGAGAGAGTTTTCTGTGGGATCTTCGTGTCTCGGCCATTTTAAGATGCACCTGGCAGATTGATCCAATAGGATCAGAGAACAACTCTTACTGTATGCTCAAGGTCTACGACCTCGGAACGTAACCTTCTAAATGCGATGGAGGTTCCTCAACCTTGAAAACCTAGAGAGAGAATGGAACATCCCTGAAGGTAAGGCCCGCAGCCACTGGGGAAAAACACCAGCGAGAGCTAAGGAGCATCCCTACATATCATTTAACCTGAATATTTTTGGGTAACATGCTTACATGCGGGTGATCCTGAAACAGGGAACTCTCCTTTAATGGCATAGGAAGGGAATTGATAAGGTGGGATGTGGAAGATAAAGAAAAATAGCCAAGGGTTTATATATAAACAAAGTTTCTCAAAACGCTTGTGAAAGATGACGCTCCAGACCAGACCGCTTTTGTGTGATGTAACGGGATTTTACTGACTTGCCGCCAATCTAAAAATATATTCATGTAAGCATGATCATTTTCTTTCGTAATTAATATTAATATTGTTGTGCTACTTTCGCTAGTTCCACTTTATATTTTGATACCAAATCCACCGATACAACGTTTACATTCTGTCAATTTTATTCTCCTCCCATATTTTAATGTTATAATTTATGTGAGAACAGTACGTGAAATGATTTTTAACGATACATCACTTAGGGGACATACTGTGTTCTGAAAGCATTAAAGGAATTCCTGCATTAGAAATAATGTGCTAACTTTTTGGTAGACATTTCACAGTGTCCGTATGACTTCATCTTCCTCGTGTCTAAACGATTACCATTAAAAAGTGTACGTAGGTTCTGATTCATAGAACAATAAATTTCTGTAGTTAGTAGTCGTAACATATTCTTATAAATGATGTACAATTCCTGCAAGAAGTATGCATATTGTTGTGATACCATCGTTATCGAATTTGCCAGTACACATAATTTTAATTTCTGATGGATATTATTACCTGTTTGGACTTCGCCTTGTTCCATGAACCATGGCAGAAAGCTGGAAATTATTCTCCGAGATTGTGTGTGATGCGAGAGTTTGACGTGGAAGGGGAACGTAATCGATGCCCTGTCCCTTCCAGTACGATGCTCGATAAATTGGCGCCACTTAGCGAACATCATCAATTTCTTTCACGAAAACGGGGACAGTGGAAGCGGCGTGTTTTCTACATCCTGCCAATACCTGGTACAATCTGAAATGTGGAGATTGAAAAACTCCCCTCAGTGTTTATAAAAAAACAATGTTACTCAGTACAGTATATGATTTGTGAGTAAAGGATGAAAATAAAGCAAAATATTATGAAATGAGTAAGTCTGCTGGTATAGGAGAATGAAGTAGTTTGATCCTCTGAACTGAGTAACAAACGTGACGAGAAGTACTAGTATTAAATTGCGGTTCAATCGTTTGCATCACTTCCTCTAAATTGTGTTATTATCAGACCGTTAAAGTGAAAATATGGTTTCATACAACGATGACAAATTATAATCCTCAAGATGAAATTCGGAAGAGAATTAATGAATAAGATAACTAATGGAATCAATGTAGGGTGACTAAAGAATAGTTAAGTGCCTAGTTTAGAGACGTTTCAGTAAAAACGTTTCTTCTTATTGGTCTTTAAATAAGTACTCTTTTCGTTATAATTTTTTAAATAATTTTACCTATTCTCCTCCATTTGTCAGAAAACACTTTTCTTCCATTATGAAATTAAATTTCAAACAATGTACCAGTAATAATAGTAGTGCATTGATGATTTAAGTTAAAAATGTTGGTTATAAAAATAATACGGATTAACTACATCAACTAACATATATAAATAAAAAGTTTCTCAAGTTAGCCTTATTTTAGCTCGATGCAGACCGCAGACCCCACCGAACCATTTTTCAAGTTTGGGAAGAGAAACAAAACGAGAGAGCTAGATCTGGTGAATAAGCTGCGTGAAGAAGCAATTATTGATAATTTATATGTGTGAACTGGTGCATTGTCGTGATGAAAAATCACCAAATGAAGTTGTTTTCTCTTGATTTTATCACTCAAAATTTCAATACGTTCACATGATAGTCGCTGTTTTTCTTTTCTGAAGACAGCCAATGAAGAATATTCCTAGAAAACTGAAGTATGACCTTGGCAGTAGATGGGAAAGTATTCCCCTACTTTGGAGCCGATTCTCTCTTTTCAGTCCATGTTTTGACTGATCCTTTCTCTCGGGTGTGAAGTGTTTGACCCATGTTTCATCCATTGTTATGAATGGACAGAAAATCTCGCCTTTATTTCTGTGAAATGTTGACAAAAATTCGTATTAAACACACTCAAGTCGATATTTTTGTTGCATTTTAAGGAAACGCGGCGTCTATCTTGCTCATACCCAAATTTTCAGCCTATATGCGATGTACAGAACTTTGTCCGTAAGCTCACGTACTTTCAGCTACGGCCATCCATCCAACATCAATTTGTGGATTTTCGTCTTGTGGTAGCTTCATTTAGCGTACCACTTCGATGTTCTCCTTCACACGGTACAGTTATGCGCCAACACCGCAGTACGTATTTAATTGCGTGTAGCGCAATGAACATTAAATTTTTCAACATAAAAAACTAAAACCCCAAAACGTGTTAAAAATATGTAAGAGAGAAATAATATATATATATATATATAGTCTTGGTTTTGATTCCATTGTCAAGATTTTAAGAGGAAACATATGACGAAACAAAATGTATTTAATGAAGACGTAATGTGTATGAAAGGGGAAGTAGTGAAATAAACCAAAGATTCGAAAAGTTAAAGTTTGTTAAAGGGTCCTCAGTTGATAGTATTGATCTGTGATTCACATGCTCTATTCAGTTCAGCATAGCTCATAAAAACTGCTGTTGGTAGCTTTCTGCATATGAGTGATAACCTCCATTATTTTGATGGGAGCTTTCATAATAGTTCAGCAGGTTGTCTTCTATGTAAATCTGTGAATTTCTGATGTGATAACGACGTTATGGACAATTGGAGATACATAATTATTCCCCTAAGACGAGCAAGTTAAGTGTGAAAGGAAGGTTGTTTAAATTTCTCAATATTCAAAAACTTATCAGAAACGATTGGTTATTGTGATGCCACGTTGCTTGAAATCTTGGGATGAGCAATAATGCACGAATTGTCGATACTACGAGGATAGGCCTATATGAGATACGTTTACTTGTTACACTAATACCATGATTGAGGTATATATTTACGTAAAAAACGGTGCTAACGTTTTATAAAGGCAATTGTACAACCATCTATACAATGATTTTATCGCAGCTCTCTATATGAATACACATCTTATAAAAATCAGATTTATTGGACGAACTATGGCCTTCTATTAAGAAATAATGGCTCTCGTTCTGGCAAAGTTGGAATAGAGGAAAACCTATCTCTCCAAAGTAATTATTTATCAGTCGAATTTCTTTTAATGGTACATTTTCAGTTCCTGCTGTTTTTTCTATGAGGTGGTGGATCATTTTATTGAAAGATAGATTAAAAGAATAAACTGAATCAATATCTGTACTTTTTTTAAAATGCATCATCAACGTATTCTATGAAATATGTTCTAAATCAGGGTCGGCCAACCCGCATGCGGCCTTGTACATTTATCCGGCCCGCAAGATTAATCAGACTTTTAAGGTGACAACCTACTTCACGGTGATCCAATAAATGGCAACTCCACGTTATATGGAGATATATAATTTTATATGCGGCCCGTGGGGTTATGATGTATTTCCAAATTGGCCGCAAGATCATTCGTATTGGCTACCCCAGCTCTAAATGATGTTTCTAATTTAGTTCGCTATTGCACGAAGTAAGTTGCAACCGACCAATCAAAGATATTTTTCACTGAAATACATTTCATATCTTTTCTGCTATAAAAATAGTTGATTATCATTTTAATCTAGTCTTTTAAGGTCAATATTGCCACTTCTATGTAAGATAGCATCCCGATCTTTTAGGTTTATGAGTCTCGACCTCAATTGATCTCTTCTTCCAGAATGAACTCCTTCTAAAGATGAAATGTGCGCTTGGTGTTACATTGATTCGCAAGTCTTATAAAAGGGACATTTCCACTGGAATGCAGGGCTCCTCCAACACGCTGCTCCCCACTGCGTCCGTAATTAAGGGGGGAACCGGGGCCGCAGCCTGGTCCAGGCTGCATACAGATCCTGCTCCTGCTCCCTGGCTCCCTGTTCCCTGTTCCATGCCTCCAGCCTTCAGCCTCAGTCACACCGAAAAATTAACTCTCACTTTCCGCCTTAGGGACAAGGGGTAGGATAATGGGCCAGCGATTCTCCTGGTACGTCATCTGAAATACTGATTTTAAAATTACTCCACAAACCCTAATTTCAATAATTTCGCAGCAAACGGTAAAAGTTAACAAAGGGGGAACTGTAACATGCTAAGGTGGAAACGTAGAAAATAAAAGTAGACCGCAAGCTTACTTTATAAGTCAAAGGAAGTGGAAAATGTTTCAATTGAAGCTCTGTAAAGCATATAACTAATTTTTAGAAGATAGACATGAATGGAAAAATGTGCTGGACCAGGGACTCAAACTCGGACCTCCCGATATCCAGCCGGGTTCCCTAACCACTGAGCTAAACCGAATCGACGTCAAGTATTTCGTGGAATTAGTAAATTGGTAGGTGAGCCTAGCTTAGGTTTACGTGAATGGAGGGATGTTTAATCGGTCCTTGGTCGTCGACTTGGATTAGCTTAGTGGCTACAACGTCCGGCTGGATATCGGGAGGTCTGGGGTTCCAGCCCTTGGTCCGATCGACATTTTTCCATTATTGTCTTTCTTCTAAACATTACTTTATAAGTTTGTATCATTACTAATCACATATTGGGCCACGTCCACTGAAATCACCCCTAATGAAGAATAATAGAACTAAAATATACAGGTAAATTAAAATATTATTTAACTTTCGTTTTATTTCCGCTAGCGATATACATCTGAATCTTTCTAAGAACAGTGATTTCATTTGTACTTTATTCATTAAGTAATCATTTAAATTCATGCATAGGTCTGCCACGCCGATTCTCTACGGTTTCGAGATGAAGCGGTTGTGCCGATTTCGATTATTATTTTTCGTTGTTATACAGTGCATGGGCAATGCTCCTAATGATGAAAACCTGGGGGACATGACGAACTTTCCAAAACCTGGCCATTGAGCAGGAATTTTCTTCGCTTCACAGAATAACTGCTGACGAAAATTTTTGTGAATCGGTAAATAAATTTTAGATCATTGGCATCCATCATTTGGTCGAGTAAAAATTTAATATTCATTTTCCCTTTACAGTTTTTCTTTCGTTGTCACGAACATTGATCGGTTATTAAAATGTTCCTTGTCAAGAGTAGCAGTACTATAGTTTTATAGGTAGAACAACAACGTGTTAAAAGTTACAGGGTCAAAAAACAGACATAAGCCCCAACCTATCAATATTACGCCCAAAGCTAACGTTATTGTTATGAACAGTGGACGTGGTTTCCATTCTTCCAAATGGACGGCCAAACATCTAGTATCAAGCAATATGTTTCTACGATAAATTGAAGCAATTATATAATTGCCCTAAATTTTCTTCGGCAGCCCTAATAGCGCGCTATTTGGAAGAATAACTCAACCGCATTTGTAGAAATTTGTAATAAACTTGATTTTTTTCGCTTTTATGAAAATAAAGAAGTTGAAAAATCAAAAATTTATGCAATCCCCAAAATTTAAAGCCCTAGAAAAATAAAATGCCCTGAAACGGAAGTTATTTGAAGGGAGAACTATATATTCAAAGGGGTTGCAGATGTTATCAAATTATAAAAAATAATTATTCTAGCTACTTGAGAGCGTGTTAATAAGATGATAAAGTAATCCGTATTTACTCGATAATACGAAAGGGGATGCCATTTTTTTTCACAAAATTCACAAATATTTCGCGCTTTTCCTGTTCCTTGTATTTTAATACAAATAATACCCCTTAAAGTACGAACTCATTTTAAACTGCCTTTAATCCCCTTTCGTGAACTGTTGTTGTTGTAGTGGTATTCAATCCTAAGACTGGTTTAATGCAACCCTCCATGATAACCTATCTTTGGCTAGCCTTTTCATTTCCTTATAACTAGCACACCCAACATCCTCCCTAATCTGCTTAGAGTGAACTATTTAGCAGAAATTACTGCGTGATTTTTGCGTGGGACCTTTCATTAGTATTAGATGATTCACTTATATTTAAATTTCAAAGTAATTATTTCAGTTTCAAGAATTCAAATATGACACTGTGCAATCTGCGTTTTGCGTAGTTTACATCTACAATATGTATGGAAAGTACGCACCAGAGAAAAATGATTCCGGCTAGCTCCAACTCGCTACAAAAATGTGAAAATAAAACATAAGTCAAGTAATAGCTTAAAATGAGTTTTTAAGAATTTCAGTTTATTTAAATGAAATAAACAAATAAAGTTGTTGCTTGACTTATGTTTTATTTCTTAAATATCTACAGAACAGTCACTTTAACACAATTTATAGTGAAATGTAATGAATATAAATATTATAATAATGAAACATTATGAAATACATAAGAAATATAACTATAATGTAATGAATGTCTCACAATAAATTATACTGCAAAAAGATTAACTTCGGGTCATTTAGTAATCGTTTTTATGTTTAACCTGATCAACCGCTCAATAGAGTTTTATTCTTAAAAAATTTGCACAATGTCTGAATAGATGTCTGTATTGTGTAAATGCAAATGTGACAAACGAAAAGATAATTTTCTAAATGATTCGATAATGAAGTAAAATGAATTTCAGTTTCAAATGCTAAATTTTCAGGTATCAATTCTTCATGCAAGGACAGACTCATGCGAATAATGTATCATGAGCAAATTATTGAAACCCACCATAAATACCATAACATTTTGTCGACAACGTTCTGCCGTTTAAGTCGAAGGCCTCCAACTTGAACTCGGTGGATCTTCGATGTCCTTTATTGTTAGGAACACTTAGATCTTGACTCAAAGAGATTCTCTGTAGGAAGATTAGAGTAACAGGAGGGTGCTTTCTGAAGAACAGCTTCTCATGCTCATAATGACTTGCTCTGCGGCGATATTCAGTCCCGATTACAAGATCCGATTCATGAGGTTAACAGAGATCAGAATCGGAGCGAGAGGAAACGGGTGCACGTAAATTTGCAACAGGTTTTGCACACTTTTGAGCCGGACAGAAGAAAGGCGTGCGACCACCTTGAAAATAATATATTTAAATGAATTTCTCATAGAGGGAGAAATCCAAGAGATGATATGTCTTTGCATCACTAGCGGACAAAAACTCACTAAATATTTGGGAGAACCACCAAACCATCTTTAGATGTTTGGAGTATTCTCCGACCTGGCTCAGGTATGATGATGTAGGAAAGGCTTTACCTTAAACTGTAAAACACGTTTACTTTTTTAGATCGTTTAAATGAAATATTCTTCACACCAGGCATTACTAATAACCCGAGAAAGCCATAAGTTGAATACTTCTGTCATTTTTTTTGGCTACAACGGCAGAAGTGATTCGTTCTTCACAATTTTTTTATCGAGTCCAACAACATTGTATTAATAAAATTTGAATTTTCCATTTGATACAAAAAAGTTTTTTTTATCTACATAAAGTTTACTACTACTCTTTTCTATTGTCTGAAATATAATATTTTATTGTTGTTGTGGTATTCAGTTCCAAGACTGATCTGATACAACTCTCTTAACATATCTTGCGCAAGCCGTTTCCTTTCCGCAAAACCACCATATTCCACATCCTCCCTAATCTGATCTTAAATAAACGATCTCATGCTATTTCCCCAGCCGACGATCGACAAAACATCCACGTTATGAATTGAATCGTATTCAAGGATATATATATATATATATATTAGGAAATCGATGCGAAAATTGTTCGTATGGAGCGTGGCGTTATGTGGGTGCGAAACGTGGACAATAGGAGTTGCGTGAAGGAAAAGAATAGAAGCCTATGAAATGTGTAGCTATAGGATTTTGCTGAAAATTTGATTGGACGATAAAATCACTAACGAGGAAGTTCTAAACAGAATAGGGGAAGAGAACGTTGACCAAGAGGAGGGATAGATTAATAAGCTACTTTTTGAGACATGAGAGTCTTGTGAATTAGCATTAGATGGGAGTGTGTGGGGTAAGAACATAAGAGGGAGACAAAAGATGGAATAGGCTTAGCAGATTAGGAAGAATGTGGGGTATGGTAGTTATGCGAGAATGAGGAGGAGGCTTGCGCATGATAGGTTAGCATGGAGGGTTGCACCAGACCAATCTTAGGACTGAATACCAAAACAACGTGTATATATATAAAGAGAGAGTTAAAAATGCCGAATATTTTGTGAGGTGATATTAACCACGAAAACAAGAAAAAAAGCCGAATAAAGATTCATGAGACTTTTGTAGGAGGTGCATAATCTACATCTATGGTCACATGGTACATTCTCCAACAAAATAGGCAACATGTTTACAATGAATTGATGTTAATGCACTAATCTGTGTTGTTAGATGTATGGTCCTAGTAATTTATCAACAAGAACACCTTGGTGTTGATGCCCTCTTTCATCAACTGCATAGGGTTTTCCATAATCCTACACACACTGGCTATGAAAGTTCACGCCATCTCTTATATACCCTGCCTCGTTTGGCAAGTAAAATTATCGACGGAAACAGTGGATATGCAGCGCTGAAGATGGTTCTTGTTGTACCACTCATACCAGAAAATAGTTCACGCCTTTCACTCCTGTCAATCGGCACACATTGGCTCCTAGACTTTCGTCCAGTTAAATGTAGCACATGCTCCACCATCCGAGGTGTGTGGACTTCCATTCCGCTGTTCACCTTGTGGGGTGATGGAGAACCTGCGTCCTTAACACACATTCTCAACCAGACGTCTACGGACAAGTGTACAGACCTCAGAAACTACGCGCTTCCTAGCCCACGTTTACTGGACTTCTTTTTTTTCCTTTGATGGTTACTATCATCTCGCAAAATATTCGTCACTTTTTTAACACTCTGTATATATTATGTAGTTGAAACGGGGGCTTTAACTAAGACGACATTCATACTTGATATTATGGATGGGAACTCTTCTATCTTCGAGTGTAAAATACTCCCGTTTTTTCGCTGTGCTGACATCGCCAGTGATTTATGCTCGCCTACTTCCTTGCTTGTCAGTGCGAACATTAAGTCATTTAAACCGCCATCGTAAATCTCTTTACGGATTTTGTGTGTAGTGTACATTTTATCTTACTTTGAAGTACAATATTTTGATAAATAATGAAAAAAAAGCGGCAAGAAAATGAGGATTCGTTTTAGTTGTAATGTACGGCCATCCGTGTTGGGGTTCCCCCATGTTTCCCTAAGAGATGATGGATATCGACGCGGCGCGGGTGGGTGTGTCGGGGGCGGTGATGTACGGTTTTGTTGAGCTGCCCAGGCCAATTACCTCGCCTTGCCCTTCATTAGCTACTAATTACCTCCTACAAGGCCCGCCCATTATCGGACAGGAAGCAACAGGTGGGGAAGCCACGTGCCAAATAAACAAAGAACCAAGAGGGTTTCGACTCTATCTGGAACCACTCACATCATCTGAAGACATTTCGATTCTGTTCCACTCCGTGAGAGACTTGCCATATTGAGTGTATGTGTATGCTCGGTCCGATATATATTCATGTGGAACAATATTCCTCGCCTTATTTGTTCGGAAGGAATATTAAATAGAATTAGCGCATACGACAAATATCGCTTAAAATCGGTTTCTATTCATTATTGCACTGCGGTGCTAATTTAGCCAGCTGTTATTAATTCCATACAATTATTTGTTTGAAAGATTTATATTGCAAAGTCTTATCCTGTTGATGAAGAAGATGCTTCCAGATTATTGAAATATTAAAATTATGAAATTTAAGAGCAACCTGGTAAGTAATGCAACCTAAAATTAGGTCTGAATGTAAATCATTTTACTTTTACTTTATTACTTTTATTGAAGGCAATACTTAATGAGAAACCAATTGGATTTCGTAGCAATTAAGGATAGGCTTAAAAGTGAAGAGTGCTATCCAAATACGCCTTTAGGTATGTATTTATGAAAACTAAGAATTTGTCTTTTGAAATCACAATTTCCTGAATTGATAAAAAATTAATTTCTTCATGAAAGTACTCATATGTAACATATATTAACGTGTGACTAACTGAGAGCCAGGCGTTGCCCGGTACTTATTTGCTCTGCACAGTATTTAATTCTATAGTATTTTCTTGGTCAACATATGATTTAACACTGCATTAGGCCTGTTTTCTTTTGAACATTTACCTTGCCAAGTATTCTTAACAAGACAGAATATACATTTTATCATAACCGGCCTGAAAACTCAAAGAACTTCAATCGAATTAAGAAATCTTCTGGTACATTACAATCTGTAAACACGTTATCTTAAAATAGGTTGAAACGTCTTCTAGATTTGTAAGAATGAAAATATCCCTGGTACTTAATTGGGTTAAACACTATCCGTACACTAAAGGAGTCAAGAACACCTATACCTTAATGTTGACACTAACTGTCCCAATACCTGTGCCTCCATTCAACCAACTGACTTTTTTCCGTTCTGTATTTAGTTCTTTGCTCAATAATCAATTCGTCTTTCTCCGTAAAATTGGTACTAATTTAAAAGCCGTTCAGGAACACGAAATTTAGCGTAGCATTAATTTAATTAAAGTGAGGATTTAAAATATTTACATGGACATCGCAGGCCTCCGCTTGTGAATTATTAATAACATAGGATAGTAACGACATCCAGTAAAGCATCACTAGAAAAATGTATTGATTATGTGAAATGCCATTAAATTTTTGAACTTCTGATTTGAAATAATTTCGTCAGACTTCGTACATCGCCAATTAAATGTCCTAAATTATAAATATTGAAATCGAATCCTGTTAAACTATTATTAAATACACAAAATACAGAAATAACACACAACCTAATATTTTCTACAATTCTCACTCATATTAGTCTTTGGAACTAACAACAAATCAATTGAATTATAATGATTAAAAAATTATGAATGTTTTTATGACCTTTCGATATGTCCTTGTTTATACTGCAGGATAAAATTGGGGAAAAGTTGAGTTTTGAATCTGCCGTGAAAAGGAAATATACAAACTTTCATATTTGAAAAGATCTTCGTCCCTCCATGTGTTCTTATTTTTCAAGATGTAATTGATGAAATGTGAGAGTAACACTTATGTAAACAGATAGAGGCTATGTGGAATTAAGTACTAATTTCCCTGCCTCAATGCTTGGTGACGTCATAGACTTTCGCGAGCTGACACATTCGCATATTTTTCTTAAACTATAATTCCTTCAACGTTTGTGTTACTGGTTACTGCCCCCCACCCTCTCCATTACAGTGTTTCTGCTCGTGTTTTTAATATTATGTGCAGCATGTTTTGTTGTAAGCTTAAATCTGTATATAAAGTGTACAAACATGCAAACAAATATTTTTTAATGTGTATATTTTTAACTAAATGAATCCGAAATAGAGATATTGTTGTTGTGGTATTCAGTCCTAAAACTGTTCTGATGCAACCCTCCGTGCTAACCGATCTTACGCAAGCTTTTTCATTTATACATAACTAGCACATCCACATCCTCCCTAACTGCTTAGCGTATTCCATCCTTAGCCTCCCTCGTCTGTTCTTACCCCACACACTTTCGTCTAATGCTAATTTTAAAATACCCTCATGTCTCAAAACGTTGCCCATTAATCTATCCCTTCTCTTGGTTAAAGTCCTCCAAATTGTTCTGTCTTCCCCTAGTATTGTGATATTTAGTCAAAAAATCATTTTAATTCAGTGAATTTGATTATTCTTAGAGTTCCATGTGCTGAACGAAAACAAATTTGATCATACAGCTATTGGCAGTATTTTCTTAAAAGATACGAGGAAGAGGCGTGATTTAGGGATGCACATTCGATTACTGCAATATTTGAGTTTCTGCAACTGAACGTCTGAAATGTAGTTCCCATCTGATATTTCCCTTCATCAATCATTGCAATCCCACGAGTGCTGAAGCTTGTTACATAATTGATTTGCACTGAGAGATGAGGTCACTGGGCCAAGCTTTAACGTCTTCGATCTTGGACTTTCACGATGACTTCTGTGATGGTCTCTAAAAATGTCCTCCACTTCAAAACCCTGGAAGCTATGTGCATGAACTTATTTTATTCTAGTCGTTACGTTTAAAGACCTCATATAGTTCTCTGCCGTAAAAGACGAATTATATTAAGACTTCTGGCTGTTGGAGCAGAAGAATACCTGATGCCAAATTTACCTTTCGTGGATTATATTTGAACGCAATGAGATGAAACTTATTCGAAATGAAGTACTGCTTTCCCACGAGAGAATTACCGGCAAGGGCTTGTGATTTACGGGCGCAGCTGTAGTCGTGGAGATCTCTATCAGTATTAGCCGTCAGGAAGACACCCTTAATCATAGCTCTACTATCGGCTCACATTCATGCAAAGGTGTTCTTTGTCCAATTACTTCAACTGTTGCATACATTTAACGCTAATATTCAAATAACCGAAATACATGTCGAACCTTTCAGCATAATGAGACCAGAATCTTTTCCAGTGTGTTAATTCATATGCGGAATCCTAGTCTGGTATCAATATGAAAGGTTTCAATAGATTCCTTCAAATCGAACTCTGTATGCTGTATCTATTTACGATTATGAATGATATGATGGAGACTGACATACATCGAAATGAATATATATAGAAAGAGGGGAATATTACTTTTTTTAATATTTAAAATGAAAAATTGTTATATCAATGTGAAAAATCCCTCTACTTAACATGTATTTAATTTACAGTAAACTACAATTGGGTCACTTTTAAGTTACAGAGTCGGCTATTTTAACGATTAACAATATATATTTTACAATATTTACATACATTAGATATCTCATGAACTAGGAATATAAGATCTATTTAAGGGGTTGTCTTAGCCGGCCTTCTAATGGAACAGAATACATACACAACTGCTACGCGGAATTGGCAGTACTATAAAATCGGCGAAAGGTTACAAAAAGTGTAATAACCCTTTCTTCTTCTTAGTTGCTGGATTCAGAAATGACGTACGGTCCCGACGCTCAGCCCAACGTATCTTCCTCTTTGAACAATAAGCACCATCTCATTTAGTTTTCTCTTTTTTTTGCCACGGAATAGAGCAAACCTTCCGTCCGTTATTCAAATTTGCAATCTCCAATCTCTTAATGTTTTAATGACCACTGCCTATTGCCTAATATATTGAACTCCAAATATTTAGTGTACTGATGCTCAATCTCCTGAATCCTTAGACCCCCAAATCCATTTTTACTAGGTTTTTAGGTGTCCCCACTTCATTATTTCATTTCTGTCGGTGGTGTACCCTGATATTGCCAATCAAAATTATTTAACTGTCGTTTCTGGGAGGAGTCATTTACCCCATTCCACCGATGTTTTGGGGGAAAACACCATGCCCGCTCGCAACCCATTGTCACCGAAACTTAGACTTAAGGAAAACCCTGTCTGTAACCTCAAGCCGCCTGCCTTTGTGTCCCGCTAAATTCTGTATGTAGTTCTGTTTAACCATTACAAAAATTACAAAATTTCTAACAACTATTTGTATATAGCCTATAAGGAACATTAAATATTTCCCAATTACGCATTCTTTTTGAAATTTTTAATAATTTCACAAGTTTACTATGGCTCTGTGGTTAAATCACACTCGTACCCTCCTCAATACTGCCGTCCAAAGTAGAAAGGCAATAAGTAAAAATTTTGGCCATTTTAACAATATTTCACGGATAAATGTATTATAATTAATTTGTAAAGACAAATTCATATTTCTTGATAGGGATAAAACCATTTTCATATAAATATCGAAGTTCAAAAAACTGTATTACTTGATTTCTCAAAAGTAATTTTTTAGACTTACTCCCTTTCTCCTTTGGACGGCAGAATACTTGACCTCTAGTTTATTGCCCTTAAACAACATTCTTTCACAGTAATACATATTCAACTGATTTCTTTCTTATGTTCTGTCTCTTCCTATTGGCGCTTCTCTTTCTGATTTTATTCGTCAGTACAAAAGGAAAGCTTTTCACAACTTTAAGTATCAAGACCACATTGTTCGTCTTTCCCTGACATCACTGTTGCACGAAGATAACTCTTAATTACATTTGAACCTCTGATAGGATGTGCCAATTAAGTACTTATAAAATGTAAGAAACGTAGGTGGCAGTATCAAAACGAGTATTTTAAAGGTAATATCTAAATAATGCTGTGCTGGTGTATATCACATGATACAGCGCTCTCAATTTGGCATGAAGAATTGTGAGAGAAGTGTCCGCAAGGTAGGTCCCGCGTTTTCTCTCTGCTGTCTAAGTAAGTGGTCGGTTTGATGGATTTTCGTAGCAATCTCGTAGAGTTTATACGTCAGTAAATAACTGTTGATGAAACGTGCGTGGATTCTCTTCTGCACTCCAGAGGTAAAACAAAAATCGGAGCAATAAATACAGAAGATGACGAAGACTGTTAAATCATTCACGAAGGTGATGGTAAAAGTAGAAAAGGGACCAATAATAAAAGTAAAATATTATTAGTATAAACCACGAAATAAAGATAAAACGATGACATTACGAAAAAAATGATCTTCCGTCAAAGACAATGCAAGGACGATACCGGTTTGTCTCGAGTATGAAAATTATAAATTTGAAGGACGTACTCGTTGGAAATTTTTACGAGCTTTTTTATTTCCTAACCTGAAAAACTGACTCTCCAGAAAACAAATCACGTCGAGCGACGCTATAATATTGCCCAAAGAGGCAAAGATTTTCAGGATTACTCCGAAGCCTACTTTTTTTACACCTTGAAAAATATGGAGGAACACTCAGAAGTATTATGTTGAGAAATAATGTTAAAATAAATGGGTATTTATAATTTCACGTCTGTTTTGAACTATACAAAATAAGAATTTTATGGTCAATATCAGTTACAAACCGTTATTTTAAATTTTTTTTGAATATACTGTTTGTTACAGCTCATATCTTATTAAAGTATGTGCTTTATGTTGTGTACCGAATGGTCAAAATATAATATTTTCATTTATTTAAAAAATCGAATAATCATAATTAAAATTTCGATAAAAATATAAACTATTGGAGAGAACCATTATGAAATAGTTCAAGTGTTTATGTGGATCATCGAAGAAATTATTCAAAAATGAGTAGTGACGTCATGATTCAAATAATTGAAACGTTGATTATTGAAAGTGTTGATGACAACAATTACAGTGCTGTTTTATTTGATAAGTAATTGAATTATAAATGTATTTACAACTATTTATTCAATTACGATTTATTCTAGTATTGAATGAGATGAACAAGAAGAATGGATTTTCCACAATTACTTTAAACTGGAAATTTTCGCAATTATATTAGTGAGTTTCTGCTGGATTCTCAAGATGGTAAATAATTTCATAAATTCTTAGAAACCTGTTGAAGTCTTTCCTCTCTCAGAGTCAGAATCTTCATTATGTTTACCATGAAGAAGAATAAGGAAACTGGAGAATCGTCACTTTGACCAAATGCCACTCCAAACAATTCGGAGTGTCTCACGTCATTTAACCGTAGATCTCGTTACAGTGAAACCTCAGTTATTGATCGACTCTCTTATCGAATGAAATCGATTGCCGAACAAACTTATTAACTAAAAAATTGTCCCTCATGGCGTACCATACCGTGGTTGCGCTTTCATGAAAGAAATGCGTCCTAAAATGGGGTGAAGTTAAATGTTTTGTTAAAAAGTATCAACCTAATAACAATGTCAGTAAAATTTTCAGTGCCATACTTCAATAAATTATCTTTTAGTGAAAAAGGGGACTAGGGAGTACCTGCCGAATCTACTATCAAGTTTTCAGAACTTGTACACAAATAACTGATGTGAAAGTTTGGATTCAGAATTACGCGGTTTCCAGTAACGGCTTAATATATTTTACATTAATTCTTACGGCGAAAATTGTTTTCAAACTTTTCGGTTGGCAGGAAAGAATTCAATACGAAAACGCGTTTCCACTACACAGTGCTTTGTTTTTAGTTTCAATGTCTTCCAATCAATTGTCTTTCTGCTATGACTTCTGGTAATGTAATCAGAAACACCAAACGTATTCTTAACTGGACATAAATAAATTTCCGAGTCAAATTTGAAGTTCGTCGCCCCAGTTTTCGTAAGTGGATGATAATGTTCTGTGCTAGTGATCTCACTGTGACGTTCCAAGGATCGTGTTGCACGAATTCGAGTATTTTGGCCTATTTTGTTTGGGAGACAGAGAGCGGCTTTCGAGGTCGATTAAAGCATTTAGCGTGTACTAGTTGGGTGCGAAAGACCCCGGCCCCGGTCCCGGTCCCGGCGATGGCGAATAGAGATTGAATTAGTGGTGGCTGTATCTGTGATTGCATCTGAGGCAGGGATTTATGTTTGTGGCTGTAGTTGGCCGGAGGCGGTCGTGAGTGGCGATGCTATCTGGCCGCGTCACGGTCCACCGAACAGACGCATATTCGCCCCAATTATGCACCTAACACGACCACTTCCAAGCAGATCGCGACAATGCTTTCATATTCCTCAAAATCACACTTGCATACCTCGTTCCTTCTTCCACGAAATAAATAACATTTTCAGAATCATGTGAGTTATTCAATCTTTATGCCTATTTATTAACTATTTAGTATAAAACGTTCATTAAGCCAAAAAAATATTTCTCGCTGTCAGACCGATCAATAAATTTTTTCTTATAATTAAAAATCACATTTTAACTCCAAAAAAGGCACAAAATTCATATGACTTTATATGCTCCACATAAAAATATAAAAGCTTGGACCAATTTTTCCAAAAATTTGTACACGTGTAAATTGCGAACCGCAAACAATTGCTGTCGGGGTAAGACAAGACTACCTTGCTAAAAAACGGCTGATATTACCGTCATATTAATGCTTTTCGGGGTCAATGAGTTTGATTCTGTTTTTTGTGTGTATGGTTTCAACTCCGTTCGTCATGAGAGTGGAGCACTCATAGGGGTGGAGGTGGAAAGGCGTTATATAAATATAACGTGAAAACTATAGAGATTTGTGTCGACTCGGGGGTTATGGAGTTCCATTAACTTATTTCTTATATCCAAAACTCCACTTAAATTGCATTTTATCTCTGACGAACGTCCCCGTATAGACTTTAACCTGCAGTGAAAGTTCTACCAAACTTTGTACTCAAGTCCCTTACGACCTAACAACAAGTACTATTTCGGCTTAGTCACGTGTTGGTCAAGAGATTATTTACGAATCAAATTATGTACCGGGTTAATGCAAATATATACCCAGGCTAAGCTCGGCACCAAATTAGTTTAAAATAAAATAGATTCTACTGTTCAAACTTAAATTGCGATTTATTTTTGCTTATTGGAAACCTGCGTCTAGCCCAGTGTGGCAGATTCTTCAACTCTATTGTGAAAAAATTGAATACATGATATTATAGACATCATAAAACATAAGTCATTCTGTGGATCCTGAAATGAAGCTAAGCTTCCTGGATATGGAATGAGTCGAATAGTTTTACATAAGTTTGTTACATTATTAAAAGGATAATGTTACATCTAATAACACATGCGAAACTGTTAACGTTTAGTTACTGTAATGAAATCAATAACATATATCTACAAATTCTTTTACAGAATAGACGTAGTTGCTAATTCAGCTTTACATTGGTTTGGTTAATTTCTGAGCTGTTTAATGTGTTTGGGAAGCTTGTTGAAAATGTCGCTCCCTTTTATTTTTTGAGTAACAGCCTACATGAGGGTAATCATGAAACAGGTAACTCCCCTTTAATAGCATAGGAAGGGAATTGAAAACGGGGGATATGGAAGTTAGAGAAAGGCAGCCAAGGATTGCCTAACGCCCCCCCCCCCGGGCTATAGTTTAAGGATCCTACCCGGTGTTTCACCCAAAGAGATGCAGGGAAAACTATAGAAAACCTGCATCAGATAGGTCGGGCTGTTGGGTACTATTCTCACGCCCTTCCGAATGACGGGAGATGAATTTGCTGTGGGGTCGCAGAATTCCCTTTCCGTATTTGCCACTGATCCTATCTCTTATTTTGTTTAACAGACTACATTAGGGTTATCCTGAAACAGGCAACTCCCTTTTAATAGCATAGGAATGAAATTGAAGAGGGAAGATGAGGAAGGTAGAGCAAGGTAGCCAAGAGTTGTCCAAACTGGTTTCCGTGTTATTGATAGTCTTTTACATTCCGCATGAAAGTTATATTTATTTATTTATGGCGTTAATTTTGTGTACATCTGAGTCTGTAGTGTATACATTTTTATTGTTAATCACAAAGAGCATTAATGAGATACTGTGGTAACTTGGGAGGGTATGTTGGTAAGCCTAAATTTTTTTAACAATATCTCGACAAGTTGTTAATGAGCTGACTTGACATATTATTATGACCCGTTTCTGGATAATAAATAGCTTTTCTTTTGCTGAAGAGTCGCCCCAAAAAGTAATGCCTTAAGGCAATACAGAATGAAAGTTTCCATTATATACTAATTTTGTGATTGGATATTCATATAGCTAGATATGCTTCTTGCAGCATAAGTAGCTGTTGAAAGTAATAATAATTCCCCTAAAAGATTGTATCCATAAATAATGAAATTCAACCTTGTCAATGTTTCACATAATCTGCTAACCTAACAGGTATGGTTGTATTATACTGGTAAAAAAATGTACCCACTAGGAAAGTAACACGATATTGAGCTTATTTATTTTAGGTGATTTTATACGTAATAATACACACGGTGAAGACTTCCAGAAACATGGACACTAAGAAAGAAGGAGTTTTGAAATGTGGTGTTCAGAAAGAATTTCAAACGAATAGAGTAGAAATATATAGTAAAATGTGAAATTTTGTAAGTTGATTAAATGTTACATTTTTTAAGTAGATTAAATGAAAAGAGACAAACAGATGAACGTAACCATAAATTACGGAAAAATTGTTTAGATTGGTATCATCGAAGGACGCTAGGATGGACGTGCACGTCATGACAAAAGAAGAAAAGTGGAGCTACTGTACAACTTCAAAACAGAAAGAAGATGCTTAGGAGGGAGCGAGGTGGAGAAGCAAATTTACAGTATCTGCCAGTATGCCACATCACTACCCCATATTCGCAAAAATGTGCCTATATTTACTTTTGGAGTTTCTCCAAACGCCATTTCAGATAAACTGTTTCAATACTTCCTATCATCTGTCTGGCCTTATTTTAGAAAATATGCTCCGTTCTCTCGTAATGACTTTGTTATTACGTCATAGACTGGGTCCCCTCAATAAGCTTTTTGTCCCATAAAGCTTTCAAAGTAGCTCTTTTTCTCCTTCTTAATATATCGCACTTTAGCTGCCTTACTTTATCGCCGCCGCCTCAGAACATTTACCTGTACCAATTTCACTGCTCTTTTCCGCATCCTCGCTTTCAAGTCCCTTACTGTGTTATTAAGGTGGAGTTGTCTCCACGTGGAATGCGCTCATGTAGTGTGTCAGACTAAGGGAAACTGCTCCCCTTCTAAAGATTCAGCCTTGCTTTTACTGTCTGGAACCAAACATACCGCACCATTAACGAGGAATCTATGGGTTTCCCGTTTTTAAGACAAACTTCGAGTGTCACATTAGGGCACGTTGGTGTACTGAAAAGTAGGAGAGAAAGTAAAACTGAATTTAGTGGGAGAATCTGGACACAGAACATTGTAGATGCTTGGATCAATGCAAATATCGATCTTATGCTCCATGTATTAGCTACCATGAATGAAGGAAAAATATATTGGTCGTTTGCATACATTATTTATCCTATTTTCACTGATGTGAAAACTTCAGAATTCATTTGTTCCTGTCTATGCAGAAAAGTTTAAATGAAAATAGTTAACAAAAGCCGAGAGACATTTTTTCGTTTAAAAGATTTCAGTTAACAAAAGTGGAATCGATAAACTTATAGGTCTAGGGAAAATTATTATAGAGAGCAATGATTGATTACAGCCAAATTATTTGCAAATTAATAAAGTAATATACCGAATGTATTAGTAAACGCCTTAGGCTAGACTGTTTGAAATACGAGTATATATATCTTTATATAACAGATAAAATCTCTCATAAGTTTAGATTATGGAAATCCTAACTTCGATCAAAAACTAAACCAATACTTTACAATGATTTTCTTGTCAGTTGATAATTATGATAGTCTGGTAATAGTAATAGTTTAACTTTCATCATTATCTTAATTACATTTAGAATATAATACAGCAAAATGATAAACATTACGTCAACCTGTTATTATGTTTATTAAAGTATATGTTATTACACTATATTTTTAATGGGGGCACCAATTCATACAATCGTGCAATATTTTCAATTGAAAATACATTTTACAAATATTTCGATTCATTTAGCAACACAACGCAGATTATCACTAAAATAAGAGTCATTTAATAGTGTTTTACAGTATTCATATGTAGAAACTATCGGTTTATTAACTATATGCATACTATTTTGTGTACAATTCATATGTGGAATCTGAAATTCAATTGTATGATATTGCAATTATTCATTCTAATTTAGAACATTTTGTTAAAATGATTATATATTCCATCCCATAGTTAATATGAGGCGTATTCCAAACAAAGACCCGTTTGGTCATAGAAGAATAGGGTCTTGAGAAAAGGCTTTTATTGACATTAATATTTTCTAGATACCTACTTTACTTTTCCACATAATCGTCGCTCACAACCAGCCGCCTGGGAATTGAACAAATTGTTAACAACAGTCTTGACTGTTGTTTCGATTCAGCGTAGGTGTACGATATCCACGACTCGTCGTCCGTAACAATGTGGGAAATCAAATGATCTCCATCTTCCGTTGAGTCTTTCGGACCATGGTTAAAAACTAACAAAGACAAAGCAGATCTCTTTTCATAATATTTGGGAACTGTATTTACCCCAAATAACGAAATACCAGTGCCTATAATTCCTAAAGATTTTTAAGTGGCAACACTTTGAATGAACCTCAGTTGAGAGTAAAATATTTCAATTCCAAAGAAATTCAGAAACAAATTTATTTACTGAATAAAAAAAAGCTCCAGGAGTAGACCAAATTACTACAAAAAAAAGACTTCTATTGCTAACATATATATTTAACACAGTAATAAGACTTCAACAATACCCACAAAATCTTAAATTATATGAATCGTAAATTCAGAACTAGAGTAAACGGCGTAACTTCCACCTTTCACCTAATCAAAGCAGGCGTTCCACAAGAAAGTGTCCTTGGACCCTCTTATACTACAATCACAGGGAAATTCGCTGACGACACGGTTCTTATGGCTATTAATGAAGATCCAGTAAGAGCAAGTGCACTTTTACAAGATCATCTTAATTTACTTCAGGAATGGACAGATAAATGGAAAGTCAAAATTAACTAGACCAAATCCTTACATGTTACATTCACTTTACGAAAACAACAATGCCCACCAGTAACTAAACAACAAACATCTCCCGGTATCAACGAATGTAAAAAATCTCGGAATAGACTCAAAATTAACCTCTAAAATTCATATAGAAAAGAAATTAAAACAAAAGGACTTGCTTCTTTGAGAATTATATTGGCTACTCGGCAGGAGATCAAAAATCTCGTTAGAGAACAAAATCACTATATATAAAGCGACTATCAAATTTATATGGACATTCGGAATCGAGCTCTGGGGATATACTAGTAAGTCCAACGCTGCCATGATACAAACGGCACAATCAAATATCCTCAGAGCCATGGTTGATGCTCCATGGTATGTGAGGAATCGAACTTTACACCAGAACCTAGGCATACCTTTCATCCAGGATGTTATTCAAGAGGGAGCCAATAAATCCCACAAGAAACAACCCTCTTATACAATCACCGCTGTAATACCTATAGAACATGTTACTCTGATTGCTATTTCAATAAATATATAAGAATTTTAAAAAATTTGCCTATAGCTCTCCAAAAATGGTTGTGCACTACGCATTATTTGCTCTTTGTGATGATCAATGAACTATTTTGGGAACCACCTCGCACAGAGTTTGTGATATCCAAGGTGCTCAGTGACAGTCCTGTAAATACAGGCTCGAGCAGCATGTAGGAATTCATAAGTCAGACAACTGATCGTCAATCGCCGATCACTTCGAAGTTTTTGGTTCACTTGATCAACGATGTCGTCGGCCTGCCACTCCCCTGTGCATCGTGAACATTTGTGCGGCCATTTTGAAATTATCGACACAATTTTCGAACTTGTTTGTCACTCATTATTTCAAGTCCATGTACACTAGGCATAACTCACGACGAATTTCAGCAGCTGAAGATCCTTTTGTTAGCAAAAATCTAATCACAGAGCGCACTTCACGACTGGCGGGATCTATGATTGTCGCAGCCATTGAGTCATGCTCTCGCCTCTGGAAAACGACTAATGAATCCAGTAGTTTCCTGAAGAGCCAGGAGATAGCGCTGCATCCGTGAAACTTTATTAAGTCCTACCATCAATTCAATATTGGCTTTGGAATACGCCTCGTATTTCTCATGGACCCATGTAATTTTGATTCTTCTATGCACACGTCTCTAAAACAAACCGCTAAAAACGTCTTATTAAAAGAATTTATTCTTAAAAATTATTCCGCGGTGTGTTCCAAAATATCCTTTTTGTCTTAACAGGAAGTGCTGCTCAGTACAAATGTACGAGACTCGTCGTTTCATTTTGAAATACAGTTATTTTCTATTATAGTCCTTTCCAGATCAACATAAAGGTCCTGGAGTTGAATTAATTGATTTTCTAAAGGTGTTAAGGTCGTCACGACTCTTCATATAATATATGTAACGACTGGCCGAATACCTGTGGTTCACTATGGTGTGTCGTAAAATACCATCGCTGCGTCCAGACTGAAGTTCCGCCGTCTACATCACCTTCGCGCCCTAAATAATATTTTATTATAAATATTGACGTGATAAATTAATATAAAATGTATGGCATTTGAAGTATTCTTCTAAAATGAATTTAATGTCGCCACGACTGCAAAGCGTAAAGAATTAAGGGGTTGAAATGTTATCATTTTTACATTTACCTTACACCACCTTAATAACTCTAACTCTTATAGCTTCACAAAACGACGTGCTCATTATCTGTTATTAATAAGTTAATATCAAACCTACTAAGGTATTTTAGAATACGATTACAATCCTACAGTAAAAGAAATATTAACTCATTAAAGTAGTTACGTCGTAAACTGCTGGTTGAAAATTCTGTATTTGTATGTATTTATTTTGAAAAACTTCCCCATGAAACGATTTCCTGTTCTTTTTACCCCTTGTGAAAGCTTTTCATCCCCATTTTAGCAGCTCCGAGAGGTAACAAAATGAAACAAAGCTGTAGTCTTGGCAATGACCAGTTCGATATTACGATATTATGATCGTATTTCACATAAAAATAATTTGCTACTTTTAGTGGTACTTAATTATTGGCAGGGAGTATAAAGCTTTTTACCTCTGATGTGCCGTGTTTCGAGACCCAGTTATATTATTTATTACGAAATTTATAGAGAAAATTAAGAGATGAAGCTGTAATACTGGAAAATTATTAATACTTGCCTCATTGCTGGCGTTCAGTTGTGTTTTGTGCTTAAAAAGGAAACAAAATCGGCCAAGAGAAACAGTATATAAATAATATCACTGTATGTGAGAACGAAATTAGATGGGATTTATTTTCTAATGATATTCAAATGAGAACAATTAAAATTTCAGGTAATACAAATATGATTTTATTATAGTCCAAATAACAAATGGTAAGAACACCTTATTCTAATAGCTTAAGGGAAGGAAAAAGGCCATTGCAGCAGACATATTGGTTCCTGTTACTCAGCTTAGATTATATGGAATAAATGAGGCTTTCGGCAAGTTCATGAGAATAAATGTCTTCTGGAGGAATTATGACGTGTGGAGAGTGTAATTTTAAAACACGTTAACTATATCGTTCATCTTTGACACAGTACACCTCGAAGACAAGATTTTGCCACTTATTTGCAATCCGACGTGCGTGAAGCTATTTGCGTAGCTGCCTCTGGGATTCTGCAATTTTCCGGGACGTTAAGTGGTAAACGTTTATGGTAGGCGTGATAATTGTTATACGTTGATGCAAATTTAAAATGGCGGGGCGGGGCTTGCACTGTTCCCCTTTAACTGTGTTCTGGAGGTGGATCGATCGACGCAACAGGTAATGCCATGCACTGCAATTAGCGACCACAATAGCCCGGCATGCCACGGCGCGGCGCCACGGACCTCCATCTCACCTCAAAAACAAACTCTCTAAATTATAAGCTATTCCTTCAAACTAACCACTTTTAAAATTAACATTTTCAATAAAAAATGTATTTACCCTAGAGGTAAGAATTTATACCTGTAATGCGTCCATAGCGAGTTAGTGCATAAAATTCGGCATAGAAGCTGAGTTTGGTTGGCTTAGGTTTTCGATTTACAAAAAACTTTTTGTACAATGTACGATAAGCAATAAAACAGAAAATTCTCATTTGGTAACTATATTGATTACAGTAGGATAACGTTACGTGTATGTTCTTCACATTACCTTCGGTAATAAATTATGGGCATCCAGTAAGATAAGAAGTGGTTAACAGTTCAAAAATAAAGTAAAACAAAAAAATGTATCTCATATGACATCGTGAAGCTAAGCATGGAATTATATAACAAATGAATTTCGTAAAACTACTTTCATAAGCTATAATTGTTTCTTCCCACATCATTTTTACTAACAAGTAAGTTATATGCTTCCGACTATGCTTCGTCCGTCCACTTATATTACGGATTGTGTTTGAAAACAATAGGAATATCAAATTTCCTGTAAAGTTTTGCATTTTGTAAGTTTTGTAATAATGATGACGCAAGTTCTTAATAAAAAAACGGTGATTTGTCTAAATTGTAGGCCAATACATTGTGAAAGGCAAATAACATTATTATGAACCAGGGGGTATGGCTGGGCTGTCTGAGACAGAGGTAGCCAGTGCCCTCCTTGCCTGCCCAGAGGATTCACGCATCATTATTTACCTAGTGGGCTCAATTTATTTTATTTTATATTTTATCTTAAAACATTAAATAAACCTCAATTATTCGCAGCAATACAAGAAAATCTGTCTTTCGCTTCTAAAACCCGAAGAAAATATGCGGAATAATTATTGCTAGTTAAATTTTAAGACTAAGTCTGTGAAAGGCCATAAATTGTGTTATTAATTTAAATCAGACGTTATATTCAAAAAATGTTTATTTAGATAACTAATTTAATGCTGCTTGCATTGTAAATAGGTCATCTTTTGCTAAATACATTATTATTATATTTATTGTGAGTCATACTGGATCATTGCCTACTATCTAAAATTTTTCGGTTTCTGTTAATATAAAATAACTATCTGCCTCTCTTTCAGTACAATTCCTTCCCTAATTGGCTATTGATTGATATGCCAAAAACCTATTCCAATCACTCCAATAACTAGTTCTCCACTCTCACTCGATGATATCATACTGGCGGTATGATCTATTATTATATAACTAACGGGTGTCTGTTAATTAAAAAAAAATTGTTTTAAATCCTGACCAAAATTATTAATATTTTTAAAATTCAAATGTACCAACTTTTTCCCTTTTATATAATTTAATAAAATAGCCCATTCTAGGTAAAAATTTAATTAATAGTTCAATCTACAATGTACTTTGATAATTTAGACAACAATAGAAATTTAGTAAAATGTAGTAAATGTAAATTTACATACTGTTGCTACTAAAATATAAATTTGTTAAATAACTTTGAACCAAACGTAGTTGATATATTGAGCTTCCTGTTTAGTAAACTATAGAATGGTTAGTATCGTTATTCTTTCAATAGTGCATATTTCACACAGTACAGCGGCGATCTTTATTAGCACAAGTTTGTTAAAAATATTATTTTAACATGTGATGGATTTCACTGGGGTACAGGGCTGGATGACACGTGGCCACAGACAGCGTAAGGAAAAGTGATAATTTTTTGTAAAGAAACTACAAGAATTAACGGCCATAAATCGGTAAAAGGTGACCGAATCCAACCGCGCGATAAGATACCGGACGCTGAGGACGCAGAAGTTGAGGTCGAAAGGAAATATATCAGAGTGCTTGAATTTAGAGATAGACCTACATTAGTTTGAAAATTCTAGCACCACTCACAAAATAGGGGGAGAACGACTAAAGGGGACTTGCATGATTATTGTTCAAGGCAAAGAGCTGGGACTTGCACAAGATCATTAAATTAAAAGGATATATCTCCTGTAAATTGTGATGTGTTACCTTAAATGAAAACTTACTAAATGTTTTGGTTTAAGTATCGTATTAATCTGGTAATCCAGTAATAATTCCCTATTTACTTTGACTAATTAGCTCCTCTTTCAGCAGTACATTTTTGATTAAAGATTACCGCGGCAGAAAGGCAGGATAATATATAAATTACCCCTGTAACAATTGGCGTTATGAATTTGGGCATATTTAACTCATGTAATTAAAATTACAATATTTGGCACCAAATGTGTGGGTTTCAATAATAAACCTGTACATATTGTAGCAACATTTATATTATACATACACGGATAAAAATACTGGACACTAAAATGGGAACATTGAAATAACACATGAAGTTACAGTTCTTGTGAGTCTGCTTGGCATGTTTATATGCGCAGTTGGGAAAGCAGGGGAGTATTGTCGTTTGAGGAAGAACTTCCCCTTCAAGGGACTGTCGGAACGCTACTAGGATTGTTAAGTACATTAATTGAATGCGTATTACGGGATATTGAAACTGCGAAAACTTATTTTAAACACACCCTGCAATTATTAGCTATTGAGTTTCTTGATGTACTACATATCCTGAGTTGACAGCAATATATATTTCCTAGCGACAATGTTTTCATAATTGTTTTTACACTACGAAGTTGCGGTTACGAGGGTGGCAGTTAAAGTGAGCTCCAGTCTACTACCCCTCCCCCCACTATAATATGGGCGGAGTTGTCCATTGCACATCGTGTTGACATGTGACACGACTATCTAAATCTCCCGAACAATACTAATCTCTGGAGGTCGAGGTTTAACAATGATAGAACTTCTGAACAATACCGGAAATAATAATGATTTGTAGAATTATCCAGTGGAATAATTATCCTTGTGCAAACGGTAATGATCTTCGTGAAATGGATTAAAAATTTAATTTCAGGTAGAACAGCGAATTAGAAGTAATAGGTTCATAATTAAAGCTAAAGTAGGGTACTGGGCCGCGTAACTGGGTCTGTGTATAACGAGAAAGAAGGTAAAGTCATATTTATATGCGACTTTTAACAGTGCGTAGAATTTATAGATTTAATACAACACATCCTCAGTCACTAGGTGTTATTACCACAAGCTTGTATAAACTATTTGTTTAATAACTTGGATTTTCTCATGATAATTATGTCGAAAGCTTTCTTAAATAAATATAAAATTTGGATACGAGACTGTTTTTCAAAGGTTTATACCTTAATTTTTTGCAAATGTTTTGAATTGTAGTCGATTTGAGCATTTAGTGAAAGTTTTTGAATGGAAAGAGACAGCTGTCGCGGTTCGTGGTGACCACAAGGCACTTTTTAATGTGTGTCAGACCACATAGAGGCCAAAAGAGGTCAAGGAAACTCGAACCAAGACAGGGAGTGACAAAATCCTGTACAACATTGACTAAATCTTTACAAAGATTGTTGCTACGGCGTACTTTTCGTCATGGATGATAGTTTCAAATACAACTAAAAATAAGATAGGTTTGTGTATTATGACTAGCTGTGAGAAGGAAACGTGAACATTGATATTGTTTATACAACATCAATGTAGAAATCAATATCCATGATTACCATTAAAACTATTAATGACCTCATTGTGACGATAAATTGGCAATAATCCCTTTTTTAAAGTTTAAATAAGGCCAAAATAAAAAAATAGTGAAACATAAACTATAATTTAAAAACAACTACATGTTTCGGTCCTGATCTGAACCCTCTTCAGGTTGAACTAAATAACAGTGCACCAAAATTATGATATTCCAAAGATATTAAAGTAGAGCCAAAGAATACAGTAATTAAAGAACCAAAAGACAAAATTAAAAAAAGCAAAGGTAATAATTATACATTTGATATATTACATTTCATTAATTAAGATATTATATACAACTTACTACTGAGCAAATTCGTCATGGATTTTACATTCAGAGTATTAATGTTCTGTTTAATTTGATGCATTTCTGAAATTAAACGGGATTTGTAATTACTGTCTGTCTAAAATTTGGTAATTATTCCAAAATATGTTTTGAAACGACAGATAATTGTCTTGTGAAAACTTAATATTGGATCTATGTATCTTGATTCTGGTGCTGATGGCTCGTTTAGTTTGGCCTATGTATACACACGGACAGTCATTGCTAATTAATTTATAAACAACATTCTGAATTTTGTTTTTATTAACTGGGTCTTTCAAATGTTTTATAATAGTGAATAACTTATTGGATGATTTAGTTGTGAGCTGGATGTTGTAGGAGTGGAATAGGTTTTTCAAAGAATTGTGTAAAGGTTGGTGGAATGGCATAGTAATGTAATTTGTTAAGGGTTTCGTGGGATTGGTGTTGGGTATTTGGCCTTAACCCTTATTGTTATAATTTTTGTTGCATTGTTATTTAGTTCAACCTGAAGAGGGTTCAGATCAGGACCGAAACATGTAGATGTTTTTAAACTATAGTTTGTTATGTTTCACTTTTTTTGTCATCTTTACAGAGATTAATAACTATTATATTCCCTATTTTTAAGTAAAATTATCTTTTTTATAGAACTGTGTGAAAATTGATTGTAAAAATTGTGTTACGTGTTGAAGATTTCTTGTTGAACGGGAATGAGCATCATGGCCACTGGAATCTCCGTCTCCGTTACCTGGGGTATCGATGGCGGAAAAGCTGCCGCTTTTAACACACAGGACGGTGTTTGTTTTTGAAAGAGATCTGGCAAGTAGGTCTGGGTGTCTCGGAATGGGGAAGGGATCCTCCCCTAGCAAACACGGAACCCCCCGGGACGGCGACGGCAACGGCGACGGCGAAGAGGAAGAGGGACAGGGACAGGGTAATTATTGCGTCGTGCGCCGTGCAGGGGCGTAGGGTTAAGTTAGGTCAGGCCCTCGCCATCCTACCCTTCCCAATTATTCAAATTCGCAGACTGCCTTGATTAAGCGACTCGCAAACAGTGCTGGGCTTCTTTCATTTATGCCAGGGCTATCGATGGTCGTGCAAACAACACGATTCGGATGCAGGAGGCCAACCCTTCTCCGATTCTCCAGACTGCCGGAAGTTATGCGACACGTTCCAGCTCTCTTCAATCCCCCCATTTCTAAAGTAAGCCCGGCGCTTAACTGTGGCGTCATTCCGTTCTGCCCCGGCTTACGTAATCCAATCTATAATAACAATAAATTCTTTTAACTTCCGTTTCCACTACCCTCAAAATCGCATACGAAGCTTCCCCCCCCCCCCGCTTTCTTTATATGCTATTCTATAGCATACTTGAAGGAAAATTATTTTGCTTCATCCGTAACTTATTTTCTTGACAATTTATTATAGTATTATTTGCACTCTTGAAATAATTATTATAGAGAATTTATATCGTGTAAGAAATTAAAATGACGTTTAGAAAAGTGAAAATCCCGTCTGTTCTATTTGAGATAGAATTAGTTTCAGAGACTTTACTGACATTCACATAGTTTAGAAAAACCTATTCTACTTCAACTATAATCGTATTTGATCTCTCTTATTTCTGAATAATCCAATCAGGCACAATATTCATCCATAGTTAACAAGAGATCAAAAAAATATTCAACTGGTTCAATGCCTCTACCTCCAGAAATTCACTGGAATCAATTGGCTTGATTTCTATTGTACATTACTACAAGTATATCTTATTTCACAATATGCATTTTCAGATTTAAATATAGGTCCTTCATCTTCATCTTTATGAGCACAATTCTTAGAATTATAATAGTTGTATTATAAATTTCGAGAAATACGTATACTCAGTTTTGAAATTTATTACTTGTAGCACAATTATGTCATCTCATGACGAATCGTAATATCATTAGATGCATACTAGAAGATGTCTACCATGTGCAGTTTTCAGTTTTTTCTATTATATACGGTATTACTGTTTTAAAAAGTAAGAAATCCGGGATGCATACATCAGGCCGTTGAAATGAAGTTACGACAGAAAATAATGAAAGAAATTACAAGCGTCCAGAGTAGTAGATGGAAAGATTTATTTAATTGTATTGGGCAAATCCTGTTGGTAATATGTAAAACTAGATTAAATAAAGGTACACGATATATGTATATAAAAGAATATATAAATGAGAGGGAGACTTAATGTTCCATTAAGGGGTTGGAATGGTATTCTTTTCATAAAATGTAACTACCAAAACATAAGATTACGCAGAAAACGGTGGACACTTACATTTGGAAACAAATTTTTCCTCGGTTTATGACTTCAACTTCGATACTAGCTCTGTTCATAAAATTTGCAGCTACAGTACTCTCTATTCCCTAGAAATGTGCAGTTTCGCTCATAAAGATTATAGTAAACAACATGGTTTTATTAACATTAAATGTGTTATCCGGTACAGTTCACCAACTGCCAGAAACAACTTATTCTGTTTACTATGATTTCATTTGTCTACATATTAGCTAATTGAATCAAAAAGTCTCTTCTGCTTCAGTCTTCTATTTCTTGATTGGGTGATTGGAGCTTCCACGATTGATGCCATGATGGGGTTGCTTATAACCAAATATTTTCTTCCGTGTGGATTCATACATCTGTCATCTTGTTCT
This sequence comes from Eucriotettix oculatus, assembly GCA_034510155.1. Lineage (NCBI taxonomy): Eukaryota > Metazoa > Arthropoda > Insecta > Orthoptera > Tetrigidae > Eucriotettix > Eucriotettix oculatus. The sequence goes on along the minus strand of CM067376.1, from coordinate 233,783,366 downwards.
CAAAACCAGAACATTATTACGTCTTGTTAGGGTCGGGGCATAAATCAGGGTCTGCTCCAGGAAGATTTTAATGAAGAGGCAGCAGTATTTGAATAAATTGTTTCCATTGACAAGAGAATTGATTTGGACACTGACGACGATGACGTTCATAAACTATTGAGTGAGCATCGTAATGAGTTCTTTCAGAAGAATAAATTGCTTAAAAGTATGATAAATATTTCACTGTTTATCACTGAAACTATAATATTCCGGGTTATTCAACAAAATAAGATCTAGACAACATGAGTACGTTCCGTGGTTCTGGAACAGAATGTGCTTACAATTATTATAGTGGAAAATATAGATTTCGGTTAAGAACAATTTGAGGTACGACTTGAGTCAGGAACAAATTCGATTCGTAACGGGAGATTCCAGGTTATGAATCTGTTGTCGCACGATCAGGAAATCCAGCCACGTATATCAAAACTTCCATTAAATGAAGTAATTTTTGGGACTTTACTTGTGAAATTGAGCAATTAGAACAAAACCGATAACAGTTATCTCGGTAAAACGATACAATATAAATGGAAATGGTAGAAGTAATTGGATTTTTGTCGTGCGAATCGGAAGCGGTCGTAAAAGCGAGCGCGTTCCAGCGCATTGTGGAATTAGAGCCGTCACCCCAAGATGGATTAAGCTCATCACATTAAGTCCCTGTGGAAATCTCATCTCATCCGGGAAGAGCTCCAAGTCTGTCCTTACACGTTCTCAGCTTCTTTTTTTATCGACGCTTTCGGCTGAGGGACCTCATATTACACCAGACACTTAGCCAGAACATTGAATTTACTTCGTTGTATCAATAATTTGCTTGCTCTTCAATTATAAGGTAATACGTTTCCTATTCTTGATACAAATCATAGTAGTCTAACCGGATGATTTTCAAATTTGTTATCGGTTACTGCGTAGTGGGATTCCATGTCTTGGACCCAATTCACACGTTTATACTCTTCACTAATTTAACCAAAAATAGTACCCGTGAATGGTATTGCGGTGAACAGAACGGATACGAATGAAGAACGTTGAGGCTCACAGTTGAAGTGCAGGGTAAAGAAGAAATTAAGCATACGTTTTGCGATAGACGTATCAAGAAGAAATAACTCATGAAACTATCGTTTCTGACATTAAAACTCTTTTTGTCTTTTGCGATGGATGATGAACGACTCAGTAGTGTGCCTTAATATTCAGAACATTACCACTGTTAAAGGTAGTTAATTCAACTTATATAGTGAGACATTTTTCATAAATTTCAATAAATCTAGAAATATATTTTCTTGTTTAGAAGAAGTCCAAATTCCTTTGTACTTCTACCACGTTTTATAAGTCTTACATCTTTTTGTGTGTTGTGATATTCAGTCCTAAGACTGGTCTGATGCAACCTTCCGTGCTAACCTATCATGCGCAAGCCTTTTCATATCTACATAGCTACCATATCCCAAATGCTACCTAATCTGCTTAATTATTCCATCCTTTGGCTCCCTTTTCTGTTCTTACCCACACACTTCCCTCTAATTCTAATTTTACAAGATCCTCATACCTCAAAACGTGGCCTATTAAACTATCCCTTCTCTCGGTCAAAGTCCTCCAAATTGTTCTATCTTCCCCTATTCTACTTAAAACTGTCTTACATCTATGAAGTCTAATATTTTTGATTTTCCACGGGGTACGTGTGACCTTCTTATCCGCAGAATATAGAATAGAAACAAAACGAAACGACTTGGGAATACTTCGTCAAGCATCAGTTCTGTTAAAAACCTTTTTTTTGCTAGTTTTCCATTCGTCTTTTCCCCCTCATACTCTTTCCATTCAACGTGTTTGGGTGTACAAGTTATTTCCATTCCTATAGCTACTTGCTTTTAGTACCATCATTTTTATCTGGTACTCATACAACAGATAAATATATTTCCGTATGATGAATTGGAGGTCGCCATTTGAAGAATAGCGCTGCAAGGAAATAACGGATAGAAAGGCTGCCGAGCGACACAGGTCCGTGCTGAAACCTCACTAACGTCCCGACGGGAGAACTCAGTCAATCGGCGCCTGGCCAAAATTAGAGCCTTTAATGTGCACGTCTCCACGCAGGTGCTGCTCTGGAAAAAGTCTCCAGATTGGATGAAACGCATCCCGTAATACACGCAGTCATGACCGCAAGTCTATTCTTAGCCAGTGTCACGGAGCTCAAGTCGTAATCCTTAAGTTATTGAGTGGCAGCTGAGCATCTGTGCGAGGAATGCAAATCTCACTTTTAACGCACGACCAGTTAAGTCTGACGTCGAGCAGAGCAAACATCACAATTATTTTGGGAATTACTTGTCGTATGTGGATTGTTTTCCGTCTTGGCCTACCTTTACTTATATTTCCGCATGAAATCAAGCACCACTTCCTATTTCCTAGTAGATTTATATACCGTTTTCTCTTTCTTACGATTCCCACTATTCACCTATCCATCTGTTAAAGTGTCTAATGGTTGGTAATTCCTTGTTTCATGTGGAATCATTATTCTCTTGCACCTCATTTTATTAAACCTCCGGTTTAGCCGGTTTTCATGTCCGTCGGAGTTCCACGAACTACTTATAATTCAGTGTTACAAATTAGTTTATCTTCCTCAGGACAGATACACGAGCTTGACCTACTGATACCTGCTTCCAGTCTTATAAAACCTTTACATTTTTTACGTCCTACTTTAAACAAATTAAATGTTGATTGGTTTCTAGCAGCGGGTTACTACAAATTGAGTTAATATTTTTCAAAATATTTCTAGTTGAAAAAAATTGAATGTTGACTGCTACGATCCACTTCACTCCTTTCACTGAAATAAATTTTTTAAATGTATAACCTCATTTAATTGAATACGGGGTCAGCTGCTACAGCGTATGTCCCGTAAAATTAATGACATACACCATATCATTAATCTGTTCATATTTTAGAAGAAAGACAAGAATGGAAAAATGTCGACCGGAACAGGGACTCGAAACCCAGACTTCGTGTTATCCGGGCGTGCGCTCTACCAACTGAGCTAATCCGAGTCGATGTCCAAGGACCGATTCAACATCCCTCAATTCCCATAAGCCTAAGCCAGGCTCACCTACAATCCACTAATCACATTGTTCACACCGTAATTCTAAGATCTAATACGCGAAGAATGGGCATTTATCAAAGGTGCATGGAATTCAAGTGAAAGGAAGTAGAAATGCTTCAACCAAGCTCACGAAGGAGCGTATATATATATAAGCAGAAACACGAGAATGGAATAATGTCGACCGGACCAGGGACATCTTCTTCCTTGGCTCTGCAGCCCATTGAGGGCCTTGGCCTGCCGGGTCGACCGCGGGCTGTCATTTTACAGACACATTCTGAATTTGGACTGATACAGCATATCGATTCTCCAGAAGTTTTAGTCCCAGTGTCCGTGATCATGACCTCTGTGTTGTTAAGTTGTGACGCTAGCCACTAGACTTAAGGAAGTCGGTAATGATACAGTTTTCCATACTAATTTATTTGATATGGTATTTGATTCAACTTGACAGAATTAAAACCTGCTATTTCCCAGACGGATTAACAAAATAGTGTCGGATAGCAAATAGAAATATCCTTGCAAAATTATATAAGGTTGACTTGCTATGTAATTGTTATAGATGAAGTTGTAATCCCTGATAAGAAAGCTTACAAAATCTTTTTTATAATATTAATCAATGCAAAGGGTATAAATGAATATAGTGTTTGTTTATAAACGCTGGTCATTGAGACGGAAAGTGAACTAAGAGAGAGGCACCGGTTTATTGGCTGTATTGTTTTTTCGGCAAGAACATTAACTGGCCAAGTTTCTGTACTGCTTTTAGAATGCCAACTGTATAAAGGAATCGATAGTGGTCCTATAGGTGGCTGAAATACAACGAAGTTATAATTGATTTGTAAAGTTCGTGAAACACACGCGGCTTTTGGATCATTAACAGGTTGGAGAGCAAGGGATATATGCAGCTATAGAAGTACGGGTAGGAAACCGCCTTCGCCGATGTGTCAGGAGTTCGATTCTGGGCCAGATGTTACAACGGGACACCTTGCCGAAATCTCCGGAGTCTCAAGTTAAACTATTCCCTTATTACTGACATGTACTAAGTTGACGACGGGTCAGTGAGACCTCTAATTTTCATCCCAAATTATAATGTATGAGTGTATAAATATAATGGTAAAAAACAACGATTGAGGAGTGTGACCTTCTTTGTCAATAAATGACCCCTTCACCCATCCCACAATTAATCAAAACCGAGGCCTCTGTGAGTGTCGTGCTCCCCTCTCCAGTTGATTAGCAAGGATCTTTGTAATCACTAAGACGTTTGTCGCATTTAAATGAATAAAAATATCTTGGGTCAGCATTACTAAATAAAATGATCCATGGCAGCGGATTAGCGTTACGCAGTGAATGTCTTCTACTCCTTATTTGTCTTCCAAACCATTAGCTTTGTTTTACACGATTCTGATGTTAACTTTATTTGGCAAGTGTACTTTCGATTGATTCATTTACCCGTTTTATGATTAACGAATTCTTTACTTTGATACCAGATGGTGGGTCGACAGTCGACATGAAGAATACAATATTATATTATTCGCAATGGAAACATTTTCTATGCCAGTGTTGTCGCTTGCAATATTTTATTCTTCTAAATTTATGTAGAATGTGTAAACGTTCCACTTCCCGCGATAAGTTTGAGCGACGAAACTTTCCACATACGATCGCCCGTCTAGAAATTTCTGACCTACGACCATTTAATTCTAGCGTTTGATGTTTCGTGACGATGTGATTAAAATGCCAATCGGTTGAAGTTATTAAGTAAATCTGTGTACACAATATGAAGGCACAGTGAGTTAGGTCATAGTGCCGTATCTAAGAGCAGACCGAGCTCCTTAAAATCACGCCCACGCGGCATTAGCAGACAATAGTGAGGATTAAGGAAGGCAGCTTGGCACGGTCATCTCCACCGACCATAAATTGTGGCTTAGTTGGTCCACGAAGATTTGGCAGTTACCCAGCGATTGCCCAGCTATTAAAACTGTCGCTTGCTGTAAGCCAGCTTCGCCCTGCTTCCAACAGATTCCCGCGCAAACGTTAAGATATATTTAGGTACTACACCTAAAGCAGCATATCTCGAAGTACCCTTGGTACAGGGTGTTCTTTCTAACTGGGCTATCCGAATCGTTTGGCCGTGAATTGTAAGATTACTCCGTCCACTGTATAGATCTGAGCACATGCTCAGCTACAATGTACTGATTCACAACTTAAATTATCTGGGATATAACTACATTAATATTCATACATGTTAGTTATAATTTTGCTGAATTTACAGTATAATGAAGCTGCATATGTACCATCGCTGACTTGATAATACAGCTGTATAGAAGAGTAGGAAGAAAAGGTCCAGTTGCTGACATTCGTGTATAACGTGAACTACTAAAAAGAAGCTCTGCAGTTCCGCAGTGCAAAAACTTTTATATTCATACCTAATCATATTGAGTTTTATTCAATAATTAACTCGGTTAGAATAGAAAAACGGCATAATTTAGCATAATGTTTACAGATTGAAAGTTTAATCAGTTTTATACATAATTGTTTAAATGTATTTTATTCAAAATTTCGATTTATAATACTCAAAGTTCTTAGCTACCGTAATATACACCTGATAAAGTCCTAAATTAAGTACCAAACGTAGTAAAACCAAATGTTAATAGATTACTATATTAAATTTTTTCTAACTTATTTATTGTAAGATTAAAATATAACATGATTATAATTACAGAATATTCCTCTAGAGGTTAATTTAACCAAACTGAGTTTGTAAAATAGAATAGAATAAATATCATTCAGTAGTCTATCAGCCTTTGTTCACAATTGCAGAATTTTAATACACATAAAATTAGGTTTTCTCGCAAATTCACATCCGTGAAGAGGGATTAGTATGGTGAATGTGAGCATCAACTTCGGGTATACAAAGGTGGAAGTATCTCACAGCGGTCCTGGTTTCTTCTCGGATTATTGCAGTGGTTGGAGCACCCGCCCGGCAAGCGGGATGTCCCGTTTTCGATATCAACTCCACTCAAGATTTCTCCATTTTGATTTCAATTTCATGGCCTCAATTGGAAATAATACCTCTGTATTTGGATTAAATATACAATAAATAAACACACTCCCAAATATTTCACAGTGTAAGATTGGTGGATACATTGCCACCAATGAGGTAGCCTTTGCACACACAGACAGCTGACATGCAACTCATAAATAACTTTCCGATTTTCTTAACATGCTTTATTATAATGGTAACGCTTGCTTACGAAGCGTATGACAATCTAGTTAAATGTATAATAAATGATAACTCCAACCATCTACATTGAATTAATCAAATTCAATTTTTGAGCATCATCAGCTGGACCAACGGTAGAAGCAGGGTCCGAAATTAATGCAACATTAAATCTTTGATATGGAAAGAGTGATGGTTAGGTTTACTCCGTACGTACATACAAATGCGTCTTATTGTTATTACATGATTACCTTCGCATCAACTTACATGGAACGTTTCCTCTCAACCATTATGCTGAGTAGTTGAAGAGTCTTCTTCCAATATTGGTTCTTACGTGTATCCATATACTGTTACTGAAACAATCAAACGGTTAGATTGGGTTCAAGCGCTGGATTGCATCCATGTTAGAACTCAATTCTTTTCCGATGCTGCATTTATATTTTATAGTAACAGCTTAGTTTCTTGTGACCAATCGCAAACTAACCGCAAGTAAAGTGTTTATGTGCTACGACATTAGTGGATGCACTGTTAGAATACAGTGTTGGTCACATTGTGAGACGATTGCCTGATGAAAACCACCATCACGCCTTATGACAGACATTTTAACAAACCATTCGAGCGAGGATGGACTGCAAGATCTGAGGAACATGGCAGCTTGTGCCATTATTTCAACTATGTCTATCATCAATAAGGGGAGTGCCACATCTCATTAATGCAAGACCTCGTCAATTTTTAATTTTTCTTGGTTTATAATTAAACAAACTGCTAGATTATTAGCGACTGTGCACGATTAGTAGAACTTATATCCATGTAGGGGTTTCTCAAACAACACAGACGTCCTTTCCAGAATTCGTACCCGGGACCTTTGTGGTGCGAGTCAGTGACGCTAACCACTACACCACAGCAGGTCGACTGAAACGGAGACCACAACTTTTGCAAGCTCTTATTGGAAATACAAATCGTCATGTACAGTTTTCTAAAGGATTCTTATTCGACAAGAAACCTATCTAGAATATGAAAAAGTATTTTATGATCCAACGAAACCATATTTACGATAAACGGATCAGTGAATGGGGACATTTGTGTTTACTAGACTAATGCACATAGAACTATCGCAAATTATTTAAATAGTCCTGTTTTCATTCTTTGGAATGGTATTTAGAATTTCGGTGTCACTCATTTAAAAGGGTCGGTTAACTTAAACAGATATCATCAGATGTTACACGAACTTCAAAACATGTCTACTTTTACTTTGGAAATGTCAGATCACAATTATTATAAATTATTTCAAATAAAATTATCATTTAAACGAACATTAAAATGACATGTATCATCAGTAAATTCGTACAATCGGCTTAACGTGTTCATAGTTTTGATTTTAGCTTTCTATAGGTATTATGTGCTAAATGGCACAATAACGACTCAAAATACTGTTACCTAAATTGAGTTAAGTATCGATATCAATTAGGGTCTTTAAGTCGAAATTCCGTTATTGAAATTTTGAATTTCGTAATCTTTTCAATAGATAGCATCACTGTTTTTTCACTTTTATTTCTATTGGGAATATGCGAACCATTAATCTTATTGTCATTAACGGCGCAGACTATTAATTAATAATCACACGGACAAGTATTTCCTAGGAAATCATTCAGCATGAAATGTATTTTATATACATTTGTAGACGAAACAAACCCCACGACTCTTTCGGCTAGAGATAAATTTTAAGTAACAGTTCAGTTTGCTACATCTCAAGTTGTTAGACGGAATCCACCAAGTCTTTATCCCAAATAAGATCAGCCTTGACTCTCACGGAGGAGAAAGCGCGGGGCGATGCTCGACACCTCATCCGTATCTTCCTAAAATTTATGTCCGAGTTCTTATGACGAAACTTACAAAACCTACATTCAACCTCATGTTTTCTTTATATATATATATATTTATTATGTTTAATAAAAGTTCTCGTGAATGTAATTTACGAATGGTAGATGTATTTTAATAGTCAGAGCGAGATGTTAATCAACGTCTCCTTTTTCTTTTCATAATTAACTAATCACTACTTGCATCACAGCTGTCGCTTGAAAAAAGGGTTCTTGAGAGTCACAGAACGGATTTATAGTTTTGTCACCAAATTCAATTTTTTTTCTGAGAAAGTTAATTCCATAACAAAATACTAACATGTCCAAATAAATTTTTAACTTCTACAAAATAGTTGGTAAATACAGGAATTACTTTTCTTAATTCTTAATATGGTTCTATACAGTATGTTGCAACTATAATCATATCTCCAAATTGAACGAAAGAAGTCCCTTGATAAAAATAAGTTTGAAAACTTCGCTTGATTGAATATTCCCTGGAATGCACAGAATTACAATTAAACGTTACAATAAACAATGATATGGTTTTCTGTTTCACCGAAGGCAAGTAATTACTTTAAATGTTAATTATTTTAGAAATAAACGAAAAGCAATGTAACAAAAATTTAAATTTAAACATAATTTTCTAACTTTAAATTTAAATTAATAGAAAGACGGCCAATCAGTCGGAAATTAATTTTATTACTATTTAATTAATCCATATACGACGTTTCGTCTCCCTTTTGAGATTTCATCATCATTTCGGTCGAGGGAGTCATGGAGTGAAGATCATGAATTGCTAAATTTTGTCTGATGAAGTCTCAAAAGGGACACGAAACGTCGCATCTGAATTAATTAAATAGTAATAAAATTGATTGCTGATACATTGGCCGTCATTTTATTTCTTTAACAAAAATTTGACTGAAAAATATATCTCAATTTAATTGTATCTCAGGTTTGAGTGAGATGATTCAGTGATACGCTATTGTTAATTTAATTTGTTCTCTATATTTCGCCGCATGTTTTTATTTGAATGGAATTGTAGAGACTCCCAGTGGTTGAATACAACGGGCGATGGAAACCCTCGACACCGTTAATGTGAGGCACGGAGCTTAAAGGAGAGGCTGAAAAGACTTCACGTCTTTCCGATCGGCGCATAATGAGGTAATCTGCATGCTGCTGGACCAGTTATCTCTTTCGTTGCCTCTAATTGCCTCTCTATCGAACGCTGGTAAAAGCTCCTAGCCAAGGGCTGATTTAATTTATCAGGTTATTCCTCTTGAGTGGAAATGCTGTCGTTTGGGGTCTATTAGTGAACTTCGCTCATTGGCATTCCTCACTTGTATGTTTCGCGAGATGCATACGAAAATGAGGTGACAGCACTCTGCCCACTGCACTACGGTACCGTTTCCTCCGATCCACGATTACGATCGCCACATGCTTACCAAAAACCATTTTTCTCTCTATCTCGGTTCCCGTCGTCTTGTTAATATTATGTAGCGTTAGTAATTTGATGAAAAATTTCGACTGCAATTTAATTTTAACTCGACGAAGAACGTTTTGTGAATATAAAATTGCTCTTCAGCCTTACAAAAAAATCAATTAGATAATGATGGGGTCACGCGAGTATTCTCTATTGGGTTAGTCCTATCACGTCGTGCTACTTATATTAATTTATAATTTTTGCAGATACAATTCAAATACAGTAAAATAATAAACAGAATCAGACTTTAAGAATATTTGCATTAATTGAAAACACGTATCATAAATTGTCTGACAAATTTGTATTCAAGCGAAATTGATCAATTTTTATCTAATTAGATACTAAATCAATTAAGTTGGCATATTTTAGTATTCTGTCGTATTTTATGTGATGAGAGTTAGACTGGTATCATTATATAATTAATTGCGTAATATAAATAATATTACTAACTAGCTAACACCCGCGACTTCGTTCGCGCTGAAACAGTTCTTTTATTTTGCCCTTAAAACGTAATAACAGGTAAATTTTGATAAAGTTGAATTCGTTGAATATATAAAAAGTACGGTATCATCTATTTATAATCGCTTCAGAGCAAACCTGATAACTCGCAGTTTGTTTAGAGCAAGTCCCGCTATCATACGTTTCGGAGCTGGAATTGCATAGCCCAGGGGCCCTAGTTAACCCTTGGCTACCTCGCTCTACCTTCCGCAAATCCCCTTTTAAATTCCCTTCCTATGATATTAAAGGGGAGTTGCCTGTTTCAGGATCACCTCATGTAGCCTGTTAACTCAAAAACAAGGAGCAATTGCTAAATTTGCCTGACGCGACAAATAAAACCAATTTACGTATACATCGTATCGACGATCCAGAGAAGTTTATTATTTCTCAGGGAGTAAGCTCTCTGCCAACAATAAGTTAAGCATAAAAAGATCAAAAGTGTAGGCAACCCACATTCACTTGGATTTATATATATTAATATCTCCTGCAATATATTGAAATGAAATATGCACGAATATTTAAGCTAAATCTCCTGTTTTTAAACTCTCAAATTTTCATTGAAATCCGTTGAGCCATTTCAGAGCGTATTCGAGGCAAACACACTGACAAATAGACCCTTCAATTTTATTTATTGGTATAGATTACTTCCAAGTTGCGTCAAATGTATTAATTTTTGTGCTACTGGAATTAGTTAAAAATTTCAATTGAAAATAAAAATAAAATCTGTGTAAAATATGAATTTGCTGACGCCCTGAAATTCATTTATATTACACCGGAAAAGGAATGAATTAAGTACTTAACTTCGGGAGCTTCACTGTTCATAACAACGAAACCGAAAATATGGATTCGACACTAATTTGATTCGCCCTTCCTTCCAACTTCCTCTTGTTGAAGGGGTTGAACTTAAACTTGACCGGCGTGACGAATGACAGAATTAATTTGGCCGACTTCCATATCGCTCTATCGGTACCAGTCTTGCAGAAATAGTTCTCGGGTTTCTTCTCGGGTGCAGGTGCGATGAAAACGCGAAGTTTCGACGACCAAGTGCTCTGTTGCCATCTTCAGCCTCAGCTCACCTGGTACCAGGCTTGGTTATTTTCACGTATTTTCAACTCTTTTCTACCCTCGCTCCTAGGGACGTTCCACTTCCATGCCGGTAGTGGGTATAAATTAGCCACTTAGTTTCAATGAACCCGAAAAACATTTAATCGTCTCTAATATGTCCTTTTTGCATATTTTAATGTTGTTATTCACTCTGCTCTTATTCTTAGGGGTGCTACTATTGCTTTACCCATACAGTGTCTGTTTCCGTATGGTAAATAACCTACGAAGTGTTAATGATCTAAATTTGTTTGCGGAGCATACTCACAATTTGGAGAAAAATAATAAAATTGACAAGTTGAAAATATTTCCAATAACATCTTGTATTGAAAAGATTTGTTTTCCCGAAAACTATCTTGCTTACTGCTCTTGTATCATGTGTAGGAATTACAATTCATTATATGAATGGCGTTTTCTGTGAATTTCTGCTAAGAATCTAAGTTCTTCTCCGTGTCCATATTTCGCACCGTTCAGAGTAGCAGACGGCAGTGATGAATTTTTGTCTTCTGATATGTTGTCACTCGCCAAGTTTTTAAGAATTCTGTGTTTACCTCCAAAAGCTATGGGTAATGACTTCACGGTTTTCCAAACAGCTGTAATCGGAAGAAGGCATCTAGATAACGATGGAAGTGATCAGTATCGCAACGTCGAATACCCCGGGGACTTCTGCCGCCTTTCACTACCTGGAAAGACTTCTATGTGCAGTAGTTATAAGAGCAGTGTCACGACAAGCTGAAGAGAATGTTTCCATGGAAACATAAGGATTTGCATAGAAGCGCGGGAGGTAAAACTTGAGCGGTGTGGAGTTGCGCGTGGCTGTTTCCTAAAGTGGTGTGATATATTGCGGCGCTAACGCGTCTGGATGGATAATTGCCACGGACAACGCTTCTTATTTTCGGCAACGCCAAATTGAACAGCAATGCCGCATGAATTATTCATGACGCGGGGACTAGCCTGTACTAAAGGCGGCTATTTACTGCCTTCCGGAGATTGAATTCACTTCTGCCAGAGATCAGCTTCATTCCGTTTTTATTAGCTCTTATAAATTTGAGCTCGTAAAGGAATTCTGAGACCCTTCCCCGAGGGTTTTGTGGTGATCCGTTCCCCCAATTAAACCTAATTCATTTACGAGCATTTTCTACACGGACACGGTCACACTTAGCTGTCCCTACCAAGGCACTCTAAAGGCGTTTTTATAAATGCGACCAGGTTACGCCACTTTTATTGAGACAGAATAAGTATTTATAGTATCCAAAAATAATCAAATTTTCAGTGCCGCATTATTTTATGCAGCAATGATTGCAATATTAGATTAAACTCCTTACAGTGTGCAATAAAAGTTTGTACCGCTGCAAACCGCTAATACGGAGAATTGAGGTTATAGACTCTGATTTAGGTTATTCGTCATGGAAATGCAGCGAGGAAGATAATACACATGGAAATGCTTCTTATCATGCTCCCAAAAGCTGATCAAGAAAGCACGAACCATGTGCGATACCAGATTTGGAATAGATAGATTTATTGAATTACATTTAGCTAAACCCGGTGGTAATGTTTAAATCAATAAAATCAAGATACAAAATTTATATTTAGAACAATAAAAATAAATGTATAATAAAGGAAAACAGTTTTATTAACCCTATAAAACAGTATTTATTACTTCTAATGAAGTTCAACAATCATTAAGACTATATAAGACGCGGTAGAGGACTCAACACTTCACTGCAATGTCTTAGACATTAAATTTAAATTTATTAAAATACTAGCTTACCCATCACGCGTTGCTGCGATCGCAGAAAAAAAGAAAAATTTATGAAACTCGTTACGATAACATTAAATTTACATTTTGTCATTTTTTTAATCTCCTCAGTTTAACATAGAAAAAATTTAAAAATCTTGTTTTAATTCCTTGTATTTATCGGTATGCTTGTGGATAAACGATATTTTTTGTTTTTCCGTTTGGTTTGTAAACGAATAAATTAGACGCGTGAGCTTGCGACATACAGTTGTCCATGTGATTCTCCATAATACCCTTTTCTTTCGTGCTTCAGATGTAGATCGACCAATGGATTTCCATTTAGGAGGCATAACTGTCAGAGATGCTCGCAAATTCACTGAAAATAAACATAATAAATAAATGAAAAATTCAGTATTAGAATTGAAATTATTAAACTTATGATGGAAAAATTAACGCGAAAATTAAATCGTATTGTCGAAACAAAAAAGTTTATTACTTCTGCCATTGATAGGTTAATTACGGCGCGAAATGTTTATAATATATATATATATATATATATCAAGAGTGTAGGCAACCCGCATTCTATTTTGGAGATCTAGATGCGGGTATGGGACACGAAACCTTTCCCGCAGAATGTTTTTCACTTTTCTATATTTCTATATCCATATGTACTGTGCCAGAAACCTTCGCGGGAGAGTACTCAACAACTTTCCAAAGTTTCATGGCGACCTGATGAATGGTGTAGTAATGCAGATTTACATTTGTATAATTTTCCTATATGAGTTCGCTGTAACTGTAAGTGGGAGGTAAAATAATACATTTTTCCAGGATGGCTCATTATTGTACCCTGACTAGTGCACGTCCAGCCCCTTTCCCTTCTATTGGCAAAGTTTCTACTTTATTTTCCCCTAGTTATAACAGAATTCCATTGCCTTTTTTCTGAGTTTTGTCTGAACATGCAAATTCTTATACGCATTCCAACCTTCTGCCCCATAGTCTAGAAAATGTCGCACTGAATCCTCTAAACAATGATCTGGAGCGTTCTTTAAAAACGCGCGTACGAAGTACTGCTTTACATCCCTTGTTAGCCACTGACTTTACATATTTCACCCACGATAGACCTTTACCTAACATTGCCCACAAATAAGAAAAGCTACTCAACAGCTGGGGTCTCGAAGTAGCCAAAAATGTTTGTCTTATTCCACTGTGCCTCATTTCCTAACACTATTTTCCTCCTTTTTTAGACATCTTATATGATGAATCCTTGGATTTTGTTTCATGTTATTTTAGTTTTCATTAGTCTTTAGTTGAGAACAAAGTATTTGATCATATACTCTTCTAAAAAGTAGATGACGATACTAAACAATAACGCATACTGCCCAAAGTTTCTCTGTACTATTCTGTTCGAGGGTTGGCTTGCTTGTTCGATTTTGAGTGAATTCTTTCTACAGTATAGCTCTGACCAAGTCCGCCTTTTATTTCGCTTGAGTGACGTAGTAGAGTCCGCATTTAATTGGGGGATTTTGTTGAGGTCTCTGGTAAGATAGTTTTTTTCCCTGAGTGATCCTCCGCTAGGGACCACAGTAGAGAGAATCTGCTCTGCGGCTCTCACAACATTCAAGTCACGGGTTGTTGCTTTGTTGTACACCAATTTGTGGTCTGGATATCGAGTTCTGAACCAGCGTTTAACGACATTGGTTCTTCATTTCATGGAGTTTTTGATCTATTTAGTGTGAGTGGTCCTCTATGATTCGTATCCAAGACGTTTAAGGTTCCATTATGGTCAGCATCAGCGTCATTGGTGCCATTCGTATGTTAATTTCGTAATTGAAGTTTTTTTGCAATATTTTGGTGTATGGGAGATTCAGTTATTAACGTATGTATTTGTTGATCGTGTAATAAAAACCTTATCCTCAAACAAGAGACAAGATAAGGAGGTAGTAGTCTCCAAAACGATGCAGTTGACGACCGTCTTGTTGTAAATCTCTTAGGTACGATAGTCTTTGATAACATATTTTCTTGGAAAAGGGCGACTTTGGGGATCAGTTGTATATGAGCTTCTTCCGGACTGACAATTATTTGAGTTTGATAGCACCTTTCAAATAAGTTAGATTAATATGGTTAAATAAAGCCATGGAAGAGGTTATTTTCGACTTTTTGAAGATACTGAGTTCAAGGAATGAATAAACATATTAGGATGTAAATTGTCATTTAATCTTTCCAATACAGCCAAAAGAAAACATTCAATGTCTTGTATTTGGGTGCAGACTTTTTATTCTTTATCAATTTTGAGTTCTCACATAAAAATTCAAATAACTCTGTGTCGTCAAAGAGCTGGAGAAGTTTAAATTTACTATATTTAATTATATGTTACTGCAAGGACACTGTTGAGCAAGAAAAAAATTATATTTACAAAATGAGTTAACCAAGATTCAGAGGTTCGGGTGTAGGAAGGAAACTCTTCTAAATAAATTTATAAAACCTAAAAAAACAGTTCGCCAGTTTCTTTTGTTAAAAAAATACAGGTCACATTCAGTTTGAAAAATCATATATACAGTGTGATTACAAACACTACAATATCACTCAATACACGTATGTTTTCAGTAGACTGCCTGTCGGCACGTGCTAGTGAAATTTTGTAAACTTGCTCCACCATTGTTATTACATAAATAGCACCGTCTACAGTATTGCACAGAATTTTGTTTATAATTCTACCACGTGAATTATAACTACTACCTCCGCATAATATCAACTTAAGGAAATTGGTAAATCCTTTTTTAATAAATTTTATAAAATTCCTATTTAATTCCCTACGTTTATTATAATTTTCAAGTTACTTTTTTTTACAATTTCAAACTTTTATCTGCAATTAATTAATGTAGGTTTATTTGATCTTATTTAATATTTTTTGCATCACGTTTAGTCGTAACCTCATTTAGGTGATATACAACTATACGCCGTCATTTTAGAATCTATATTTTTCAACGTGCATTACTCCCACGTTATTCCTGTTAATCATGTGTGTTTCTCGTTGGAGATTGCATTAGTAATTTCATCGAGTATGAATCTTAAAAGTTTTACATTTTAGTTGTTAACACAATCTTGGTGCTCTAATTTATCTACATTGTTATTATCAGGATTATTTTTATCGCTACAAGTAATTTATTCTGTTTTATTTTGCAGATAAGTTCAGTTAGACACTTTATGTAAGTTACTCTGTCCCTATGTATTCCGTCAGCTGTTAAACACGCGTAAATTCATTTAACTATTCCTAATCGGCTTAAAATACTAATCTTAATATTGCAATGTATTCCATTTATTCTTTTATTTCAATGTTCATATCGTGTGAACCTTATAATTCCGTTTATTAATTCGAACAAGTTTTCCATAGTTCATAAATAAACCGCTGAGAATACAAATTATTTGGTTCAATCAATTTTATCTTTTTTATATTCTACCATAAATGCATCTATTACTATACTAATTCAAACATATTAGATTTTTATCAACATTCAGCTTATAAACAAATAATTCAGCTAATATGTTAGCAAAACGATATTTAAGTTCTTTTATGCTGTTTCGTCCGCGTGCTGTATAACTTCAGGTAGTAATGTGAAATTACAACTTATGTTAACTACAGAAATTTATAAAATACAAATAAATTTGAATAGACAATATTTGGTTAACGTGTAGTTATAATTATTTTATTCCTATAAAAATGGTATTTTTCCTGTATCGTAGATTGTTTACATTTTAATAAATAATAAATAGTAAGTTCATTTCCCATGTGGATAAAAATTGGATTACGTTCGTAACGTTCAATATATTCACATTTCACAAGAAAATTGTCCTAGTAATTGAGTGAAACTCTTTAAATTTGATTATAGAGACCACGGGTGTAAGTACTATGTTGATGGCGGTCTATATTAAACATACGAACACTGCTCAAATGTAACAGATGGCCTACACATAAATTAACTAGCTATATAAATGATTCTTGTAGTAATCTACTCATAGCTATTTTATTTAAAATAAAACTTTTTAGTGTAATTTAATATTAAAATTAAATTTTATTGTGACTGAAAAAGGTTGTAGCAATTTAATCAAGTCATATTACTTTTTCTAAGTATATATTCTGAAAAATTTCTCTTGAATGTTGCCTTGAAAAATTTGGTGAAATTGTGTAATAGAAAACTTCCTTTGGCAATCTTGAATTTCTGCGTGTATTTCTGCAAACTTATTACTGTCGTTGGTCCTTTATGTTTATTAGAAACCCCCCCGAGGTTTCCTTCACATCCATATTATATCGTAAAAATATGAAAACGCAGAGACGTGAGCTAACTTTAATATGAGTATGGCAAGGAAGGGGATTTGGAAACTTTCCTGTATTCTGAACACCGCTACATAAATACTTCATTTGCAGCGCCGTTTTTATAGAAACATACGTGGCGATGTTGAATTTTCAGCATTGTACCTATAGTTTCAGATGATATATCTGGGGAAAAGCGAGTTCACGTTATTTTCTATTTGTCCTTCCCATTCGTTCCAAGATTCAAATACAAGCGGAGTAATTTAAACTTTTTTCTGTTTGCATGAAATCTGAACAAATCCGAAGGATATATTCCCTCATACCGTGGAATCTCTTTGTTTAAAGAAACTCGTATGTTACAAATGATATCATTGTTATACGATGAAATGAATATGGATGCTGATAATTATTTTACAACAAGATTTATATATATTTATATGTTTGTGGAATTGAATTAACTTTACATTTATTAATTGATATGATACAATTTAATATCCAATTTTTTTTAGGATTAACAGTATATTCTTTATACAACATTTACAAAAATTAATTACTTACAAAATAACATTTAGAAATGAGATATGTTCTCGTGCCATATTTAAGACCCTTCTCATAGAAGCATATTTAAAAACAAAACTTTACACGGAATTGGCAGTACAAGGAATCGGAAGAAGGGTTACAAAGACAGTAACTATAGTCTTCTGCTTTGCTGTTCGTCCTTAGATCTCGTCCCGGTCTAAACAAATTTCTTAAACTTATGTATTAGTAAATGAACACTTAGCTCTTCTGTGCTACCACGATCAAGAGCATTCTGGTCCCATTTGCGACCAAAACAGATTGAAATAGTTTCTCAATCCTGCACCTAGTTACCACACTTACTCTCCCTATCACTCACATTCAAAGTCTCTCTCCATCCGTCATCAAAATAATAAAAACCTAATACCCATCTCTCAATGCCAGAAGATTGTTTTCTGTACTTCTTTCAATAACTTTTCCCCGTTCCATTAATTAATTTCCTTCGGCGGCGGGGACAAAATTCTCTCCTAGACTTTGGGAGGTGAATGCACCCTCTTCCCACCGATGTCTCGTCACAGCCAGATGTCTCGGGGCCTCAAAGATTTTATAAAACCCCGAACCGGCACCAGACTGTCTAGGTTTTATTACCATGATTTCAGCCTTCTTAAATTTCTCTCAAGCCGACTGATTATGTTCCGCCAAATTCCGTGTTGAGTTGTGTTTTACCACTACAACGAGGATAAAAAAATTCAATGAAATTGCAATAGGTGTAGACAGAAAATTTGTTTACCTTCCATGTACATTTTATTTTAAGAATCTACAATGTGGTTCCACAAAATATATTTATTCGAAAGCCATTATTAAATATTACATATGCAATATAAAATAAAAGATATAAAATAAAATGAAATTATTTAGAGATAGATTGATTAATTATTGATGTTGTGTTATTCAGACCTAAGACTGGTCTGATGCAACCCTCCATGCTAACCTATCTTGCACATGCCTTTTCATTTACACAATTACCACATCCTGCCTAATATGCTTAGTGTATTCCTTCCCCTGCCTCTCTTATGTTCTTACACCAAAAATTTCCCTCTAATGCTAATTGTACAAGATTTTTCGTTTCCGCATCACTACCACAGCCAACATCTTCCCTAATCTGCTTAGCGTATTCCATCTTTGGCCTCCATCTTCTGTTCTTACCCCAACACTTTCCTCTCATGCTAATTTTACAAGACCCTCATGTCTCGAAACGTGGCCTATTAATATATCCCTTTTCTTGGTCAACATCCTGCAATGTTGTTCGCTCTTCCCCTATTCTGCTTATAACTTCCTCCATAGTTATTCTATCCACCCATCTGATTTTCAGCATTCTCCTATAGCACCACATTTCAAAGGATTCTATTCTATCCCTTTCTACAACTCCTACCGTCCATCTCTCGCACCCGTATAACGCTACACACCATATGTACATTTTTAGTAATTATTTCCTAATATTCACACTTATATTACCCGCTAGTAAATTCCAATTTTTTTTTGTCTACAGAACTTCTACCATCCCTAGTTATTATGCTGCCTAAGTAGCAGAATTCCTTAACCTCCTTCAAAGTATCCCTTCCCAATCTAAAGCGCTTTGTCAGGCTACGTATTGTCTCCATTAATAAGAAATGGATAGTCAGGCTGATAGCTCAAGAGCCATACTCGACATTCGTATAAAGGTAATGCGGAATGATTAAGATGTGAGACGTGTTGAGTTGAATGTGTATTGTTGCAGCTTGCCAGTGCAACCTCCACGCGCGGAGGTGCCGCTTCAACATGGAGCTGTACAAGCTGTCGGGACGCGTGAGCGGAGGCGTGTGTCTCAAGTGCCGCCATTTCACAGCTGGTCGCCACTGCCACTACTGCAAGGAAGGCTACTACCGTGACCCGGCTAAGCCCATCTCCCACCGCAAGGCCTGCAAAGGTAAGACCAAACACCTCATTTCAACAATTTTTTTACCATTCTGTAATGTCGTTCTTCTGTATTAAATGAGATTGCTATGAGATTAATATCGTCCATAATGGTTGGTAACACGAACAGCATACTTCTTTCAGCCAATGTTGAGCTACTGTTCTTTTGCATAAGGGCCTTCGCATTCAGGAAGTCTATTTGAATTTAAAGGTAATAGGACAGCCAACGAACCCATCCATAAAATATCTTGGCTTTCCAACAGCAGACATAAGATGTCACATATGAGCGGTTTTTATTATATAAAACTTGATTTACACAATAAATACTTATTTTTCAACTAATAAATTTAAATTACAATTATTAATTTTTTGACAAATAATTATTACCCTTTTTCTATGCAGAGCTACACAAAATAATAACTGTGCCTTAGTTGTTTTTTAAGAAAACAGCAGTTTTAGAACTACAGAGATCGGAGTACACCCTGTTATTGTGTGAAATTCGAGATCTTTCTGTGTACCGGTTGTTAAAATCTGCAGCTATAACACGGAAACTTCGTTCCACAGATATCAAAATGAGCTCATTCCTCTCCCCTTGGTCAAAGCCGTCTTTAGCTACATGCAACCAAAATATATTGTAACTTTTGAACTATAACTCATACTTCGAAACTGTTTACAGGAATGAACTTGTCCATGTTTGGTACATACCGTAAAATAGACCACCTCTCCCATACCTGACTAGAATTTCAGGTTTCCAGATTTTTTGAAATGACGGTGTATACTGCGCCTATTGCCTCAGCCTGTACAACAAAAATTAATTGTATCATAAGATATAGAATAATTACTTACATAACCTTAATATTCTAGTGGAATATATATTTCCCGGTGATCAGCAGCTTTCTCTCCTTCGTTTGAGCGTCCAGCTTCCGAAGTCAGTATTTTCCTAGTTGTTCGTCTCTGTTTCTTCAAAGAACCTATGACACATGAAATTTTGCGTCAGTTTCTGCGTTTGCCAAAAATAACGTTACACCTCAGTTCATGTCCTAGATGAAGAGAAATTGCCCGCTCGCTCGTCCGATATTCCCTCGCCTGGTGTAAGTTACACAGTAAAGTCGTTTTTTAGCCCAATCGGGGTTGTCCAGGAGGATCGACAAATTCTTTGTTATCAAAGCAACCAATATTTGGCGGGCTTTAGCATCCCCTTCGTTAACAGAACTGGATACTGAGAGCGCAACGGAAAAGCAGAATGTGAAGAAGAATTGGAGCATTCCAAAATGCGCAACTATGATCGTCCATCCTACATACTGACGACAAGCATTTAATATTATTACTTGCAAAAGCCAAGAACCCTAGCATGGTCTCTATTCTATTACAAGGATGGAATTTTTAAATGATTTTGAGTTCATGCCTTGACTTTTATCTAATTTAAATGGATTAATGCTACATTTAAGCGTATTTAGCGGCGAGGGCTCAATCACACTTTTATCCCGAACGTACGGGAAATTATTTTCCTACCTTCTCTACATAGGTCATCTTTCTCAATTGGAAATGTCATTAATTTTTCGGCCCCACCAATCTCTTGGTTGATCCCTAGGTTACTAGTGATCTTGAGAGCTCCAACTGTTTCGCAACGTGGCCTGTCTGCTTCCATGTCAGACCTATTGTACGTCTACTTCTAAAATGTCATGCCTGAAAGGGATCCAATACACACTGCAGCTTCCGCCATGTATACTTATCCAACTTTCGTTCTGTGTACAATAGAGCAATGACCATAACACGCTTGTGATACGCTTCTTAATGTGGGGAAAAAGTAGTAGCATACCTCCCCTACACTATTTTCTTCGGACAATGATCTTTACCAATTGAGTTTAAATCATTTTCAATTATTTCTGATTCCGAAAAAGTATGTAATTGAACAAGATTATAATCATATGAGGGCATGATGTCTGATAGAAGATGCGTCAACTTATCTCACACGCTTCGATTGACGACAAACTAAACAAATATTTATGTTAATGCGGATAACTGAAATTCCAATACCACAGATTTTCTATCAATTCACTGCTTGTCAATCCTCACACACCCACGTCGTATGCCCCTCAGATACAATTAAACCTAACCCGTTCGTCTAAAGTAGGTTAATCAAACGGATTATCCTACCCTCACGCAACCATGTTAATGATATACCATATCTTATTTTCATGATTTTTTAAATATGGTATATGCTGTATCGATATTGGCCTGTATGATAATAGTTTTTATATATTAAAATAAAATAAATAAAACTGATTTTCTTACAAATGCACCTTTTCAATTTAAGAACTCTGGTCTGTTTAGCACAAAATATATATTTTTTCAATATATTCCACATAATTATTGTGTTGATATTCGGTATTTCTTTTAATTAGCTGAATATATTTATCTTCTATCCACGAGTAAGGTCGAGCAATTGTTTGTTTATTTAATTCAGGTATTATTCTTTCTGATTGCTTGTTGGTCCAAAACAATAAATAAATGTCAGCGGCTAATTGGAAATGTTGTTTTTGTTAATATTGGTTTTCTTCCACTGTCCTACCATTAGCATGCAAGCATTGGCTGTGAACAACATTCATAATAAATGGATATACTCGTATTTTTAAATAAGTATTCCCAACATCTGAAACGACTTCAACTAAAGGATCTTGTTGATACAGGATCAAATATAACGATATCTTCTTTGAAAGTTTATGATTGCTCCAAGTAAAGGTTGAAATAAAGTACATTAAACTTTTTATATAGTTATAAATTACAGTATTTAGGACCCTGGAGATAAGGAGCAGAAGAAAAAACCCGCTGTTGTTTCTTTGTATTTTCCGCCTTTTTTATTCTGGAAAAGTAAGCAATGGGATTTCAAAAAAATGACCAACCATTTCCAAGGAATCGCCAGTAGGCTTCTTTTCTAAAAGTTCAAAAATACTATACGGTTGACAAAATTTACAATCCAATTTCATAGTCAAACTTTCAGTTTGAAGAATAGTTCACGTAATACAGTTCATTACTGGACATTGATTTCAATACAACGCTTCATGACTTTAGTATTAGCGAAAAACTGATTTTTGGCCAAAAATGGAAAACTTGGTTTTCACTACTGACCTAAATATATTCAAATAGAAGGAAATAAATCAAATACCATCTTTTTTGCACCTCTAAACACAATCATATACTGTAACTAGTTGTGGACCCGGCGTTGCCCGTATATTTATTTATATTATTCCGGTACATTTTTAAATTCTTGCTCAGTACATGATTGAACAGACATCGAAAGCGTATCAATATGATCCTCAAATATACTTCCAGTATCTCGAGGGAGCAAAAAAATTCCCAGTACATAACAGTACTAAAAATGTTTTCAGTAAACTAACTAAATAAAAATTCGCTTATCACTTTATAATAGCACAAAATACTCCCGGTACATTAAATAAATAAAACCTGACACCAGTAATATACGAGACTCATAAGTATTACCGGTAATCGAATAGAGTAAGAAACGCTCACTGTTTCGTAAGTATCGCAAAATGGTATTTTAAGATGGTAATAATTAGCTTCCGTACCATAAGACGGTAAGAAATGCGCCCGAGCCACACCCCTGAAGGAGATAGGGGTTATTTTACCCATCAAGAGTTTTAATAGAACCTCAGGGACATATAAACTATAAACTAAGCACCAATTCTAAGAGAACTGAATTAACCCCCCTGATAATCACTAAAATTAAATTTATGCAGAAATGTGTTGTACCCCTTCCCAACCCCCTGTTAGGGGATGAACAGTGTTGACGTCCTAAAATATGTGTTCAACATTTGGTCAACATTGTTACCTCCGTTAAAAAAATGCGAATGTTTGTTTTACTCCCTTCCATCCCATCTTAGGGATAAACTATATCATCAATTGCATTTTTAATGTCAAAATTAAACTCACCAATCAGGATTGTTTTCCTCTCAGAATACTCCCCTTCAACGATGGATGGTATTGATATTATACGATAACGCCATCAAGGACAAACTATCAAATTAATTGTTATTTGATGGAAATAAAAGTCGCTTTTAGTTATCTTAAAAAAGTTCCGCCCCCTCCGCTACGCAATACTGGTAATAACCGTGTCTTACCCTAACAGAGTTGATTGAGGGTAGCCAAAAACACGTGTACAAAATTTGGTTGAAATTGGTCCACTTGTTTAAATTTGTATGCGAAACATGCATACATACAAACACACACATACTCGCATACAGGCAACTTTATTGTAGAGATGTATAATTACACAACATAAATTTATAGACTTCATTTCATTCTGTTGTGAAAACGTATTTTAAATCAAATTTTCTTACTTTAGGATAATCTTTACATGAAATATTAAGTTCATCTGACAAAATAATGACGTATTTTACGATTTATTCGAATTACTTAAAACAAATCCAGTATTTCAGCTATATAAAAACGTAACCTTTCAAAGCAACAAGGCCATAGTTATGTTCAGTGAAAATAAATACAGTTTTGACAGTCATCTGTTACTTTTATATACGAGGAAGTATATTCATACAGTAAATTCACATTAAAAATTCTGTATTTTTTCCAAGCGTAACGAGGGAAAACTCTATACTATGTTACAGCCGCCTCAGCAATTCTAAAGCATGTAGACATGTAGACTAGAAGCCAAGGCTCTACTATGTAGACTCTATTCCTGGCTCGAGGATCGGTCGAGGTAGATACACACAGTGGAATTGATCCTGGCAGATTTCTTTTTGAGGGGATTTGCCGAGGGACGAGTGTATCACACCCCTGTGGCAGATTTACGTCGTGGAATCGTCGAAGCGATAGAACTGGCGACTGCAAAGAAATCCCCTCGCCTCTGCCAAGAAATTGAGTTTCACCCCTATCTAACTGTTAATATTATGA
Source organism: Eucriotettix oculatus (assembly GCA_034510155.1). NCBI lineage: Eukaryota > Metazoa > Arthropoda > Insecta > Orthoptera > Tetrigidae > Eucriotettix > Eucriotettix oculatus. The sequence goes on along the minus strand of CM067376.1, from coordinate 233,758,663 downwards.
CGTGCCACAGTATTAAAAAGTTCTTTCATACACTCGTTCAGTTTTGTATTTCGAAGCACGTACTCACGATGGCTATTTTTTAAATTGTTGTGCGGGGTGGAGGTATATCATTAATATGAATCACAATTTTTTGTTAAATGAAAAATGAAATTTTGAAAAAGGGAAAAACAATTTAACAATATGGATATTGGTGCAGCTCGTGGATCCTCTATCAGCTGCGGTGGCCGGAAACAGCTATTCGCCATTGTTGTCTCGATCGCCCGCAATCGACAATTTACAGGTGAAGGGAATCCACCAAATCATTGCTGATCCATCAGCAAGGCTGGTTCCGTTTTCAAGACTAAAAATCTACCAGCACTTGTACGAAAGATAGCAATGTTGCAGATTAGATATGAATGTCCAAAAAACGTATGATTGTATGAATGTCTTCTTGCTCTCCGCAGTTCAGTGTTTTATAAACTTTGCTCCACCTTCGTCTCTCTGAGGGGTTGAAGACGTGTTCTTGTCGGCAAAGCGGAGTAATCCTTATCGCATTTTTGAGACTTTATCAATATAAGCCTTTACGAGGGGATGCACGTCAACTGTCCAGGTTCCGACCCATTCTCAAAAAAGTGTCCCGGAATCTTCGGGCGTGAAAAGGGGAACTATTATTTTCATTTCCTCCGAACGTCAAGTGCTAAGACTCCGGCGTTTGGCGCGGAGTCCTTCCATATTCTATCCTTTCCTGCCTATTGCCGCAAGGGGTACCTTTCTTTAAGTTCCCGGAGTGGTCAAATGCAAGTGGGTCTTGATTTTCCCCTCTTATTCACAAGAGTCAAACTCAGGCAGATAGTCAGAATTTGTCACGCTTTTATGCTTTTAGGCTACCAGAGACTGCCCTGTCAATCTTCTCTTCAAACTATTAAAATCAACGGGAGTAATGGTACAAAATTCCCGTTTCTCGTCTGGCTACATTTTTAACCTTAATTGGATGTTAAATTGGCCAGTCCCGTTCATTATTGCTTTGCCGTCGGCTTGGTAAGCAACCTAGCTCGCTACATAAAATTAATACGATATGTACACATAAACTTAAAGAAAAAACAATAAATATTATAATTGTCCCTGTTTTAGTTGTGGGTTCAAACTTACACCTGAAAGTGAATATCGATTTTATTTATCAGTTCTTTTTTTTACCTTACTACTTACACTATTTCTCCTTATAGTACAACCATTATTCAGGCATTTGTCGTAACGGGAAACAGGCCTCTTATCACAGACGTTCGGCTGCGCAGCGGCACATTGGGTACATTTTCACGAACTTGTATAATCCACATCCTCATCACTCAATATTGATTCCCCATACACCTGACTATTTGCTGGCGTAACGTATCTTTCATTCAAGAAGCGAATCACAGTGAGTGGGGAAAACACTAAATTATTATGCTTAGACTATACGTAAAAGTACTGTGAGGTGTAAGGTAATGATTGATAATAAAGTATCTGGAAAATAAATATCTGTACCCCTTGCACTGTGATTTGAAACTGGACAACCATCATCATAAAATACCATCAATAGAATCTTCTAAGCAATGTACCAAACAAATTATTTGCAGTAATATTTAATAGTTATTGCTGGTCTCATAATATGAATTTTATTTTTACAAATGTATTTATTCACGTACAAGATATCCGAATGCATAAATACACCTTCTTACAGAAAGATCTGACCGCCTCAACATATTTTCGGGCTATCTGTAAGTCAACATTACTGAGACTCAGAAGAAAGACAAAAATTTATTTGCGAAAAGAATATTGCGGCTAACATGGATTTTAGAGTGATAAATAAAAATGGCAGAGAGAGAATTCGGACCCTATGATAAAGACCGTTTGCTAAGGATAAGAGAATAATATAATACTCTTAAAATGTTTTAAGAAATTATATGGTAGAAAAGGAAGGTGACGGTGAGCAGGATTATTTTCTGAAATACCGCATTTAATGGTTTGTTAAAATAAAGAAAATTTTATGATAATTATAAATTTACAAAGTGTTATAAATACTAATTATAGTGTCCGTATTTTCCGCTCTGTATTTAGTGCGGAACACCCGTGGCTGGGACTGATTTATTAATATACAAGGTGTTGTCCGTGGCATTGGCGCCTGTATTTTGGTTTTATTGCAAACAACAAAACATAGATGTTATCTAGTGTTCTGTTAATAAGCATTACGTTGTTCTTGCGTCATTTCATTAAGTCTGCTACGCTTCAGCCCGTTATGCTTTATTTTCGTGACTGGACTTATTGCGTTATACAAGGCACATGCGCGTATAAACGAATCGGCCTGGATGGAAGTTTAATTATTGTTTACTTTCTCCAGCTACATTTGCAAAATTCCGTACAGAAAACGACCAACCAACATTGTTTATTTTTCAGTTTTCAGTGCGTGACGGCAATCGATCACCCGTGTGTGGGCCAACTTATCATATATAATGTAATTTTTACAATGATTTATTGTACTTTACTACCGGATTTTCCCAATACAATTCAATTAGTTATTTATGTATGAATTGTGATGTAAACTAACTAAACAATCTTGAGAATTTATTATTGGTTGGTTTATTTACCATCTGGGGACTAGGCGTTTCCCGGTACATTATTTAATTCTTGGTCAACGTATGATTAAACTGGCATCGAAAGTGTCACAATATGATCCTCAATTATACCACCAGTATTTCGAGAGAATAAATAATATTCCCCGTAAATAGCAGGGCTAAAAATATTATGAATAAAAATCACTTAACACTTTATAAGAGCATAAAAATACTCCTGGTGCATTATGGTAATAAAAATTCCCACCAGTAATTGAAGACTGATAAAAGTATTTCCGGTAACCGAATAGAGTAAGAAACACTCACTGTCTCTTAAGAAAGGAAAAATTACGTCCGGTATTTTAAAATGGTAATAATTAGCTTCGGTACGGTAAAAGAGATGCGGCCGAGCCACAATCCTGCAGGATCTAGGAGTTATTTAAACCGTCCAAGTGTTCAAACTGGACCTAAGAACATATAACCTAAGTTCGATTGAAATAGCTACCATTTTAATCTAATTTAATTTATCCCTCTGATAATCACTAAAATTAAACTTACGCAGTAATGTGTTTTACTTCGTCCCACCACCTGTTGGGGAATAAACTGCAATTTAAATCGAATGCTTAGGGTCAGAAACAAACTCAAAGACTAGCAAGCTTACTCCACTTCGACGCTGAATGGGATTGTGATTATACGCAAACAAATTAAGCGACAACGCTATCAAAATAATTGACCCAGAAAAATATGTATTGGCAGGAAGTAACGGCGTTTAGGGATCTTTAACATTACCGCCCCCGCTCAGATAGTGGTAGCCGTGTCTTACCACAACAGTGTTGTTTTCCTGGTCACCTAAAACACGTATGCAGCATATGCTAGAATTTGTTCCATCCGTTAAAAATAGTATGCGAAAGTTTGTTTTACCTTCTTCCATCTCTTAGGGGATGAATTATAACTTAAATTGCAATTTTTATGTCAGAATTAACTTCCGCGGATAACATGACACCAGTTTAGAGCCAAATCGATATTGTTTTCTGGTTATCCACCCTCACTCCTAAGAATACTCCCCTTCGTTTATTGGTGAGATAGAAATGATATGCTAGCAGTATCGGAAGACGGCTGTAAAATTAATTGATCCCAGAATGTATTTATTTGATGGGCGGTTTTGCCTATTTAGAATATTCAACCCCCATCCCTAGGGATTGTAGCAGTCTTACTGCGACAGTGCTGAATTCCGAGTCACAAAGAACACGTGTACCAAATTTGGTCGAAATTGATCAACAGGCTTAGATTTGTATGTTTAACATGTATACAGACACGCACACAAACAGGCAATTTTATTATAGAGATAATGTATTAAATAATTGACTACCGATGTTAAGATTGAAAATAATACGTAACTAGTAGGTATCGCTTTTAACGTCATGTTTGTCGTGTTTAATTTTGATTTATAATTGTTATCCTTATTAAAAGTTTGATATTTGTCGTAATTGAGGTTGTGATGAGTGTACAAATCTGTTACGTAACAATTGACGATTAATCATGTGGAACCTTGTACATAAATTTGGCCAGTACGAACGATTATTACAAATAATTATTAACTAAATATTGTAATTTTAGTCTTTTCCAGACTTCTATTTCAGTGTCCATGCAATGCAGTGTTTTTTGGGTAGCCGAAGTGGTTGTTTGTTTGATGTTCACTTTAGAGCCTTTGAAGAAAGCCTTGAGTAATAGTAAAGCCATAAACGTGTATGATTCTAACAACGGTAAATTGTCTTACAAATATTCACTCATAATAGATAAGTAGTGCTACACAGCGGCTTCTGTAACTTCCAACTGAGCAACGTTATTAACAAGTGATAACACTTTTCAATGCTACTTATATTTGTAGATAGCATTTGCTTCGATTTATATTAATGGGTTAATTTAATAGTTTGTGCTGTAATACGTAATCGAGAGTTTTGAAAGCCTTTTGCAGGGTGCACTGGTATTACCGGCTCAACTTCCTTTGCTTTCTTTGGCAAAAATAAGTTTACGGCTGGCGGTACTTTCGCTATTTTAAACTCTGACATGTTGGTGTAACTCAGGAAGAACGATTTCGAAGATGTACGAGATTTACAACGCCATCTCGTGGAACATTAAATTAAACTGGTTTTGTTTGTATATGTACGGAAGCCGTAGCATATTGACAAATTATGCAAATTAAAACGTCACTATTACGATAGAAAATTTTTAAATTACAGTCAGTGTTGATGTGTAGATTCTTATTTGTTTTTGACTGAATTTTATGATGAGTATTTATTAAGAAACTCTCATTTATTTGGACAAAAGACCGGAAATTGCTAAAGAAATGAATATGAAAGTTAATAATTTTAGACGCCTGCACAAGTTTAGGATAAATCGCGGTTATTTAAGAAGAATATTCTTCTCAAACAAAAAGCGTGTAAGATTTAACATTTATTTCGAGAATGTTACTGACGCGGTTTTTGTCTTAAGGACGAATATTAATTAAAATAAATGAGTTCAACATCCTAATGAGACGGAAATTAAATTAAATTTAACGGGACAAAATGAGGACACAGTAACGACGTTTCGTTCCTTTCAGTGGAATAATAAAATATTATAAATAATTTAATTTGTTTAATTTTCTCATGCACGAACATTGCAACCAAAATGGGATTTTTTTGAATGTTTTAGCTGTCGGAATTAAGCCTCACCATTAAAACAATAAGAAATCCTTTTATGACTCATGAATTAAAGTATTTAAAAATTTTTATTATTGCCCCTGTTAAAGTTCCAATGAAAGGAGGAAACACATCGAGCTATAGTCATTACTATATACTAAATGTTTCTCATTAAATTTAATTTTATTTCTGACTAATTACGTCGTTGAACTTATTTATATCCAATGAAGCCACTAATGTAACTATTATTTAAAATATTTTTTGTTAGTCCACGTCCAAGAGAAGGGATAGATTAAAAGGCTACGTTTTGAGACATGAGGGTCTTGTAAAATTAGCATTAGATGGTAGTGTGTGGGGTAAGAACAGAACAGGGAGGCAGAGGATGAAATACGCTAAGCACATTAGGGAGGATGTGGGATGCGGTTAGTTATGTAGGTATGAAAAGGCTTGCGTATAATTGGTTAGCATGGAGAGTTGCATCAGACCATTCTAAGGACTGATCACTACAACAACAGCAGCAACATTCACAAGAGAAAATGATATAATTTGTACCAAACAGTATCAATATTTTAATAAAGATTTTTTGGAAACAGTTCTGGATGTTTTGAACATTTTTATATTTGGATAACGAGCATGTTTGTTGCACTGATGTGATAAATGCAATACAACAACGGACGTAGGGTGCAAGGTACACAGGAGTGCAGAGTAAACTACGCGCACCGGGATCGGGTTAACGATCTGTGAATAACAGAGTTAGCTGCTAATTGCACTACAGTCTGCCCAGTACAGTCCTGTCACACGTGTGATCTGTAGTTTGACTGAAGCCATCACACCAACAATTAAGCCCAGTTATTGAATACTGCGAGTAGGCCCTACACATCTCAATGAGAGCAGTTTTTTGACTCTATTAAATAACGGTGCAGTAAATAAAAACTAATAAATTAATATATAATCTCACGAAAATTATTTCGGACTTTCTATTTATTCAGAGGTCAAATAAATACAATTATTTAGACTTCCCGGAACTATATTTGTCTTCAGCAATGGAGGCAGGAATCAGACTTAAAAGATCAGAGAAAAGCTCAGGAATCTTGATGTTATTGACGCATCTTAACCACTGTAATTTATTTACGTCCTTTTCAATTGATAATTATTGTCCACGGAGGTCATTAATTGATGTTAGGCTTCCGTGTTATATTTATACTGCCGTACAAAGCAGAAATCAAGGGATTAAGTTTTTTTTAAATTTCGGCATTTACTTAAACCATTTATCTCTTCGAAAATGGTTTTATCCGTACCAAGAAATATGAATCTTTTTATAAATTAATTATAATACATTTATCCGTGAAATATTTTCAAAAGTCGATAATTTACTGCCTCTCTACTATGGACGGCAGTATATTTACGGATGTTGCATTACTAAGCAATCCACGATAAAAAAAACTAGATTTACAATTTATAAAATGAAAAGCAATTTGATTCTTTTTCTTAGGGATTGGTGGACTCAAATACCTTGGTATTTATATTTACTATCACCAATTGCTGGCGATGGCCACTGTGGTATTTAGTTGACGGCTTTGATGGATTTTTAGTGTCCACCGGTGACAGGAATCTTTGGAGTTATTGACGCCGAATCGGCGACGTTAAGCATCTGGAACAGGACGGCTGGCATCGACGCCAACTGCGTGTCTGAACTCTCCGCTCCTACTTCTCTACCATAACTGCCCTGTCGGAAATCTCGTTCATCACTATCTATCTCATCCTTTTCGATGTATCTCTAAAACTCCGTAAAAACTGTTCTCCCTTCCAAATCCAAAATTGATCAATGGCAAGCAATTTTCCACCTTTCAAGTTCCCAATACGGGGTTAACATGTCTCTTTCCAAAACCGCGAAACCTCACGCTCAATGATATTCCTACATCCTGTGGGAAATGTTCGCGCGTACTAATATTTTGACAACATAGGTTATTCTCCCAAAGAATTTGGAAACCTACTTGGTAAACGGCGGTGTTCTAATCTCTTCACGAGGCCACTTGAATGGAGATTTATTCTGCCACGGACTACGGTACCTGAAGTGCAGTGAACGCACGAGTTCCAAAGTCCGGAAATTTTGGTTTCACAAAATTATTGAATTAAAACTGAATTAAGTAACCCCTCGATTAATTTATAAAAATGTATGTACACTTAAATATTGCGCCGCATCCTTCAGGAGGACTGCTAGTCATTGTAAAGATTATAATTCTGAGAGACTTGTTGCGAACTTGTCTCATGACAATATAATAAGAAGGTCCTGAAGCGAAGTACCATTGGAACAGCTGTCCCAGATTGAAGGCTGAGTAATACAACAACAACAATTATGTAGGGTATACCTGGGCCCTTCAAAAAAAAATTTGCGTGTTACGATAAGGCTGGGTTGATGTTGAAATGAAATAAAACAAGCTATGTGTGAGGTATAAACGAAATTATTTTACTACTTGAATGGGCATAACTGCGCCTTTCAAATAAAGTAATTTCATTAATACCTAACACACAGCTTGTTTTTCAACATCGATGAGCCCTTAGCTGTAACTTCGCTACTTCTTTGTAGTTAGTATACTATTATTTTTAAAACGCACATACGCCAATTTTTCTATTAGTTTTTAAAATTTAAATGTTAAACATTCCCACGTTTCGCCTCACATTTGACACATCTTCAGGTAAAAATTTAGCTGTACATACAACCTCACTACATGAATCCATCGGCCGAAAAATTTTCTCCTGAAGAAGTCTCTAATGAGAGATAAAACGTTGTAATGTTAAATATTTAAATTTATAAAACTACAAAGAAGCTGACTTAACCCATTTATTGTATATTTGTCAGATGAACTATTTAGTTTTGCTATTAGTGTTTTCTAGAGTTGATAGTGAAAATTTTACAAGCGGTCCTTGTGTAAAGATTCCCAGGCGTTTGCGTGTTTTCTAACTATACGACAAAGGAAAGTATATTATATTCATGCAGACAAAAAATGATGCATGTTTGTTTAATGAATAGTACTTTTACAAAAGAACTAATAGAAATTATTTGAATCAACAGAAGAAACTTATGCAGACATAGGAGGAATTTAATTATTATTTTCTTTCGGGTTCATGAAAACTTAATTTAGAAGTTATGGTAATTGTCCATTTATGTTGGGGCAGGTTGTCGTCACTTTTAGATAGCGATCGCACGAGTCTGGGCCCATGAATTCTGTTGGCGGTAAGATGTGCCGAGACCACACCACACCACGCCACGCCACGCCTTTCTGAAGTGTCATAAGTTTGGTATTAATTGGCGGCCTGATGGTGGAAGCTGTAGGGCCTGCTCAAGACTGTTCTATGGGGAAGGGATGGAGACTGAAGGTCAGCGTAAAGGTCACCTGCGCCTTCCGTTCTAACAATACTGCACTACCACACACGCAAGGAACGTGCACCACACCAATCAGATAACACCAGCTCATTTCCCTCCTCTGATTCGAAAAATAGGAAACTTTTCAAATGAATATATCTGGAACACAAAAGAAGGCGGCGTTATATTACAGTAATGGAATGGTTTGCAATTTGACGACATAATCTGTCTCCACCCCACACTAAGGTTCTAAGTGACCTTTCGGTTGAAAGGCATAACTGAGCTGACAAGTTATAAACAAGCACTAGTTAGTCCATTCCCCACATTACACACTCAAAGCAGTAACATTCATGTCTGTGATGTGTATTATTGCGTCCTTGCATTCGAGGAGACTTACGTGCCAACAACGTAGTCAGCAATCCAGCACTTAACCAACATCTAAACAAAAGTCGACTCTAAACCGTTCTGGTCTAATAGAACGTATAAAATAATTGTGTTTTAAGGACATATACTGAGAGAATCTATGTACTGAATAAAGCACTTAAATTTTTTGATTTAATTTCCGTTGCACTTTGGCCCATAACCATTTCACTTCGTTTCACTGCACTTTTTCGTGCAGATCCCGGTCGGAAGCGACTAATACTCACTCATCAGACTCAGAGTTTAATACAACCTAACTTACTTCATACAGATATGACTCATTAACATCTCATGCCTCAAATTTGGCCAAAATTTCAAATTGCATTCTCACAACAGCAAAGTTTTTTTACGTGCGTCTTACACGGACTGGCGGAAACGGCAACTATCTCCTGAGATGGTCTTACCCCACAGTGTTTGTTTTCTTGTTGTAAGGAATATGAGTACATAATTTGGTCAACATTCCTCGACACGGTGTACTGTACCCAGAACAATGTTTCTCTCCCTTCCACCTCGACTTCAAGGAAGTAATCTATGACTTAAACGACGTATTGGATGTTGTAATTTAATTCTGTGGCTTTTGTAACCCCGAATTCGACACCAATCTCAGTTGTTTTACATTGTTTACATGGAACGATGTCCACCACCGCCGCTATAGGTGCATCCGTTCTAAGCCGAAAGGGGTTGAATTTATTCACGAAGTGCATAGAGGAAACACTATTAAAGTAAAATTTCCATTCCCATCAAGGGGGTACTAGTTGTACCGTTCTCGTATAGTGTTTATTTTCAGGTCCCAAAAAAATTACAACAAAATTTGGCCTGAATTACATTGTGTGTTTAGATTTGTATGCGGAAAATACATAAACACACACACTCAACTTTATTAAAGAGACATATGAGAAGGAAGTTTGATTTTAAATTGTATTTTATTTTGTTAATTGTATTTGTGCATATAATTCACAAAATTTAATGCTTGAGAATTTGTAAAACACTATGAATATAATACACACAGTAGGATCCTTGAATAAACTTTTCGGGTATAGTTCTGTGTCGCATAACAGAGGAAATACATACTTTCATGGTCTGTCGGATACGATAAGCTCGGAACTTGGCATGTTATTCGGGCAGATACAGAAAAAATAGAAAAGCTTGTTGTGACGTCTCTGGAGTTCTGCGACGTCTAGTTTGGTGCTATTCCTTCATGAACGCGCCCACAGTACTGTTATAGGACTTCCAAGTAGCTTGCTCCTTTCAGTACTGTGTTCTTAGTGCTTCACTATATTTTCTTTACTCTTTCCTTCGCGATACATTATATACTAAAACTGTGGCAACTCAAAATTTCCAGCGATCCATCCCGTATTAAAACTGATCTCCAAAACCTTGGGTTACTAAGATGCCTGTTCCGATCTCGGTTTCGCTTTCGCCCTCCTTCTGCAACGTCTTGGACTGATCACGGCTCTTGTGATCTCTACCACACTGCTGGGTGATTTACCACTTTATAAGTTTCTCTCGGGGTGGACGAACTTCATTGTCCGAGTCACAAGACATGCAACACGTCTTGGGACACGACATTTTGGCGCCAGAGACTCATTACCTGCCACAACTGGCTTCACTCCTGTATTCTTCAATTATTCGAGTACCCAATTCGTTTTATATTCACTTGATGAGAAATAATTTGGAGATAAAAATGACTGGATGTAAACAGTAGTTTTTAATAAGAAGGTATACGGAATGGACTCTGAACAAAAGGCGCAGGGAATTACGATACCTCAACAAAGTAAACCATGTTCCTATTTTCTGCAATGTATGTTTGTCTGCGCCTGGGTCTGTATTACTTATATCTTCTTCAACTTTCTGGAACAGTATAGACCTTTCTCTAGGCAATACAATTCTATAAATAATTAAAGCTAGGCTATTTAACCAATTAACTTTCTACTGTGTAAACGTATAAACTCTAAAAATGTAACAGACAATAATTGTTATAAATAAAACATAAAGAATGGTCAAAAGTCATAAATTGAATAATCACTTTGAATTTTCGTCCTTCAACTTTCAGGACCTCATCAGTTCTTTCTGCAAAAATATTATCTAATTAAATATGCATGGATGAATATAAGCACATAGATACACTTAGTCGTTATAGGTACTTACAATTAAAATATATAAAAAGATTCATGTTGCCGTTGCAATATCCGGAGCCGAAATGAGTGAAAACAAGAACACAGAAACAGATCGCAAAGCTCATATTGTTGTAAGTGATGGCAATTTTTTCTTAAATTCCGTTATGTCGATGTGAACTTGGCGCAATTTATTTAAAATTGCCGTCGGTTACATCTGTTTCCTTGTCTTTGTTTTCACTCATTTCGGCCCGGGACGTTACAGCAGCATATTGAAAATTTGGATATATTTTAATTGTAATTAATTTTTGTTGTGGTATTCAGTACTAAGGAAGGTCAGCTGCAAACCTTCATGCTAACCTATCTTGCGCAAACCTTTTCATTTTCGCACTAATACCACATCCTCCCTAATGTGTTAGCATATTCCATCCTTGGTCTCCCTCTTCTGTTCTTACCCACACACTTCCCTCTAATGCTACTTTTACAATACCCTTATGTCTTAAAACGTCGGCTATTAATCTATCCCTTCTCTTGGTCAACGTCCTCCATATCGTTCGTTCCTCCCCTATTCTGTTAAGAACTTCCTCGTTAGTGATTCTATCCACCCATCTGATTTTCAGCATTCTCCTACAGCACCTCATTTCAAATTCTTCCATTCCTTTCCTTACTGCAACTCCTACCGTCCACGTTTCGTACCCATATAACGCCACGCTCCATTAAAACATTTTAGCAATGATTTCAAATATTTACACTTTGCGAAAGCCTTCCTTCGCTGTACTATTCTACTATTTATGTCTACTATACTTCTAACGTCCATAGCTAATATGCTGCGCAAGTTGCAGAATTCCGTACCTTCCTTAATTATATCCCTTCCCAATCTAACATCGTTTGTTATTCCACTGTTTTCCATACTACACTCCATTACCTTGGTTTTCCCTCTATTACTCCGTCTTAACATTCTATATGTAAGTTAAAGAGCATTGGCGACAGACTCCATCCCTGTCTTACTCCTTTCTTTATTTCTGATTTCTTTTCTTGTTCTTCAGTTCTAATTACTGCTGGCTGCCTTCTGTACAGGTTATGTATAATCCTGCTTTCTTGATATTTTATTCCCGTCCTCTTCAAAATCCTTAATATTAACTATTAATATTACTATTTAGTGTGTTCCCGTTAACGTTATCAAAGGCTTCTTCTACGTCTACAAATGCCATGAATATAGGCCTGTTTTTTCTTATCCTGTCTTCTAAAATTAGACGCACAGTCAATATTCCTAAAATCAAACTGATCTTCTTCTAACTCGCATCCTTTTATATGCTATTTTCGTTAATATTTTGCATGAATGTGATACTAAACTATTTGTCCTGTGTTGTTCGCATCTATCAACCCCAGTACCCTTCGGGGACTTAAATCTTCTGATATTCTTCCTGTTTCGTAGATTTCGCAAACTATCCTTAAGTACTTACAATGTACCAAGTTTATTTATATTCAACCATGTATATTTAATTACATAATATTTTTGCAGCAAGAAATGAGGAGGTCCCGAAATTTGAGGGACGGATTGTTTTCAATTAAAATTAATAATTCAATTTCTTACTTTTAGCCATTCTTGGTGTTTTGTTTAGAACAGCGACTGAGATTAATTTAATTATTTATAGCTAATTACAATTATTTATAAATTGCATAAATTTAGAACTTGGTACCCTGTAGTAGAATGATTATTAGGAATGTTTAAATTGAAATAAAATAAAGAATCGTTACATAATAAATGTAACTCGTAACCAAAGAACACGCCATGGGTGTTCTCGCTTGTTTTTTGCATTCGAAATTAATGTAATTTAAATTTCCTAAGTTGTTTTAAAAAAGGGCTTCATTGCCATTTTGAATTAAAGGCACAGTCTTCTGTTAGATCCTAAATGCTTTGAGTATTGGCATGGAAATGACAAGTGTAATATGCAAATGATTATAATCAATTAGCTAGCATGAGATATTTTTCAGGAGAAAGTTATGAATCACGAGTTGTGTTTTTGTTAAATAATTACGGAGCTAAGTTTGAGTGCGACGTTTTGATAGTTTCTCGCCGCAGCCATGATGGAATAGGACGGTGCTTAGGCCGGATGTAATTGCCGCAGACGACTGACGTATTAATGTTGCCGGCTATTATCCTGCTATTTACAGCAGACATATACATCTTAATCAAGACGCCCGTCTGTGGTTAGCCGTGACTAATAGCTCTCAATGGCTCGTAAAGTCTTTGTCCGAGGCACAGGTACACAAGTTATGCCCTTTATGCTCCTAACGACCAACTTTATGCTCCTAATGACGAACTCAAGCCCTTAAGTTTGCGACATCCGCTTCCAGTGTTCAAGATGCGAGGAATTATTACCATATTCTGCTTTACTAGGCACTTTGTTTTAAAAGTATGTCAGCACCCAGATTGCAGGCAGCACAATGCGTAAGAAACGTCTCTCAGTTTCCATGAAAAATCAAAATTGACGAACCAATTTTATTGTTGAGAAATTCATCCAATTCAGGGCACATTTGTGGTTGATCTCCTTGGCAGTTCAGAACTACTCAACTTGGACGGTAAATGAATTTTCAATAGTCGTAAGGTTAAAATTTATAAAGTTTCTGTAAGAAGTTTGAAATAATTTTCAACACTCGGAAAATTAAATCGTGGAACATATTTAATGATAACATAGAAAGAAATATGAAAAAATTATGAAACACAAAGATCTCTACGTAAGAAGACAACGTATGAACCATGAAGATCAGAGTGCAATTAATATTTCATTTTCAGACACGATTTACCTTCGTAAATAACTTGATCACAGCGCCAGTTGACTTGTATGACAAATCCATTTAAATGCGTTATATTCTGCTCGGTAATGTCGAAGTACTGCACCTGTTCTCTGACTGCTGACGAAAGTGTTCACAGTTTGGTGATTGATAAATTTGAAAGAAAAAGATAGTGGTTTCACTCGTCCACTGGCCCCGGAGTATAGTGCGAGTTGCCTGGAACATTAACGTTCGTTACTGTAACTGGGCTGTGTTCTAATAAATATAGGGGTATTTACTTCTTACAATTAATAATAATTATAAAAATATGAAAATATTAATTTTAACATTTTTTAATGACTAACACTAATTGCATCTCTTTTATTTTACGTAGCCGGCCATTTTTTTAAAAGAACTATATTTTTAACTATTTACACACATTAAATTTCTCAGATTAGTTTGGAACTTGTCGCTGGTCAGTCCTGCTGCTCTTCCTTGTGTCCGGGCTCGAGCACGCCTTCCTCCCGTTATTAAAAAATCCATTGCAATCTTCAATTTCTTCCTGTTCACTAAAATCTTCACCCAAAACGCTCCCTCTTATAAATTGTAATATCTCTTGAAGTCCAATCTTAATGTCCCAAAATCAATTATCCTAGGTTTTTATAGAAAAACACAATGATAGGACTGTAAGGGTCCAAAGAGACTATTTTAGCTGTCGACAACCATCAGAATTCACATGAGCAAAATTCATTGTGTTGGGTTAGTTCCCAATAAACTACTACAATAAGTCGCCTCTATCATAAAGAGGTTTAGAAGTGGACCTTTTTGCAGCCTACCACAGAACATTTCAACATGTCATTTTAATTATATAACTGGATAGTTACACGTGACCTACTTTTTGTACGGAGACAGGTAAATACATATATGAAATGTATTTGCATTGAGAAGTATGCAAAAACCGACCAGAGTTTTAATAAATAATTCGGGCAGCTCTTACGTGTTTCCTTTAGAAACGCCTCCGTGCAGATAGTTAACTAGTGATCGCGACTAGGCTGTTATGCTGGCAGATAACTTGGCCCAGATGTTTAAGAAAAATCCTATTCCTCCTCATTACTCACAAAGTGGGAATCTACACACCTTCTCTGATTTATTATTTTTTACATTTTACTTGAAAATATTAAATGTATTTAAAGGTCACAAAATATTAGGCCTACAAGAAAAATCATGTAAAGCAATCAATAATTTAACGAAATTGCCTGTAGTCGGTAATACGCTAATCACAAGTTAGATCCTGCGTTCGTAAGATATTTCAATTTATAATTTATTTTAATAATTAATCACGTTCAGCGTCATTGCCTCGCATCATTGAGGTCCAGGGTTCGAATCCAGGCGAGCGCATGTATGTGGGTGTGTCGAAATGAATATGAAGGAATAACTATTTTAAAATGAAGAATTATTCTACAATTGCGCAAAATCCATTTACTCTAGATTTGTAAATTTACAATGTATTACCATTTGCTCACTTTGAAATTATAAGCCGGCATTTTTTAAAGATTAACAGTATATATATATTTACAAAATTTATAGACACTAAATATCTTATAAACGAAATATATGAGCTCTTTACTAAGGGTCGTCTAAATGGGCCTTCTCATAAAGTAGAGTCACTAACACAAATCCTACTCGGAATTGGCAATACCAGGATATCTGAAAATGATTACGAACGGTGGTATTTATCCTGTCGTGTCAGCTTGCCCGGAACTTGTGGTTGGACCTATCTGGATTTTCGCGTTGAACAATGGATAGCACTTTGGAGATCCGGACTGGATCGTGCCTTCCTCCCAGTGTATAAATATCCGCGGCCAGGACAATCTCCAATTTCTTATTGCTCCCTCTTAAAATTCAATCTTCATCTCGAATCATAATCGGCTTAATTTCTCAATCATAATGTCCATATCATAAACTCGACGTCCTTAATTCTAAACTCCACATCCTTAATGACCAGAAATCCATTTTTATTGGGTTTTAAATAATTTTTCTCGATATAATCCAATAAAAATTCTTATCTGTCATCTATGGGAGGAACCGTTTGGCCCTCTCCACCTACGTTTTTGGGTAAAAACACTATCAATGCTCACCATCCAATGCCGCCAAATCTCACAAGACTTGGGGGAAAAATTTCAGTCGCGCCATAGAATCTTGATTCTATTACCCCTTTGTCTGTAACCTTTGACTTCCCTCAGCCGCTTGCCTTTGATTCCGTACTGCCAAATTCCGCAAGTATTTGTGTTTATTATTACAGTGTGTGTCTCATTCATTTTCAGAGGTTTCGGTGCCTCATTCACACTGTAAAGTACTGCAATGGGTTCATCGCTTTTATAAGTCGGAAGGTCGATTATTGTTGGACCATCAAGAGAGGTACTCCACAGGTGAAATATAGTAGAAAATAGTTACTTCCTCCTTTCTACGTCAGTCATAGTGTTTGAATACTTTGTAATATTTTGAATAAAATATTACAGTGTTTGAAATTGTCACTATCTGAGCTACTTTCTGTGATGTGAAAAGCAGATAATATATTTGAATTTCACAATAGGAATTGAATTTTAAAACTTCTGTGTGTGTTGGAAAAATTCCTGACACAAATATGAAAACCACGACAGAAAACGTCATCAAGTACAACTATTATGGGACAAATATCATACAGATCAGTGTAATCGTAGTTTGCCACGATCACCAACATTATCACTGAAATATTGTATCTCTTGAGAAATGGTTAAAATATAAAATTGCAAAGTATTATGGAATTTTATGTGTATATATAAACATTCTTTCAAGTGGGTTGGCTGAGAGATCGCATTCCGATATGTTATTAATTCCTGTTCACATTGTGTAACAAGCAAGACACGTGGTATTTCCAATGAGAATAATTAATGTGGCACAGAGAACGGGACCAGTAAAATAAAACGTAAGCTAATCATCCACATCAACTCACGATAAATAAATTCGTCCATAACTCAGAGTTAATGTTGGCTATTAACATCTGTCAAATCTGTTTGTAAACCCTTAGGCTAGAGACTGTTTTCACAAATGGTAGTGGAGCGCCTACTCACATGTCCCTTCCCTATTATTTGATTCGTCGAAACTACTTTAAAATCAACGTAACTCTGGAATACTCAGCAATTCTTGATGCATTCATTAATGAAGACAGAGAAATGCATTCAGAATCTATTTTAATGGTTTATGACCTCACAGGGTTTTGTTTTTTAAATAACTGCTGTAACCTCCGGTGACAAGAGTGAAACTTTTCCGTTTCATGAGTCCTTCGACGGTAATTTTCGAGGAAGAAACTGCTTGGTCGAAGATTTCATAATCACACTGAATTATTTCGTAATTACGTTATGCAGCAATTTATCATTTACTTGATGCATCCCATTTAAATTTCTATTTACGCAAATTCATCCTTTCAATAGAGATTCATTTTTTTTATTTTTTAATACCTGCATTTCATATTCCAAAAAAACATCTATAAAATTTAATTGCTTCAAGTTCAGTAGAAATGCTTTTAGCCAACTCAAATCAATGAAACTGAATTAACGGCCTAGGATAGAATAATATGTCCGAACTTGGAATAGAACCCAGAGACTTCCGCTGAACTCCTGGTACACGTTCCTCTGTTCGATTCCACGTCCGGTGGGTATTTTTCTATCGTAATCCGTTAGTTCTCTATCATAGTCTTTAATTGAAAGAGTTTTTTTTCTGTCCTTGAATCGAAACACTGTACGCATGAACAATTTATACACTAACCTCAGACTAAAATTAGGCCGTGAAAGATCTTATTCATTAAATTTTTGGTGAGCCTGTGTACGAATCTACGCAAGGGATAGAGAAGATATCATCAGTCACTGACTACATCGGTCTATACTTCGCGGTCCATCGAGTTCCAATCTCCGTTTCGGCTGATATTTTACTATCCATTTGCGTTAATTTAATTGTTTTTCAAATATAATGTGATTAAATATATAAAAATGGGAATGTGTCGGAAAAAAATAAATGTAATCATTATTACAAACATAAAAAACAACGTCTCATCTCATCGTTGAGATTTATCAGTGGATAAATTAATATGAACAGGTGATAATTCGGATTAATTATATATATATATATATTAAAATAAGACCAAATGTTGTATTTGGGTAAACAAATATTTTATTTTATAATATTTGTATTCATTTTTAAACCGGACTGTAAAAGATTCGATCAACTTACCTGCAGATGTTTTTGTAAAATTTTCCGGAAACTGTAATATTTTCCAGGAAAGAATAGAGAAGTATGTTAGTTATTGACACCGTAGTGAAGTGAAAGGTTAGTGTGACAGCAAACCTTCAAAAACAATGGAAAATTTAATTTAATATTTACGAAATCATTTATCATGTTTGTGTTTATGATTGTTCTAATTTGTTTTTTATGATAATTGTTTGTAACTGCCATCGAATGTAACTCAATTGCGGGATCAAGAAACTCACCCTTTCATGTATACAGGGCGTAACAAAACTAGACAGCAAATTTTTTGGAATGGATTCCTCACATTGAGAAAATAAAACCTGTGCATTATTACAACGTGGAACCGGAAATGAATAATTACAGATTTATCCGAACTTTTGTGAAGCTTATTGCTCGACAACTTGCCTTGTTATCTGGTTACTGGTTAAAATTGCCACACCCGAAAAAAAATGTTGCGAATAAAAAGACCTGAACACTCCATTAGCTGTGAAGTTCAAATGGTTAGTTGGAGCGCTCTCTTCACATACATATTGATGTGTCCTCATTTTACTGAATACACACAACTGCTCTTCTTTACATTGAGTTTCGAACACGGTAGAAAATACTTCGTGTTGTTCGTACAACCTGGCAGGCAGCCAAAATGCGTGCGCGAAGAGTTAGTACGTGACGGGTAAACGTTTACGTGTGCTAAAAGTATTCAGTTCCACATTAATTTTACACTCAACATGTTGCCACATTCTTCGAGATAACAAGGCGTGCACTTAAATTAATAATATTTCGGATTACTCTGTAATTATTCTTTTCTGGATCCATGTTGTAATATACTTTTTCTTCTCTCAATATGAGGAATCCATTCCTGAAATTTTGCCGTCGAGTTTTGTCACACCCTGTACAATAAAAATATTTTATAACGATGATACAATATTTATATTGCAGCATAATAAACTTTTATTGCAGTAAAATGTCATGTTTATCCAAGTATCCTGTTTTAATAAGAATATTCTAAAAGCGGGATTAAAAGTTTTGATTTCTGCCACTAATACGTATAGATTACACTTTATTTTGACTTACTGGCTATTTTGGTTATTTAATTAAACTTAAAATCTCAGATAAATATCTAAGTCAAATAAAATATATTCATATAATTTCCGATGTAGAGTTTTGAGTAAGGTCCCCCACTGTATGAATTATCGATTATAACTTCTACAAAACTGTAGTTGCGCAAATGAGAACAAGGCGAGTAATTTTTGTCCAGGCATGAATGCATGCTACGTTTCGTGTTGTTGTGGTATTCAGTCCTAAGACAGATCTGATGCAACCCTCCATGCTAACCTATACTGCGCAAGCCTTTTAATTTCCTCATAACTAGCACCACCAACATCCTCCCTAATCTGCTTAGCGTATTCTATCTTTTGCCTACATCTTCTGTTCTTACCCCACACACTTCCCTCTGATGCCAATTTTACAAGACCCTCGTGCCTTAAAACGTGGCCTATTAATCCATTCCCCCTCTTGGTGAACGTCCTCCATATTGTTCACTTTTCCCCAATTCTGTTTAGAACTTCCTCGTTACTTACTCTATCCACCCATCTGAATTTCAGCATTCGTCTATAGATCCACATTTCAAAGGCTTCTATTCCCCAAGTCCCATCGTCCACATTTTGCCCCCATATAACGCCACGCTCCATACAAACATTTTTAGCAACGATTTCCTAATATTAACACTTATATTACCCGTAAGTAAATCCCTCTTTTTCTCAATATAACACTCTTTGTTATTCCACTATTTCCCATACTACACTCCTGTGGTGTTTAGTCTTTGTTTACACCGCAAAAATATTATATTATTATAACAAGGAATTGTTAAATAATAAAAACAGTATATTTAATTTGAATATATTGCATTTAATTATGATGATAATAAAATTCTAAATCGTGGTATTACAATATAATATTTCCAAAAGAAATATAACTCAAATTAAGTTTTAGTAAAAATATTAATTTACGAGTAAAATGTATTATCAAATTGGTTCAGTCGGTAAAGCAAAAATAATCTATGCAGCTTCTAAACGGCTGCTCCCGGGAACGCGGGTGACGAACGATATAATTGAAATAAAAACAATCGCGAATCAACCAGAATGGTTTAAGTGGAAAGCGGGTAAAACTGCCGTTACCAGATGTTCTGCGTGGTGAGGCCGTTCTTGGTTTGCCGTTGCCGGAGGTTCCTTTGCTGGACACATCTCCTCTAGCGCCTCTTCTTCAGGTTAAATCTCCATCAAATGTTATCTTTTTGTTTTCCGTACTCCCATCAAATGAATCTTCTTTCTCGAAACATGTCGAATTTAACTTTTACGCATGTTTCTTCTTCAGCCACTGCCCTCTCATCCAGTCTTTCTCAGGACAGCTCCCGGGACCAACTGTCCAAATACAATGCACTCCAGGCAATAAATAATGTTGTAAACGGCGACGTTTCCCGCCTACTCGGCCTTGACCAAACCACCCTCGCTTTTCGACCTGCTGTACGCAAATACCAAAAACTAAATTATTTTTGCTTTACCGCTTCTATGTAGGGGTCATGAGTCACCACACTCCATTACCTTGGTTTTCCCTATATTAATCCTCATAATGAACTCTTTCTCCAGGATTACGTTCATGCCATTTATTATGGTTTCCAAGTCTTCTTCTGATTCTCCTAATACTACAATATCGTCGGCAGAGCGTAAGGTTTTTATTTGTTCACCTTGCAGTATGATTCCTTTTCCATATTCCGCTTTAACTTTCTTCATCGCATGCTATACTAAACTAATTGTCCTACGTTTCGTAGCTAAGGGAAAACTGTGACAGGAATTAGGGACACGTAATAGTTCAAAATTTACTCCGTTCTCCGTTACATTGCGGCTAGAATAGAGTTAGAATTTACAGACACATCTGAAGAAACGAAGAGGGTAATCGTTTTGTTAATTTAGAGTGCCTTGCACAATACACAACTAGATGAAATAGTTTTCAGTAACTGATTAGGGTGTTAATATTTTTTCTTCACGTCCATAAAATTAAAATCACAATTTCCTTCCTAATTAATTTTATCGTTTGAGAATCAGTTAAGATACGATTCTAATTATATACTAGCCGAAACATCTTTGACTGAAATACAGACCATGAAATTTAAACGTTGGATATATATATTTATTTATAATCCAATTCATATTTTTGTGTGCACCTGACTACCATTTTTATTATCCTAAGACTTAGGTTGGCTAATTAGTACCTTGATAATGTTATAACTATTATGAGAATTTATTCATCTTGGTTCTGTATAAGAAGGCGTAGCTTTCACTTTCTAGACATGGAAAGGAACATGTCATTGACAAAAGGCTTCAAGCCATCAGTAATGTGAAGAAATGTGAGCAGAAGTACCTACAGTGATTTTACCACAATTTTGCATCATACCTACCACGAATCACACAGCTGACCTATATGGGTACTAATTTATAGAAACGAATTTATGAATGTGTGTGTTTTTCTTGTATCATAGAAACACGTCTTATGTTACAAATATTTCATAATAAAATTATTGTATGACTTTGAACGGTTTTCGTATTACTTAGAATGGCGATTCTCTTCGCGTTCTACCGAAGAATGTTGTAATAATTTTACACGCCTGTTTTTCCTTCATTGACCCTTAGAAATCGTGAGGTTGAGAGAGTCAACAAAAGAATTGCAGAATCGACAAACTTGTGGCGACTCCCTGTAAACACAGGGCAAGCCCTAGCCCAGAGCAGCTCAGAGGTTTCTCAGCAACGTTTCTATCTCAAGGGATAAATACTACAACAGCGCCAGGCTCTCCTATCAATACTTCTAAAGAAAGCAAAGCCACGCCTAAATTTTTCTTGGCTTATCTTATATGCTCGGGTACCTGGGAAAATGGGCCATTGCCATTAATTAGCATGCATATTATAGATGGATGTAAATATAGATCGCACTTTAATTGAACTATGCTTTATGGTAAGGACATCCACCATCATTTGGCTTGAAACTGAACTATGTTCAATAAAAATAACTTTCCATGTGGGAAAAATGATTAAAATTTAAGTAAACAGGAAACAAACGACAATACCCGAACTTTTCGGAGTAACGGAAACCACAATTCATTACATTCACGAGTTTCTATTTAGAAAATTTACTACTATGAATTAAATGGTGTTAGTAACCTGTTATTAGAATCCAGAACTTTTTATAAGAATTATTATAATTTTTCGGCTCAAATATTTTTGTTACCATGAGTTCTATTTAAAGAGAACACTCACCCACATCTGTTTTTGTCTTCACTAATATATTTATTGTCCAATTGGTCATTTTCCCTGAATGTTTACGAATTTTGAATGACCTACGCAAGTTTGAATACTTTCTTCCTTTCCATGTACCTAGTAAAGAAATTCTCCATACTCAGGCAGCATTATAGCCTGACTCGGTATTTGATCAAATATTTACTTCTGTTCTTTCGTAAGAAAGTACCCATATATTTATATATTTCATTTAACAAATCGAGTTACATTTGAATTTTGAATTTAGGAGGGAGACGTATTTCGATTCTCCTTTAGTCTGAAATCCTATTTTCTTGCCCATGATAGACACAAGTGGATCTCTCAGTCAGAAAAATCAAAACGGCTGATATTGAATGTGGTATTGATTTATTCGTTATTCCAACAAAACCGTGCAATATGAAACGCTTTTAAGATCCGAAGTCATCATCCGGAAATTTTTCACACAAAGGCAATTTCAATTATCTGTTAAATGAAAATCGTTTTAAGTTCTCCGAATCCGCAAAGGAAAGTTTAGAGATTTTGAAAACTGTTTCTAGTAAACAAGATTACTTGTCAAAACAGTTTCTAACCAATTCAAATAGATGCTTTCTTATTGTAGGTACACTTTCATTGGCACGAGTTTATTACGTGAAGTCTGAAGTAAGTGTCGGCTTATGGCAAAACACACTCTGATTTAGGAATTATGTAAAGTGTGATTTACAGCCTCATGTAAATGGTAATTCGGTTTTACCGTGTCGCCTTCATCTTCCTTTTAATCGATTCGGTTCATTTTCTTGAAAACCATCAGTCGCGTAAACAAAGCGCTTTTGGGTCCGACCTAAAAATGCAAATTTACCACTTTTTGTTAGGCGTAGCTGCTTCCAAAATAAACACGAGACCGACCTGCCCTAACAAGGCCATTTTATAGGACACACCCTCAGACCCACATTAAGACATTAGGGCAAGCTTGAGGGCGAAACCCGCTCAGGATTACAGATTCCAAGTCCTTGAACAGAAATAACCCAAAAGTTGTCTAACATTCCATTTGTTCGTGACATAAAGGTCGCAATGTAATTAAAGCAATTTGCTTTTGATATTCTGTCACTCAATGTGATTTTAAATATATCGCCAATATTTCATCGTAAATAAATGGCTTTCATACCGCTCATAAAGTTTGTACACAGAGGTTTTTGTCAATAAGAGAGGAAAATTCTTTTTTAGTAGGGATTATCGCGAGTCTTGGATAATAGGGAGATTAATATGGTAATAAAGTCAATTTAACAACAATGCATGCAGTGAATGAGCTTGGACAAAGTCCTGCTGTATCTCATACAGCAACGAAAGGGTATTAATATAAAGGCTTTTAAATAGTAGACATATTTTTAAGTCTTAATTGGCACCATTGAGGCAACCAAGTAAAAATTTAATTGCATCATTAAAAAAATGTCACTA
The DNA here is from genome assembly GCA_034510155.1 of Eucriotettix oculatus. Taxonomy (NCBI): domain Eukaryota; kingdom Metazoa; phylum Arthropoda; class Insecta; order Orthoptera; family Tetrigidae; genus Eucriotettix; species Eucriotettix oculatus. The sequence continues at coordinate 233,734,711 of CM067376.1, read as the reverse complement.
CTTTACATCACTGTGTTGTAATTCCACGAAAGATACATGGTGATACTTAATTAAAAACAAAAATTCTATTACCGTCTTGAAACTTATATGCTTACTGTAAAACTTGGATGTATATTAAGTTTAACTGAAAATTTCAATACGTCAATAATTAGCCATTTTTCCGAAGAGAGCACATTTTGTTGCTTAAATCATTGATCTCGTACTTTTCCAAACTTCTGGGGAAAATCACGCGATGCTTAGAAGTAGGTTATTCTTTTCTGTTAAGGCGTTTGCTATCCAAATAGTGTGTCTAAATTTTAAAGGATACGGAACTGTGAAGGATTATCATCGTAGTTTTCAGTCATGTGTATTGTGTGCCGTGATTGCTTTTGGAGGGAGGCGGATGTTTCTAATGTTAGCAGGCTGTAAGACATTAGTGAAAAGGTTTCAAAGTTGTATTGAGAATCGGAAGAGCGGCGAGTGTTGCGACGCGGCGAGGGCGCCATCACAAGCAGAGCTTTCGCCAAGAATAATTGACTGCGAAAGCATCGCACGTCGGCAGTAATTATAGGGGCCAATTGGAGGGACAAGCAGCATATCGATCTTGCTGGCTGTTGTCAGAGCAGCGGGGGTTCTACCATAATTACGCATCCCCAACGCGCCTCGGGCCGTCAGTCCAAGGAGACGTCCTCATCTTCTAACCTGCACGCCACTATACCAGCTTCTACACGTGCCATTTTATATACGTTCTTTGAAATCATGCTACATGCTACTGATACAGCTAGCAAGGTGGTATGCCCTTGTTTTACACTCCCACTGAGCTGACGCGCCATTCGGCGCTCTTTTCGACTCTCAATGAGTTAATACATTCTAGCGAGCAACACGTTCATACAACTAAGTAACCTAGCAGTTGTTTTGAGCTTCGTAGAAGAAATTGACAAAATAAATGTCACACAAAATATTTCTAATACCTTGGGAAAAAATAATGTTGGGGTATTAATAACAAATAATAATATAAATTATTTGACTTCTTTGGGCACCCCTGTTAATACCCTCTATATTTGAGAGTAAAGGCGCCAGGAATGATACAGGCAAGCTTCCAGCTTTTTATAGTCCAGTGTAAAAACTAGAATTTTGCACATCTGTTCTTTGCTCTTTTTCACGAATTTTCCTGCAGTGTTCATTTTTCCCCATATAGGACTCATTTTTCTGTGGAAGAAGGAATACTTTTTCAAATTGTATTTGAGGAATTAACATAAAAAGTAATGATGTGTTGGAATATAAAATTATCAAAGTAAACAGCAGAAGACGAGCGAAGTGAATGTCATAATACGTACTTTATTTAGTCAATCAAGATTTCTTAAAAATGAAATTAGGAAAAAAAATCGGAAATGGTCGCACGAGGATCGATTCTCAAATTAGTCTACTTGGCATACAATGACCCAATTTTATTTATTGGCATAGGTATGTACGAAGGACAACTACATTCGTATGATAATGGGTAGTCAACTTGGATTGAAATTTTGCCGCTTGATTTTTATTTATATTTATTTATTTAACAATCAGATTATATACCATCTTGAAGCTAATTTGATAACATGTACAATGTCTATACGTTGCTTGTATTGATGTCGTTACAATAGAAATCCATCGGCCAGCATCTCTTCAGTCTTCGGTTGTAGTAATGATTCTAGTAGTGAATTGAGATCGATTTCAAGCTTCGTGTAATGTTTGTGAATGTTATCTTTGATGACGTCTTCAACATATGGAATGTTAAGGTCAGTATGTAAGTCAGGGGTGACCAACATTTTGCATACAAAGGGCCAATCTTTTGACAAACGAGTTCAGATGCGTCATAGTACTCGAGCACGTTTTATACCGTCATACGTTCATGGGATTGGTAAATAGATATGAGGATAGTATCTTCATCGCTAAAAGGGCTAAAAGGAATAACTTAGACGCAGTTAAATTAATTAATTTACGCCAGTTTAATGAAGCACCAATTTACAAAAGTCAAGAATGACGTTAACAGGCTACATGAGGGTGATCCTGAAACAGACAACTCCCCTTTAATAGCATAGGAAGGGAATTGAAAAGGGGGGTGGTCAGCAAGATCGGCTCAGAACTTGGAATTGTCTGTTCTTTCTGTTTGCCGGAATAACTGGTATTAAATTATTCAATTTCTGACTTTTGGTCATTCATTCTATTTATTTATAATTCGTGTATAACTGTATTATGCTTTTAACAATTTAAAAGGACTTCACGTCCGAAATAAAAACAGGCTCGAGTGCGTAATGCAACACTTTTAATCGTCCAAAGCGCCACGTTTGGCCACCACTAATGTAAGGTAAAGAATCTCTATTGTGTTAAGTATTTTGAACTGTAGCACTTTACGTGTCGAATCATTTGTTGCATAATATTGGTAACGCTATAGTTATTGTAGTTTTATTAAAGTTTAACATAATTATCGTCGTAAATATTGTCACTTTGCGTGATGTATCACAACTCACGAGCCTCTATTACTAAGCATTGTGGTTGTGCTTGGTAGCCTAATTGGTGGCCTAATTATAGTTGAAAATAGGCCCATTCAGGCGGAGTTCTGTAATTAAATGGCCAAAATTATCAGAAATGAACAATGTGTGCTGGAAAAGCGGGTTACCACATGTTAATAGAGAAATATTAGAGGAGAGATTGCCAATTACTTTTATGCATTAATCTGTACGTCCCGAGAATGTGCAGTATTGAAATGAAACAAGACTGGAATCTTTGGTGATTTTCTTTTCAAAAGACAGAGTTATGAGAGAATTGTGAAAAGTGTGTACTGAAAGTAATCGTTGTTTCAGAAGATACATTGGAGAGTAAAAGTGGTAAATTAAAAAATGTTGTAATAACTGCACTGTACATCTGAAGATAGCAAATATGATGTATCGCATCAACCCAGTTAAAGGTTTGATTATTTACAGTAAATAACGCTATCAAGTCAACAACAAAATGTTCTGGAATTGATTTCTTTCCGATTATTACAACTGTTAGTGCAGTGAATATTATAACAAATTTCCAAGTAAAACAGCCAAATTTTCAAGAGAATACATGTGGGACACCCGAGTGATGGGAATTTCACTATCATGCGGGATCGGATGCAAATATTTCAATATTTGTTGAGAATACGTTTGTGCGGATTTTTTCCTTTACCTGTTCAGTGCTGACTGTGCTAATTCGGACTCGAATTAAGCTATAATGCTTGTTTGTATTAATTTATGTGTAGAGAAATATTCCACTACTCTTTTTGACTATTGCGCGAAAGTCTCATGTTTACGATGGCTACTGTGTCTCTTGTTCAAAGGGATATTTTTAAAAAATCACCGGGATATGCAAGTCATTATGACACGTGAATTGAATTAGGAAGTTAAAATATTCGTTATTTAACCTCAAAACTACCATCTTCTGAGCTTTGATCGTTGAGGCTCGTATCATGGAAATTTATAAAAACAACGTTTGTTTCTGTAGGATTTATCAATGGCAGTACTTTATCCAAACGTCCCAGCGTCTGTCTAATCAGGTAAACGGGGAAAGGCCGTAATCAAGTTCTCACTCGTACCTTTTGGAGGCTGAAATACCGCCGACTTCTTGATATTAATTTGCCACATCAGCGTGATCCTTGTTCAGTGCAGCGCGATGATTGCACGGGCCTCCCTGATAAAGGACCGCGGAGAATTTAATTGCGACAGAACTCTTTCCCTGGTATTGTTCTCGAGATAACATTGTACGCCATTGTCGCGGCTTAATTAAACCTACATGGGGCACAAGAATCGCCATGTCGATATTTCCCGTGGAACAATGCCAACTTCCGCACACGGGGCCTGGCACCCTAGAAATTATGTTCTTACTGAATTTACGCTATCACACTCCGAAAAGGAAAGTTTCCTTATCTCCGCTTACTGAAATTTATATTTGGCTCAATTTGCACTTCATATAATGCGGTTAACGTATAAGCTGCTGGGGCGGAACTTCAAGATTCTGGAAGATATATTAATCAAGTAATCACTATTATTTTTTGGTTTGGAAACTAGTTTTTCGATTTAGTTAAACGCCAAGGAAGAAGGAGAAGTTACAAGCAACCATGTGGCTCTTTGTAGCCCCCAAAAAAAGGAAAACAATGTTTTTTTTTTCAAAAGTCAATGCATTTAGTGGGACAAATGATATTATAACAGAGCTAATAACTTTCGTGATTAGTGTTTTTTTTGTCATTAGACATGACTGAAAATTGAAGTATTAGGTACATATTTCCATTAATTTGTACATAAAGTACCTTTTCTTCGTTTAAAGATGCAGAAATTGATTGAAAAATTATGATAATATGTCGGCCGTTTTTTAATTGGTATAATCACTATATTATAGCTTCGTGGAAAACATTTTGGTTCTAGATCTAATAACTCGTAACTGGTAGGGTTGGGTCATGTGGACCCCAGAGGACTTTGTTTATTGTTCAATTTCTAAGACGATCGTAGTGTGGTGCTGATAGTCTCAATGCCTTTCCTGTGACCTCGCCCTGCCGATAACGGAACTTTTATGTAAATTGGTCAATTCGTATATTGCACATTCATCTATAAAAAAATAACAAAATAATCACGTTATGTCTTTACTAAGGCTCTGGCATGGCAGTTGAACCCCTTCTCCATTTTCCACGAAAGCTGAGACATTCAATTTCTAGAATTCTAAATATTGGAGTTCCTACTACACCTGCCAGTAAATTATCAGAAAGAGTAAGATATGTGAAGTGTCTCAGTGCAAGGGATAAAAAAGAAAGTAAAGTAATTTGTGCGAGTTGGAATGCCCTAATTTGCTGTGATTGTGCAAAAAACCTTTGTGAAGATTGTATGTAATAAGCGTTGTCAACTTTATTGTTAAAATAATAACATTTGTTCAGGAAAAATATCATTTATAGGGACATATCAATTTATTGAATATTCTGACCATATCTAATACATTTTAAAATTTGCCAATACAAAAAATGGTCTTCCGATATTTATTTTCTTGATCTTAATTTGGAGTTTTAGAATTTTATTTTTTAAATCATCTAGATAAGTACCAGGTACATATTTTAACATACGACATATGTTAGTTAGCTATATAATTAAGTGCATTTTCCAATTAATTTTAAATTCATACATTTAAAAATTTAAATCCAAGTCTGGGGTGACAAAAATTGTAGGCTACCAGTTACAGGTTAATTTTATAAATTAATGATTAATAAATTGTAGGAGTCGAATCGGACAAGTTCAGTGGCAGAGTGCCCGCCCGGAGGATTTCCGTGTTTGACCTAAATTAATAATTAATACAGATATCAAATCTCTCACGCAGCCAAAGAATTACTGTTTACTCTACAAAAGAAATTTGTATTTTCGAATTGGAATGATGAAGTGCCTGTGTGAGCTTTCCCTCGCAGTAATTCCTCCCTGATTGATTGCAAGGCTTACCTTTGGGGATGCCTCGTAATCTATCTGGGTTTTTTTTTCAAGGTTTCACATGCCAAGGCACCTTTATCTATTTTAGGAGGTGTATGTACTGGGATCGAAGACCTTGGGCATACGGTAAGAGTTGTCTGCTGAGCCCATTGGATCATGGATCAATCGGTCAACTGCCTCCTGGTGGAAACACGGAGAATGGAATGCTGCAACCCCACAGGAAATTCATTTCCCGTCATTTGGAAGGTCCAACAGTCCGACCACCTGATGCAGGTTTTATAGTTTTCCCTGCATCTCTTTCAGGTGAAACACCGGATACGATCAAGAACACACTCATGTAGCCTGTTTCTAAAAGGGATCGGATTGATATTGTGTAAGTGGTGTTCATTGTAATTACGTAATACTGATTTTTATTATTATCTTATTCAAAAACAATTATTATCTATTAAATACATAATGCAAAGTAACAAATATAAAATAAAGTAGACTCAAATGTTTTAGAGTTTTACTAATTAATTATTATATTAATCAAATGTAGATTTTACCAAACTTTTCCCCCAAGACACGTTTACGGATCGGCAACTATATATCTAATATCATTATATTATTAATTGAAAGTCCTTCGCCGGTAGTAGATCACCCTGGAATTCAACTTCGGCCGTATTTGGGTAGTCAGGCACGTGTGTAATAATTTCACCGTCGCATATTGAATTATATATTATTATTTTATTATACTGTGATAAATATTTATTAATTTAAGTTCAAATGAACTAAATCAAGAACAGAAAAAAAGCTTTCGAACGAAGAACAGCCAGATGGGCAATGAAACTAAATTGAAGGATAAGGATGGAGAAATCTCGAGACTTAAAATTACGGCGTGAAGAATATGATATAGTAACTTGTAGGATAGCCTAAGCTCAAGACTCTGAAATGGATGGAGAAGGATCGCACCTGACGGGGAGCCGAGTCGGATATCTCTGATGGTTCCAAGTGGTAGTTCCAGATACGATCCCTGCTCTGATAGAGATTTTCCATCCTGATCCTTTAAATATGATATGTATTTGTATGATTTCATTTACCAAAATAGCAAAAAAAATGAAAGGAAATTGCCTGAATGAAAAAAGGGGGAAAGTAAAATATTCATTTGAAGGTGGAATATGTGGGGAACGTGATTTAAAACGTATAAACACGTGCTTCGAATTTAATTGTTTAATGAGTTACGGAGTTTAGTAGAAAATAATAACGTTAACTTGGAACAATTGCATAACTTTTCTAAAACCTTGTGTATTTATTTGTTTCGCAGTTTCAGTGATATTTTTAATTACAAAATCTCCACGGTGTGAATTTTACAAATTTTCTTGTACTCAGTCGTACTGAATTTGAATTAAAATTATTAAATTTCTTTTAAACAAATACGGAGCTTAATGTTGAGGAAAATTAAAAAACTGAGAGAGAAAGAGAATTTAATTTCTCAAAAGATTCAAGTTTTTGCAGTTTAAGCTTTTCTCGATTTCGCCTATTGATGACAATATTCTGTCTTGTTCACAAATAAAACTATGATGAATCTGTGTTTTATTGTGATAAAATTCAGAGCAACTGAAAGGATTTAAATATATATTTTCATAGTTTTGTTAATATATTCTCAAGGTGAAACACATTCTATATAAGCCGTAATGATGAGCTCCGCTACAGGTTTTGTAAGACCAAGTGTAAAACATCTTGCCTTTTACTTGTCTGAGGTCCAGGTACTTGAACCTAGATATTGATAAACAACGGAGTTTTCATAACACTATTTCCACAATTTTTAAAAAACCATATACGTGAGAAGATTTATAACAATTTTTTCTGGGCAGAATTTTGTTCTCCTAATTCCAATTCATGACTAACATATTTTCGGTGATAAGGAAACCACTCTGGGTTTCCCGACTAGGTTTTTTCTTCTACGTAAATTTGTCTCGGATCCAGTATTAGGTTGGTGAAAATATTCGACGAAGACAATAACAGTTTGAACGTGCGCGCTAAGGCTCCTTTGTCGGCGGAGATATAAATACGCCGTTACCCCGAACCTCGGATAATTTGTTTCCCCCGGCGCTGAAACAAAACAGGAGCAAGGGAAGTGAGGTTATGGGCCTCCTGGGGCGGCGCTGCGGCGCTCCCGCGGGGGCAGTGACCACGTCCCGCCTTTACGGTCACTCCGCTTCTTCTCAAATCTCACCACGGATCACGCTGACGCAGCGACGCATCACGGCGGTGGGCCTACACAAACATCAGCCTTATTACAAAAAAGAAACAATTTCATTTCTTTGTTCTAAGATTTTCCAACATCCGGAAAGAAAAACCGCGTGCCTGCATTGCGATGCCACTGACTGAACGGCGGCCTCCCGTTAATGGAACCAAAATGTTGGCTGTTGGCACATCAGTGCCTAAGTAAAATAAATATATATTTTTTAAATATGGCTGAGACTTTGAAATTTTTGGTCTATCTAAGTAAAAGTCCCGTATAGAATACCATTGCTCACAAATTATATATGCTTGTAATCATTTGCACTTACGAAAATTTTTGTTCATCGAAAGGATACTATTAAAGGCAGTATTCTTAAGTAAATGCAATGAAGCCTATGCTGAATTTCAGCAGCAAATAACTCTGCCTGTCTAATTAAACTCGAGAAACTAAACGTCATTTTCATTAAAGAGGCAAATTGAAAGTTTAATACGTCAGAGCATGTGCATATCGTATCTAGTATTTCAATAACAATTTATTGTAACAAATTTTTTATAATTGATTGCTAAATTATATAAAAGTAATTTATTCTAGAAAAATATAAATGCTTTCAAAGCAGTTCAGCTATACAGTTAATGAAACTGAATTAAAATATCGTGAAGAAATAATCTCTACCGGACCGGGAATCGAACTCGGAACCGCCACTGAGCCACCCGAGTCGACTGTAGGCCGGGTGCGAGACTCGTCCATCCCTCGTAGAGCCTGATCCTCGGTTCAGCTTGACTTCTTCATTGAACTCCTAAAATAAGGTCGTGAAGAATGTGATCTAGTAAATAATTGGTGTGTTCAGGCTGTAGAAGGGTTGGATGGGTCTCATACCTGGTAGGCAGTTGACTCGGGTAGCTCAGTGCAAAAGCTGCCACGTATAAAGCGGGTTCGATTTCCGGTCTGGTTAAGACTTTTCCATCCTGATCATTTCAAATAATGTGCGAGGCTCTGTTTTAAAATGCGAAATAGGACATAACGGTCGAGGCTTTTTACGCCAGTCTTGTGTAGTAATTTCGAATCAGGGAAATGATTAACTGCTTCCTCTCCAACGATGTTAGTACATCTTCGTAGTCCGTTTTTCTTGTTTCCTTTCTTCGAGAAAATTTTTTGTTTCAGTTTCTCTCGGTTCTCTACTGTGCGTTACTATGCGTATCAGCAAAACAATCTCAACGTGTCCAAGAAAATGAAGCTTTACAAGTTATAAAAGGGAGTCCCATCTGAAAGAGTACGGCCAAATTTCTCTGAAGGGGGACAGGTAACGAAAAAAATAATTACCCAAGTAGTAGTGTTTCGAAGGGGGCATTCGATGAATGCATTATTTTGAGCTATTAAGCTTATGCTTGCAGACTGCAAGCACAAAGTTCTTTTCTTGAAAATGGTAACCGTATGAAACAATTTTGCCTTGTTGATTTGTTTTCAGATACCTCTTCATTCTTGTCATTTCCAATACTTTTTCTCAAAAAAGTCACAAAAACGAGTTCTGAGGTCAAATTGAAGATTCAGAGTTTTTAGCGTGGAGGTAACGTCTGCTTCGCATCCCTTTCTCTAAAAAGAAAAGAAAAACATCGTGCGAACACGTGTGGAAGATGTTCAGTGTTCCCAACGTTGATTTGCAGGCACACCTCAATTCAAACATCCTTTGGGTGCCTTGGTGTTGATAATTGTTCCATAGGTCTGTTTATCAGCCGGAATTATCAAATTTAAAATTAAAATTTTCCGAATACTTCGAGGATACCTTTATTCTACTTAGTGCCAATTCAACTAGAATTGAGTTAGTATTATGGCACGATGTATTCAACCTGTAAAATTGTCGAAATTTTATTCGTTTTAGGAGAGTGTAGAAGACTATCAAGCCGCTGCTCAAACATATCGAGAGTGGTACCCTAATGGCCTACGTGATCCTTTACCTTGTTATTCGCAACTTTGAAAGGAGTTTTATAAGACAACGACCACAAGGTATTATTCTTTATGATCCACGGTCTATGGCTTTGGCTATGATCCACATGAATTCTCACATCAGTTTGAGAGAAATCGAACGTGCCTTAGAACTACAAGGGAGCACAGTACAGAGAATTCTGCGATCTGGCCAATATCACCCGTATCACATAACGTAACGCAAGCATTGTCTGCGCAAAACTGGCAAAATCGTGTTAATTTTTGTAAGTAGGCCGTACGAAGACTGAACGAAGATCCAAATTCTTTTCAGAGACATTTGGTCGTACTTGTTTCAGTTGGGACATCATGTATATATTCATCGTCTGCTCTACTAGGAAAAAGTTGTTCGTTTGACCCATGAAGTCTAGCCGGTAAAGTCGTTTTTGTCCAATTTGACAAAAAATTATCAATTCTGGATTTTCTGGCTGGTTTGCAGTGCAATTTGATTGATACAGCAAACCATTATTTTAAAAGTATAAGAGTTTTACGATGGTGAACACTTGGCATCTGATTTTAATTCTATTCTTCATTTTTCTTTGGCAAAATTACAAAGGTGTTACTCGATCGGACCGCAACAAGAACGTATACAGATCTCAATGTTATTAAAACGCAGTCGATCATCTGCTACGTGTATGTGTATTTGCAATAATAGTAAGAAAATTAGACGCGTCCGTGAAAAAATAAGCACTTTCAAAAAAAATTTGACCAATGGTTCAAGACGCCTTTTTAATTTTTCCCCGCGTAGAGTGATCTTCACATTGCTTTGCGCATAATCACCCTTCTACTACTCCATAATCTTTTACGGAGAAACAGGCTAATGACGTCTATAAGAATCTAATGTTCAGTATACATTTTTGAATTAAATTTGAATCAAACGATCATTCGTCATACCAGTATTCCTATTAATATCTTATTTTATTTTGTTGTCTATCGCAATGTAAAGATTTGTGAAAACTTAACGAATAATATACCGCTTTGTAAAATCTTGTTTTGCAAAAACAGGTATCCGTTTGACTTTCCAGTAATGTGCCAAATAACCTAAAATATTTTCTACCATTCCTTTTAGGAGCTACTTTGCTGTTGCTTCTATACTTTCTTGAAGACCACATTTTTATATTCGAACAGTTCTCCATTCTTCCTTTTAATTCGTCGTCTCGTTTTGGAGACCTCCAGCCAGATATTATCCTTGACGTAAAATACTTGTAACAGCCGAATAAGGTTTAAAGTTGTTACACGACGATAATGTATCTTATCAGAATATCATTTTCCAAAATATTTCTTATTCTCAAAAATCACGTTCCTGTTTCAAACACCGTTAATCGTTAATTCTGCGTTCTGATTTATGAAACAAGGTTTCTATAGCGTGTGTAGATGGTTTCTTTACTATTGACAATAACTTTATTTTAGAAATTTACTCATTGTTCAATAATCAAATTTTTACGGTTTTGTTTCCAGGCGCAGTTATTCTCTTTAGCATTAAAGAGCTAACTTAGTTTAACAGCAATTTTCTTGATACATAACGTTCTCAACAGCGGAACTTTTTTCGCTGAACTAGTTACATCCGAAAGTAAGGAGGATTGCTCTCTTAATTTTCTATAATATTTGGTCATGGTTTCTAACTATAGGATTTTTCAAGAAGGGCGGATAGATATTGAAATTTTGAAATGGAATAAAACAAGCTATGTGAGTTGCTAACGAATTTTTTTATTTCAAAGAGCACACATGGGCCCTTCAAGTAAAAAAGAATTTCGTCGAGACCTCACACACAGCTTGTTTTATTCCATTTCAAACCCCAAATAAGATATCAAATTTTTATTTATTCAGGAAAAGTTCTTATTTAAGTGACTTAAAAAGCGTTGTTTCACTAAAGAGCTATGATTTATAAAGGCGGAAGAGCTTTAACATTCAGAAATTGATAATATTCTTTTACTAGACGAAGTGTTTTAGTCGGGCGGTGAAGTTCGTTGTACACGACGTTTCAATAGCTGACACCGCCATCTTCTCTTCGTCCATCATCTACATTCTCTAGTGTTCTACCATATTTTTATCCGTATTTACAAACAGTAAATACGAAATTAACAAAGTATCTGTTAAAAATTCCAGCAATAAATTGATTTGTATAGTTCTACCCTGATTTGAAAACGTGTATTATTAACGTATTGTTTGATAAATACAGTATTCCGCTTAATTTTAAACCTTGAAATAATTTAAGCCGAATATAAATTATTAAAGGTAGAAATTAGCATTTAATACAAACGTAATGTTATTTACTAAATCAGCTGCTTAGGTCATAATGCTTGTTACGTAGCCAGACAATGTAAACTCGTACGATGGAAACAAAAAAAATATTTTTAATTAAGGGTTCAAAAATTATTCAATCTCCTGTAACATATTTATATAAATAATCGTAAATTTGATTAGCAAAATATTAAAATTTTTAATGTTTAATGTTCTATACAGATCAGTGATAATAATTCGGTCATTAATTCGGAAGATGATACCACTAATTTTAATAAAATATCTGATGTCTTATTAAAATGAAATTTCGTATCGTTCAATGCAATATTTTTTTATGTAACAGACTGCATGAGGGTGATTCTGAAACGGACAGTCCCCTCTATTAGCATAGCAAGGAACTGAAAAGGGGGGATCTGGAAGGTAGAGCAAGCTAGCTAAGGGTTGAGAATGGCCCCCTGGCTATATTTTAAGGATCCTACCCGGTGTTTCACCTAAAAGAGATACAGGGAAACGGCAGAAGACCTCCATCAGGTAGGCCGGGCTGTTGGGTAATATTTTCACGTCCTTCCGAATGACGGGAAATGATAATGGAATCCAATGGGATTATCGGACATTGGTATTTTTTAACAACATAACGCTTAACAGCTGTAAGTTTGTAAATAATTTCACCCGATATGTGTGGGCAATGAGCACACGTAGAGTATTCATCCGTTTATACAGCATCCCCCGAAATAAATTGTAAGTAATGTTTAATAATTGGCGTATATATTTCTTGTTAGTAAAATCTAAATTTCTTTGTATTTTTAGATTTACAATAATTTATTATTGCACCTGAAGAGGTTCCAATGGCAAGTCGTGCTGTTGTCAATACTATGCACTAAGTTTTTCTCATAAAATTAAATTTTATTTCGTACTTTAGTCTGTTGAATTCTTTTTGTTTTAAATCAGATTAATATAACTACTTAAATTATTTATATACTTTTATGATTTACGTGGCCAATAACTCTTTAATTATAAAGTTTCACAAAAAGTCTCAGGATCATTCATAGACGCCGTTGACATGGCGATAACAAGTGTGTTGCGTATTATGTACCTCGGCGTAAAGGTTTGCACAGCTGTGTTTTTAAGGACGACGAGCACGTTGTTCAACATTCAAAATATTTATAAAAAAAACATCCAGCCAATTTTTTAACAAACAGTATTATTGTTTACTTAGACGTCTACCACGTATCGTCGATCTTTGTGGACTGCGTACAGCAACGGTTGCAGTGACATATGTTTGTAGGTTTATTCATTTAAAATTTACCTGAAGAAGTCTACCAATATTGCTTGCTGGCAAACTGGTCGAATTTGTTTTATTTATAATTGATGATTGTCAGATTTGATATTAAAAACGAAGGTTGGTATCTGGCAAGCGGCAAGCAGCAAGTAGTCGTGAGAAGACCTGGAAGAACCAGCCGCATTGCTAAGGCAAGCAAGCGAATTGAAGCGCGTGTGAGCGGCGGCACATAAGTTAATTGGAGAAGGACGTCCCGGCGTAAGTTATCAGCGGGATCGGTTATGCAGGCCACGAAGCACTTAATTGCCTGACACCTCCTCCACCCTCTCGCCCGCCGCAAAAAGGAAAGCCGCGATTAAATATGGAAGTGGAAATTAACATGTGAATAGCAGCAAGTTCCAAGGGCGCTCACGCCATTGTCGGCCAGGCCCCGGTAGCAGACTACTTGTACGGCCGGATTGCCACTACAGTACTTCTGTTTTACAGACACTTTCTAATCACCGCACGTGGAACAATTAACTTCCTTTATGCACCGAGTTTGTCGCAGAACCTGTTTGAAAAATAATTTAATCTAATCAATATTTGAATAAATACTAAAGCCGTTTTACATGTCATAGTTATTACAAATAAATCCACATTTCAGTAGTTTAAAAAAGGGTTAAACAGAAAAATGTGTTGAAACTATTTAAGAACAGAAATTAATATGTCAATCCTATAGACAAGCCTTCTTCTTCCTTGGCTCTGCAGCCCATTCAGGGCTTGGCCTACCGGGTCGCCTGTGAATTGTCATCTTATATGACACATGGAGCGAAACGCCTTAAGTGTATTGATTCTCCAGCTGCCATAATACCAGTCCCAGTGACCATGATGTCACAAGTATCCAAGCCAGGATTCGAACCCGGAACCTCCGTGAGGCAGCGACACTAGTCACTACATCACAGGAGGTCGGCAGACGAGAATAATAACCACTTATTATTATTATTAGACCTTATTTACTGTCTCCTAAACAAACACCGTCGTGAACAACGCCTTCTACTACTATATTTACAGCTTTTACAGTTCATTATATCAACCCGTTCTTTGTTAGTGCAATCCAGCATCTCCCTAACGGCGCCATGGGATGAGCAGAAATCGTCAATTGCGTAGTCAGCTATTGTGAACTTCCTTTCCATCTTGAAGATAAGACAATTGTAAGTGATGAAGGGTGTCGTTAGGACGATATTCCGTAGGGACAGTTTGGCTGTGAATAGAAAAGAGTGCATTGGATATGTGTGCAATGATCTGGTCATAGATAACACTTCCTGTAGACGTGTATCAAATACCTTAGGATGGATAATATCGTTGCAAATTCCCTGCATATGCCACATTTCTCACTCTTTATGGTTCTTGGCAATCTATCCTCCAGTTCTTTTATTATTTCCGCTTTAAGAGTCCTCCCAGTCACTAGAAGTGAGGTTGTATATGATAGTTTGTTGCCGAGCTTCCTTTTTTGCTAGAAGGTGTACTCAGTCATGAATCTCTATATTTTTATCGGCAGTAATCCAAGCAATGGTTAGTCATGATTTCCTTGATATTATCTCTAATTTTATTCTGTGCGCCCTTCAAGGTTAACTGTGTTCCTGATCGCTTCCGACGTTATGACGGGGTTTGTAGCAATTGACTCCAAGTACAATTCTGTTGCCATTTATAATTGTTACTAGTTCCGTGAAGCTCACTGTAACATTTCCGTCTATCGTAGCGACTTTTTCTAACATTGTGCGAATACGCATGCTACTGCGTCCTTATTCTTGTTTGCGTCGGTGTAAATCGTCGTTGGCAGCTTATGAATAATTAGAGTCCTAGTAAATTCTTCCTTATACTTTATATTTTCATCTTTCAGGGTTTTAGGTCCAGAAACAATAGGTCCACTGGGATCTGGTTTACCCTTGATGGTGGTAACCAGCTTTTAGTAGTGTGGTCCAAATCCTTTTTATATTTTTGTATAGAGGAGAGAGTTCTCTTAGCGTAGTGATGTGGGGTACATTGCTCCGAAATTGGCCATAGTTGCTTTTATTACATATCTCATCACCTGTTTTCTTCACTTGGGCCAGGTGAATTGCGTTGGCCTTCACAAGAAGTGTTGCTATTGAGGGTCGTTTTGTGGCAACCGGTAATTATTCTCATAGCTTCTTTATGACTTATCTTTACTTTTCTTAGTATATTTTTTCTCGCTGAGGCATGTTTGTGGGCTCTGTATTCTATTTTAGTCTTAATCGTTAACTTGCAAGAGTATGTGCTACTTAGAACATCCCAGTTTGCAGCTATTAGTTTTAGAATCTGAATTCTCTTTTTAATTTCTGTAATTAGGTTTGCGATAGGTAATAACCACTTTACTATACACGCAACATAAGCATTACTTCTAATTATTTTCATATTTGCGATCTGAGATCTCTTCTTACTTCACTGGAAGATTAACATGGAGCTGAGAAAAAAAATTGAAACAATTATACAGTAAAGAAGTATACTGTACATTATAATGAAATATTACAAATTCAAACAAAATGTCGGGCACAATAACAACGATATTCATATTATGTGTTTTAGTATTTGTAAACAGTAATAAGTGTCTTAATAAAGTTCACTGCTAGAGCACAGCTCTGGTGGTTTGCCTACTTGGTTCGCTAAACGTCCAACCTGATGCTTCTTCAATAAAATATGTTTGTACATTAATTAAAGTAAGAAAATAATAAAAACGTTGTGGGTTGAACTTGTAATGCTATGTTTATTTTTGCAATTAAGTACCATGCAACCAAATGAAATTATAAGTATTTTACATACTGTTGTTTTATGACATATACGTTATATCATATTTATTGTATGAATTTTACGAACAACCTTAATTATCTGGATATTCGCGGATAATTGTTTAATCCCAATTCGACAGGAAACGAAATTAATTCTGTATATTGCGTAAAATCTTTCAAAGCTTGATTATAAATATTATATTTAGCGTCAATTCTTGGACCAACTTCAAATAAATTCTGGGATGAATTCATACGTTAGGAAAAAACAAAGGTATCGACGAAAGAAACAAAAAAACGAAATGCTTAAAACGCCAACGCTGTGACTTTTTATTTCTGATTTATTTAAAATGAATATCCGTCGTAATGAGTGGAGTCTGAAAACTCGGTACTGTTAAATAATTAATCGACGTCAAACAAAGGGTGTTAGATTGGGAAGGGATATTTTGACGGAAGTTAAGGAATTCTGCTACTTGGGAAGCATAATAAATAGTGATGGTAGAAGTATAGTAGACATAAAGAGCACAGGCAAGGAAGACTTTCGCGAAAAAAGAGGGATTTACTTACGGGTAATATAAGTGTGAATATTAGGAAATCGTTGCTAAAAATGTTTGTACGGTGCATGGCGTTATATGGGTGCGAAACGAGGACGATAGGAGTTGGGGAAAGGAAAAGAATAGAAGCCTTTGAAATTTGGTGTTATAGGCGAATGCTGAAAATCAGATGGGTGGATAGAATCACAAGCGAGGAAGTTCTAAAAAGAATAGGGGAAAAACGAACAATATTGAGGACGTTGACTAAGAGAAGTGACAAGACAAGACAAGAGGGTCTTGTAAAATTAGCATTAGAGGGAAGTATGTGGGGTAAGAACAGAAGAGAGAGGCCAAGGTTGGAATATGCTAACCAAATACGGTTGCATCAAACCAGTCTTAGTACTGAATACCACAACAACAACAACGTGATTATATTAATGAACCACGAAATAATTTCATACATTTAAACGTTGACGAATATATCTCGTAAACCCAGTGACTTGAATATATTCACTCTTATATTCACTCCAAATAACAGTTTCCCTATCCTTAACAAATGCCTACTTCCGAATCTTATTGTGATAATGGGAAATGTCTAATACACTAATGTAGATATTTCTTTTCCCAAAGTGATATCGACATGTTTTAAAAACGAAGCCTTAACTTTATATTATTTCGTCTCACGTTCTGATTTTATTGTGCGTGTTGTGTGTTCAAATTCCAATTCCCAGTTTCTAATGAAAATGATTTGAAGCAAAGTTTAATTAAAATTGTAATTGGCCTAATAGTATGCAGTATGAAAAAAAAACTTAATTTGATAGTATGTAATCATGTAAAATTAGACGTGTAACAAATTGCAAGATAAAAATAATGATTAATGCTGTAGCAAAGTTTGGTATGCGAGAGGAAAGTTTTTTCTGGCCATTAAAGACTTCAGCAATTTTCACAAATAAGAAAACTTTATAAAAATCTGAATTATTCATTAGTTGGCACTATAATTTAAAAAATATGAAATGTAGTAGCCAATAGGCAGAAAAATTAAGTTATAAAAGAAATGTTACACAACAGTACATAGTAGATTTCTTTAAACTAAAAAAAGAAAGAAAAAATGAGTTAGCTGATTACAACTTATGGAGTTGGTACCTATAATAAACTGTTTTATTTGAGACTGTGTGATTGGTTTTTAATTACTTACTGTCTTACCATATGTTTCAGCAAACTTTGATGATTTCGTCAGGTGTAAATAATCGTAAGATTTCTTTAAGAACGACACGCAGGACAAACATGGCTACTAAATCCACTTGCTGCGTGTATTTATCCTCACCTGGCTAAAGGAAAATGTATTTATTTTATAATTTAATTTTTGTCTTTATATTTGACGCTTCATTATGTGTTTGTTTATTTTCATTTCATACAGGCGATTTTATATTTTCAATACTCAACAACTCCATCATGCATACATTGCGAAACATTTTCATAATAAAGAAAGAAATTTTAAAATTATGATATGTCACATATAATTAGTAAAGAAAAAATTATGTCAGACGTTTTCTTAACAAAATAATTGATTAACAATATGTTATGATGAAACTTGTTTAAGTCGTGAATTAATGATTATCTGAATGTTTGAATTTATCCACCCAAATCTGTATTTATTTACCAAAAATCGCGAGATATGGAGCAGATGAAGGTTAAAATTTATATAACACATTAAGTCCGAGGAAAGGATGTAATATGGAATGTTTTGTTGGATATAGATTATAAAAACGTTGAAAACGCACGCTTTCGGTAAGATTATTTGGAAAAATAATATATATATCCAGTGGTTGCTCGTGTTTAAAAGTTTTTTACGAGGATAATTTCCCTTACATAAGATATTAATAATACTACAATACATACAGTGTATATTCTACTCCACGACCCGTAACCCGTAATCTGCTACATTTCTTATTTCGTTTCATAAAGTGTAATAGGAATGCATGTTTGAAATTATAAAAATATAAAATCAAATTGTTACAAATTTATAACACTGAACTATTTTACTTCTTACATATATTAAATAAAGATAGTTAATTCTAGTAATAATCCACATATATTGGGAATATTGTATGAAGGACTGTACGGTTATTTTCTCATAGTTATGAAAGACTACTTACCGCCCGATAAATCTTTTTTCTTTAAATAACCTATGATTAACTCAAATAAAGCACAAGTCTATAAACAGTAATCTTTTTATTAATTCGTCAAAAACATTAAAAATAGTATCCTGATGCTGCCGCCTCAGTGTCAGCACCCACACCCACGCTCTGCCTGGCGCTGTGCGTCTTGTAACTCATTAGTTTGTTCCTGACCGATGGGAGTGAAAATGAAATACTGCGCATGCGAATGTCTCGTACCAGACAGAATTCTGGTGCTTTAAAGAAGGTAGTCCAGATGTTTTCTGGAGGGATCACTCTGGAAGGCGGTCCGTTTAAAGCAGTAGAAATGGAAACAGAAATTCATACTCCTAAAGTACTGTTATTTTAATGCTTCTGTAGAACATATGCACCAGACGACACTGAATAGAAGGAGGTATTCCGTGTTAAATACAAACGTCTTAGAATGGGAAAGGATCTATGGATAACTAAAGCAGCAGAAAGACTTTAAAAATATTCTAGATAATATACTGAAGTAAAATGTAATGGCAGATATATATTAAATTATGAGGTATGCAAGAAGATGTGCTTAACTAGTTATTGTAGAAATGTCCTTATTTTAATATTACTTTTCTATGAATTTACTAAACATTATTTTATGGATTTGAAATAATTTTTTTATTAACATGGTCAATAAATTAAAGAAATTGTTATTAATTGTTTTCAGTTATAAGCGGGCTCCATGAATTGAAACACAGAACATCTTTCTGAATCGGAGACGAGCAAGCACACGT
This sequence comes from Eucriotettix oculatus, assembly GCA_034510155.1. Lineage (NCBI taxonomy): Eukaryota > Metazoa > Arthropoda > Insecta > Orthoptera > Tetrigidae > Eucriotettix > Eucriotettix oculatus. The sequence continues at coordinate 233,715,304 of CM067376.1, read as the reverse complement.
GCACCTAGCATGGCCGACGCTCAAACGTCATTAGCGCCATCTGTTGATAGGACCCGTTTATGCCGGTGCGAAGAGCCTCTTCAATTCCCACGCCCGTGTGCAGACCATGTAAACGTTTCTACGGCTTCTAACACATGTCGGACGGCTTTATTACGACGACTACACGAATAAGTAGCAAGTGTTTCTATCAGTATTTTATCCGTTGTACATCGCGTACTTTGTTCATTCAATTTCCAATTGAAGACTCTTCATTAGATACTCGGAAGAAAAAATCTAAAGTCGGAAGAAAAGGAAGAGGGTAATACTTTAAATATGCATGAACGCACTACCAATAATATCCCAATTAGAATCATTTATCTCAGATGATAAAATTACTACTAATTTTATCTTTGGACCGTTTCTTAATGGTCTTGAAGTATCGGAATGTAAAAGAAATCAGGTGACGTCATTAAACAGCAGTCACTTTCTCAAAGTTGACTGAGGCAGCAAGTAGCAACAATTATTGCTTGAAGTATTTTATGATGACAATGTGGAATTCTAGCCGTATGAAATCACATTACTGTACTGGAGTATGTGGGCGTCTGTTGATGGTAAACATACTACGATCGCTCAAGGAAATCGATTGGAAAGCCGTGACAGCCGATTCTTTTGTGTTGGACTGAATTAATCAGGCCTGACTCTCATGCCTTAGAATAGATTCACTAACGCCGATAATGAACGGAATTTTTAACGTTCTAAACGTAGAAGTCTTGATAATTCTTATCTACATATATTAGTAAAACTTCAGACAAAAAAGCTACTTCAGGTATTTATCGATCACTTCTTGCACGACATGTGCCATATATATTTCTATATATTCTTTGAAGCTACGTACTGAGGTTTACGTCGTAATAATGCGGGCATCCGGGCCGTGTGGGAACGATCTCGACTTTTGGGAGAGATAATTCTTTCTCTGACTGACGCAATATGCCGCGTGCATTTGTTAGTTTCCTGTTCTATAAATTACGTAAGCACTGACAGCGGCAATATGCGGGAAATTATAAACCAGGAATTCAGCGTGGACATCTCTTTGTGGTTCACTGTCAGATAAGCTCTCACATGTCCAGTCAGAATGATATTAACTATTCCACATTTCATGACGACGCACCTTCACGGAACAGTAACTGTTATGAATCATTTGGCAGATATGTGTGCTTTTACTGTGATATTTCCAGTACAGCATTTCAAGCACATCGTGCTTTACAAATGGGCATATTTAATTTTCGTGTAAAGCGGTACGATTTTAGAAACCTATTCAGGAATCTTAATTCTGTGACAAAAAGTAGTAATTTTCTGTTTTCTTGACCAATGAATTCATAACATTACATGCCCCTCATCACAGTGTACAATCCGTCTATGTGCAAATAACAAACTCGGTGCATATTTTATTATACAGCCCGTCAGAACTTTTAATTTAAATAATAACAATTTTGGTTTATACTTTTTTAGGTGAATACCCGGTAGAGCAGTAGTCGGCAACCTTTTTTAGTAGTCGGGCATATTTCTGAATTCTAAAGTTCGGCGGGCACCGCAGAGCTCCCGTTTGAATGACAATTTTAAAATATGAAGATGACAAAGATAATAATACATAGCTTAACACAAATTTATTACAAACGAACCCATTGCACTTAATTTAAATTTAATGTGAATATTGGCAATGCATATTTTCAGTTCACTTCTTGTAAATTGGCACGTAAATGCGCATCGGTGAGGGTTAATAATCGGTACTTACATTTTATGTACTTCATGACTGAAAGCAATCATTCCCAAAGAATTAGACGCGTCTGATTGCAATGAAAAGAAAAACGCTTTCTTGAATATCATTATTCACAGTCAATGATTCAATGTCAGATAAAATTACAATTTTTCGACATACTGTTCTCGCTTATGGTTTGCCGAAATTTATTGCTGTTATAATGCCGTTTATATTGTTGCACTCATCAAAAAGTATTTCTACAGTACTTGACTCCTTAAATAATCTCACCTTCCACAAAAAGTCTTATTTCCCCCGCCGATATATTTAAGACAGACTAGTTGCTTATTTTAATCTAAATTTTTTTTGGGGGGTAACAGGCTACATGAGGGTGATCCTGAAACAGGCAACTCCCATTTAATAGCATAGGAAGGGAATTGAAAATGGGGGGATGCGGAAGGTAGAGCAAGGTAGCCCAGGGTTAACTAGGGCCCCCGGGCTATGGTTTAAGGATCCTACCCGGTGTTTCACCTAAAGAGATGCAGGGAAAACCCTAGAAAACCTGCATCAGGTAGGTCGGGCATTGGGTACTATTCTCAGGCCCTTCCGAATGACGGGAGACGAGTTTGCTGTGGGGACGCAGCATTCCCTTCTCCGTGTCTCCACCAGTTTCAGGAGGCAATTGGCCGACTGATCCAATGGGATCAGCGGACAACTCTTGCCATATGCCCAAGGTCTTTGACCCCAGTACATATACCTCCTAAAATAGGTGAAGGTGTCTCGGCATATGAGAACTTTGATAAAAAATACCCAGAGAGAGTGCGAGGCATCCCCGACATGATCAGGTGAGCCCCGCAGTCACTCTGGGCTGAAGCGTCTGCGAGAAACTCCCGCAGCGCCTCTGCCTTCATAAAATTGGTTTGATACGCTCTGCGACTAAGGTAAGTTGTCTTGGGGGAATGCCTGCGGGAGTTTTCTCTCGAAGGCATTTCCTCCCCAGATTGAACCCGTATGGAATGCCTCGTACTCTCTGCTTTTTCTTCTTCAAAATTCTCGCATGCCGAGGCACCGTCATCTATTTTAGGAGGTGTATTTCCGGGCACGAATACCTTGGGCATACTGTAAGAGTTGTCCGGTGATCCTATTGGATCAGTCGGCCAACTGCCTCCTAAAACTGGTGCAGACACGGAGAAGGGAATGCTGCGACCCCACAGCAGACTCGTCTCCCGTCCTTCGGAAGGGCCTGGGAATAGTACCCAATGCCCGACCTACCTGACGCAGGCTTTCTAGGGTTTTCCCTGTATCTCTTTAGGTGAAACACCAGGTAGGATCCTTAAAGTATAGCCCGGGGGCCCTATTAGCTACCTAGCTCTACCTTCCGCATCTCCCCTTTTCAATTCCCTTCCTATGTTATTAACTATTAAAGGGGACTTATCTATTTCAGGATCACCCTCATGTAGCTTGTTATCCCCCCCAATAAAAAAGTAATTTGAAATTTGGCTTATAAATTTTTCTTTAAAATTCCAAATTTATTGTATAATTTTTATTAGTAGTTTTCCAAGACTTTCCGCGGTACGTCTTTTTTGTAATCGCTACACAGGAGTTGCACAATAAGCATAACTGATTTCTTTATAATAAATTAATAATTTAGTATCACACGCACCATTAAAATGATGTATCTTTAGTTTCTTAATGTTCCTTTAATGGCTGCTACAGTAACATAGGGGTTTTCAATTATGGAAATATTTGAGCCTTTCAAATAAAAAAAGAATTTCGTTAATACCTCACGCACAGCTTGTTTTATTCCATGTATATGTATACATACTCACTTAAAAACTGCCACTTGGAACTACGAATGCATTATATATATATATATATATATATATTCTACGTTTTATGGAAAAACATAATTTATTTATTCTCCCCCATCATAGGCACCTCTCGGGTAGTGTGTGACTCCTTCTCACTAAACCACAAAACCTTTCTCCTAGGCCTATGTCCACCCAGGAACGGCTTTTCGCATTATTTCGCGGTTGGGTCGTTTCATAGCCTCCTCTTTTAAGGCAGTGGACCGAGAGAAATTCAACGTCAACGGGATTCTTAAACGAAAGAAGGTAAACATGACTGTGTTTCTTGGGAAAATTACTGTTATTCCACTGTTGGCTCTGCCATTTTGTGTTCAGTTAGAATATTTGATAGCACTATTCGTCCTTAATGATAATACGGAACTGCAGGCGTCGTAGCATAGTTGCAAGTGAAGCAGCCTTTCTTTTTGATCCACCGACAAACCCATTGCGCACAGATATTTCAATAATTCAAGTACTTCATACAAATGCCGAGCACGGAACCGTGATTTACTCCCACCAGAAGGCTATATTCGTTCACGCTATCTGTCCATATTCTCGTACAAGACTATTAACCAATAATAACAATAACAGAATATGGTGGACACGATTATTCTTACATGGGCTGTACTATTCCATATGCCTACTTCGACGAAAATAGCAATCACACCAATACGGACATTCATTCTCCAAAAATTGCACTATAACGTTTTCTCTCTATACTTGAGTTCACGAGATTCTACGTGGCGTGTTTACATGCGCAGTAGGGAAAGGAGAAGGGGAGTATTGTCGTTTGAAGAGGTACTACCCGTCCAAGTGACCTAGCGAAACGCTATTACCATTGTTAAGAATATTAATTGTCTTCATATGAACGGGATATGGAGACTGTGACATCTTTTTAATACATGTTATACTTATTATATATTACATTTTAAGGATGCGTTTCTTGACGTACGTCATATCCTGAACTGACAGCAATATATTTCCTGACGCCAATATTTTCAGAATTGCTTTTACACTCCCAACCTGGCTCAACAAGAAAAGGAGTAAAAGTGATCTGATGTCTACCCTACTACAATATGGGCGGAGTTGTTCACTGCGCCTCGTCTTGACACACGACTAGCTAATTCTCCTGAACTGTACTTTCTAACGAATGTGTCTCTAACCTGACTCTTAGAACCACAATTATATTACGACTCGTGTGTAACAGGACGTTGCATCTTTCAAGTCGTCACTGTAAAATTTCACTTTGGCCAATTTTTTGCTGACAATTATGCGTCCCGACCCGTTTTGATTTGATCGCCAATTTTACTACTTGTACAAGGAAAACATTTGACCCATTTGTAGTATATGTGGATGGACATACTAATGATAAAGCACATGTTGTATACCTCTCACCGTAACTCGAATAATGCACCCCCAGGTCCTCACCAGGTCAGAGAGGGGGTACTCGCCCTCTCGGAAAGAGCCATAAAATTACTGTTCACGTTGCTGGCTCATTGCAAGCTATTGGAAATACAACTATAGTCAAAGAGAAAGGTTATCATATGGAAGTCCCTAATGACTATAATTGTTAATGGGACGTTGAAATAAATAAAGACAATGAAAACATTCACTCTTTCTTATTATTTGGTTGTCACTAAACAGAAATAGAAGAAATTTGCCATACTTTGAAGGTATACGAGGAAAACATTACCTTCTGTTAACATTTTAGACGTTTTGCGTGAATATGGAATTGTTTCTGGATTTAATATCCTTATACTTCCTACTTATTATTTAAATGCAATTTTCTGTGCTTCAAGTAGAATAGTTTCTATCTAAATTCGTTGTTTTAAGTTATATTAATATTAAATTTAGTAAATAATAGAATAAACTAATGTTTAATACTTTTATGAAGTGATTCGTCTTTTTATATAATTCTACAAAAATTGTTCCGCCCCGACTTCCCCCACATATATAAGTCCTGGGCGTCGCGACGCATACTTCGGAAATTACCGGCTTAGGCGCTTAAATATTGTGAAGACAACGATGAATTAAAAGAATTAGAATCACGTGTTATATTTGATCACAGGATTCTATATTGGTCAAGAATCTGGTTTATGGCACATTTCTCTTTATTATCACATTGGGACACTGCTGAGACTCGGAGTAAGATTTATTTTCTTCCACACACATCCCGTAGAATTTCCAGGACATGTCCGCAACTAATTTCTTCAACACTATTGTATCAATACAGCTCAGGTTCTAGAATGAAAACGTCTGTGTAGAGCTTAATAAAGAAGTGTTATTACATTCTTTCCATTTTCACCAAGACTATTGACGAAAAGCACACATTTTATAATTTGTCTCCATTCTCGGTCAATGGAGCGTAAAGCTAAGGTTTCATTTGCAACATGGGAAACGTTAAGGAAAGAATTTTACCCTTCGTTCGTTTATAGGAATGTTTTCCAGTTCGATAGAGGTATTGAGATGCCTCGGTGGAAACGTAGCAGTGAGACAAATAAAAGTAGACGGCAAGGTGCCCAATAATAAAAGAAATGCCGGAGGTAAGAATCCCAGTGCCGTCATGTCCCATTAAAGCTGCCAAGTCCTTTAGGATTCTTTATTCCCTATACCAGTTCAATCTTATCTTGGAAGCAACACAGCAGTCGAGTTTATTGCGTCTGAATTACGTTCACTTACAGTTTATTGAACTTCCTGCATTCTGTTCTGTTTAAGCTTATTTCTGCCCGACAAATATTCACGATTCAGACTTTTATCTTGTAAAATTTCGACACATGTTTTAACTTTACTATTCAATAATTGATTTCACTTTAACTCGTGGGAATTACAGAAAGTTGTATTGTCATTTCACAACGAATGACATAGGAAACGAGTAATTATAAAATGAATCTCGTGATATTTTAGAAAGGGATTGTGCTTCGAATTTTTTGTAATACAATATTTGACTAGATTTTGCATCTTACAGTAGTGTAGTATAATTCTAAAAATAATCTCCAAAGAAAAAATACTTGCAGATAAAGTTGTTTATTATTAATTAAACTTTGTAGTTGTTAAAAAAAGCTACTTATAACTAATAAATTCAAGATATATAAAGCTGATAAAAAATTGCACTCGAAATACCTTGTTAACGTCTTGAATTTATTTATAGAAATTTCTTATTGTACGTGAAAGAGGTTCGCACAGTCGTGATATAGTATACTTTTCCTATAATATCTCATTTAATTGTGATTAACTCAGTTGTTTACTCATTTATTTCGAAAGTAGTGGGATCTGTTTACCTATTAATATTTATAAATTCAATTTGTCCTCAAATTAAGAAATAGGACCCGTCATCACATGAATGTAGACTTTTATAAAAATGTAAATTGGTGCATAAATATAATATATACATAGACATACATTCAAGTATCTATACAGTAGGCCTATATTATTCCGAATAAAATATATTCAGTTAAGAAAATTTTCAATATGGTTGGTAAAGCGTTTCGAAATTTTCAAATTTGATGAGGATGGAAAGGAAAAGCAAGCTATATTCAAATGATTAACACAATACACAAACAATGGGACTACGGGAATGTAAGACGAGAAATGTTCACGTGGGGGAAAAACGCCATAATAGATCATATTACTGGATTTTATGACTGTACACCTCGAAGTTGTTCGTTTATAAAAAGGTACCGAATGGGAATTAAACCAGATAAATATTACCTCGAGACAATACGAGATGTAAATCTCGAATAATACCGGTGAATAGTTACGGCCAAAATTGGTCAGAATTGAACAATATTTATTAATTAATTTATTAATTGGAACCTCCTCAGGTGTGAAATAATCTATAAAATAAGTGTAATTGAAGTAATTGAAATAATAATATACCTATATAATATCTTATGTATTATTTTATAGTAATATTATTTCAATTACTTCAATTATACTTAGCTTTTTACAGATAAGGAGGTTCCTATGATACGAACGAAACGTTGTGACATATTTTAATTACAAATGTTACAAGAAACAATTATATGTTAACCTGTAGCTAACCGTTTCAAGTTAAATAACTTAGGCAAATATAATATATATATATATATATATATATGTTCAATCCCTAGGTGGACGGCCTAATAAATATTACTGGTCGGGTTGAAAATGTTCATTCATAATCCACATACAAATCATATGCTTAAGTGTATTCCTTAATTAAATATAAAATAATATAACACAATTACATACGGCTGATTCAATAAAAACACCACAACAGGCAAACGCAAAATTGCAGATGTTTTTTGGACTAAACGATGAGAAACATTCCATTGTAGTGTAGGGTAAGGCGTTATATGAACTAATATCGAAATACTTGTGAAAATCGAGAAACTGCTATAATAAGTAAAAGACTCCTTACAATATTATTAGAATGATTCGAAAAACTGTTGGTATAGTTAAATTAGACACGTCCGCCCGATATAACGTCTCGAGCTCGAATCTCTTTTTTTTAATGTTCGCGTTATTCTTTTTTTAATTTATCTTCCATGTTACAGAATCCATGGAATACTTATTCTAAGAAGATAAATCAAATTCCAATAAATTAATCCCGTGACAAGTACGATTTAAATTTATAATTTTCTTTTCTATTTAATTGTCAAATTGATTAAAGAGTTCCATAACATCGCAAGCAATAGTTGGCCGGTTACGTAATGACTACGTCACCCGCAAACGTTCGCATACAATTTACAATACATATCGGAATTTAGCGCGCCAAATTTTTTTAATAAAACCCATAATTGTAACGGGTTGTTACAATATATATAACATTTCTTTTAAGTATTAATAAACTTTCATATTATTATAATTTATACGGTATTCACTTTTTTTGTATGAATTTTAGTGGTGTAATTTGGAAAGTATGTTATCTATAATTTATATAATAAATTATTTTTTGAATTTAAAAAAATGCTTGAATAATGTACTCAAATATCACTTCCTTCAATTCTATTATTTATTTCAATTCTATTATTCACGTTACTGCTTGTATAGATATATATATTATATATATATATATTTGTGTTATAGGTAAATGTGATAATTCAGATCTAAACCTTCAAAGAAGACTAAATTATTGAGGCTGAAGGTTAGGTTGTTGTTATATCTATAAATTAACTAATCTGTCTAGAAAACTATTTAATTATTTCAATACTTTGAAACAACTGATGGAGCATCTCGGTGTTGATAATGAAGATTATGTGGGAGTTTCAAACAGTTTTTAAGATTTTCTTTAAAGACCTATTATTGAAATTTTCATTTATCAGATTCTATCATGAAGACAAAACTCTGTCATAACATGAAAATAACAGGAAAGAACTTCTGTTTTGATACTCTTAAAAAATATATAAAATGACATCATCCTGTAAAATAAAATTACACACCAATAAAGATAGAAAAATATAGATTCTATATAAACATACTTTTATGGAGACGAACATGTTACCCCACATATTAGGACAGAGAAGTTAACTTGAAATGAACAATTTCAAAGGATGTGGAGAAATGAATCACAAAAGTCTGCATGTTAAGAGAAAATATTACAATATTAAAACAAAAGATATAGTGTTGAAAAACTCTTGGTTTTAAATCAGTCACATAATTTAATAGAAAGCAGAATTATATTTTAATTTTAATAATAAGATTTATTAAATGTTTGTAGAGAAGCTTTCGACATATTCCATAGTCATCTATAATTAAAAAGAACGTATTTTATATGAAATTTCTACATTAAAAGTAATTTGGATTAAAATTTGTTTTAAATCTTTATCTACCTTCATTTTTTTGCAATACACAATTTTTTATATATTGTTTAATTTATACGTTTCTTATTTTTTCGTGAAATACTCGTGATTTTAGAATGTGTCGGCTTACACAGGGCATTTGTCGAACTTCGGAGTTCACGAAGTTTACAAATTCAACGTCCCTGTGCTAGCCGAAACATTCGGCAACATATAGCCACGTATCGTCTAAATATTACATTTTACTAGATTTCAAATGAGTCCTAACAGAAAATTTCGCCAAAAGTGTCGACGTTTTCCAGTAAGGTTGAGCTCTATTTATTGAATCTCGAATAATGAGATTTTATAAGTTAACGTCCGAAATCAACCAAAACAGTCATTTAAACTTTAAAAAAATTATTTACTCTAAACCTCATGCGTAGTGTTTTGATATGTCATCACTTTCTTTCCTTACTTTTTAAATTGATATTTATTCTAAAAATTTTCTTTTGAATTTTTCACTCATTTTTGAAAGTTTTGAATACTTTTCTATAAATTAGATGCTGTCAATACTTCCGAAAAAATATTCGTATTTGCTAAGATTAAAAGTTCATACTTACGTCTCTTCTGAGACCATTTTATGACTAACAGACAACTCATAAATTTAAATTAATATTTTAAATTGACTGTTTTTATTTGTCGATGACATTGAAAAGTATTTAACACTTTTCGTAATTAATTGATGGTCGGCGCTACTGTCCTTGGAGTACCTTGGCCTCCTTTATCAATTGTCTCTATTCCTTTGTATTCTTTGCCTTTCTTCTCCAGTTTCTAACGCCTACCTCCTGAGATCATCATCCACGTCATTGATCCACCTTCGTCTCGGTGTACCTCTTCTCCTTTTCCCGTCTGGTATTTTCGTGAACACTTTTTTGATCCGGTGTGTTTCTGGCAATCTTTGTACATTTTCACTTGTTTGAACATTTCACTCAATTCCATATTTGTCTTTATTTTACAACTTTCCGCCTCTCGTACTGGTCCAAATATTTTTCTTAACATTTTCCTTTCCCATCAGTACTTAACATTCCGATCCATATATGGCTGCCGGTCACTATTGTGGTATAAATTTTGATTTTAGTATTCCTAGTAACGTTTCTCGATTTGAACATATTTTGTAGAGCATAATAGCATCGATTACCACTTTTACTCTTTCCTGTGTTTCTGCCTCTATTCTATTATGTTACATATGAATTGAGAGAAGTCGTTTGCCTGGTAACTTAGAGTACCCCAAGGCTACAGGAACGATGTTGTAAACTCACAAAACGACAGGTCAAGACCCTAAAAACGAGACGGTCCATCATTCAGTCTTGTGTAAACTGTGGCTACATAAGTGTTTCAGTGCTGCCTCAGACCTCTCTTTATATAAAAAATTGATGTTTTATAATATATTACAATATGTTAAATTTTAAGAATTGATTGGATGTAACAATAATCTGGTAAGTTGTAGTGTGACCGTCAGGTTTCTTTTTGTCTGACGACATCAAGTCGTGGATAGAAAATCACATAAGAAAATGAAGGAATCAAGCGGTCGGCCTAAAATTTAAAAAAAATTATTGTAAACATTAAATGAAACTTCTTTTAGCATAACAACTCAAAAAGACAAAATATACTAATACAAAAATAGTGTTTACAACCATTCGAAATAGAGATAAATAAACTTTGGTACCAATTGAATTAATTATTACAATATTGTAAAAAGCCCACCCCAGGACTATAACAAAAAAAGGAAAGGAAGGGAAGGGTCTGCACCGCTCGGTGTCCGGTTAGCAAGAGGAAGAGCGAGCGTCCGTTCCTTGGCCATCAAAGCTTCACAGCGCAGCTCTCGTGGCAGTGGTTGAAGAAACTACTCTGCAACTGTAAGTGGGGGGCGTGCTTGAATGTTCCTGACCCCCCCCCCACCCAATGACACAGCAAGTGACACATTAGTCTATTTAATTTCCATCTATCTTTGTCTATGTTTAAATTCAACTGTAACTTCATATAAATGTGTATTCCACAGATTGTGAAAAACCCTGAAGAAGGTGCCAATATGCACTGAAACGTCGTTTAATAAAAAATAAAAGCTATATAATAAAACTGGTTGTAAAATTATTTCATTTAAGTACATTATCTTCTCTTATTGCTGAGCACAAATACTGAAATGTTGACATTGTATTCCTTTAAGATTTATGTTTATATTTATTTCTCTTCTCCTTTCGTTGGCATTTCCCATCTTCATATATTTAGCTTTATTTGTGTTCACTTCTAATCCTAGTTTTCGCGATTTGTCTTTCAACTGAGTGTAACTCTCTTCTAAGCATTTACTGTTCCTTGCTAGCATAGGCTATATCTTGTACTTGTCTATTAAATATGGTTCCTCCTGCGTCAAGCGTTACTTTTTCTAATGCCAAGCTAAAAAGTAACAGTGAGCCATATTTCACACCAGATTTTTACCTGTTTTTAAAGTTATGTAAAAGCTTCTTACAGGATTTATTAAACGTGTTCGTTGTTTCAGTGAAGTTACTATGTATGTCGTCACATAGCTTAAAACCGGAGACAGCTTTACCAATATTTTACCAATCACAACACAACTTCCAAGTGAAGAAATGAAGAATTTAAAACATGTAGGAGTTTGGAATATCGTATTATTGTTCCCCTATCGAACAGGGCGCAGGAGCCTGACTTCTCGCCGCAGAAACAGTTTTTATTCTGCTGACACGGAAATAATATTAGAGGGAAGAAGAAATACGTCATCACATGGTGGCTCGGCACGAACGTGACCGGAATGCGACCCTTCTCGACAATTTTCGCTTCAATCATACGTATATTTCGAGGTTCCCCCGCACTTCCGTCTTCATTATCCTCCTTATTTCCTTCCTTCCGTCAACACGGCAGAGGGAAGCGAGAATCAACTATATGTGCGCGTACGACGCCCGGAGAATTCCTGATGGCCACGTTCAACTTTTACCGCTGTGTCGCAAATTAAAAATTATTACGTGACACTACTGCAAAAATGTTTCTGCACTGCGTGGGAATTACGTGAAGCCTGTATATCTGGATCGCGTTGAAGATTCCAATCTGTTTCAAGGTTCTACATTGCTTAATTTCTACACTTCACCGCTTTCCTTAACACTACATGTTTGCGACTTTGCTTTTATTTCGTGAATAAGAACAGAACGAGGAAAAAGAAGGAAAAAGAAAATTGATCAAACAATACGTAAGAAATGAATAAATATAAAAATGATGAAACCAGTTTAACATTTCAGGTAATTTCGTTACTCTTAAATGTATCACATACATTCACTCCTCTGCTTTTAGAATACGACGCTATTTATTATCCTACCACTAAAATTTTTAGGGCGCTATGACAGATATCCAACTTCTTAAAATTTAGAACAATTTAAAATAAACAAGTTCGATGAAATGATGAAACCAAAATTATAATTTAATTTTCCTGTTAAAGAACAAAATAATATAGTATATAAAATTAAATTGTAATGGCTATATTAAAATTATATTGGACACACAGGAACTAATCTTAATACCAGAATATACCATCATAAAAACAATGTTAAAAACAATTCCGCCTTGTAACTGTATAATTTAAATTTGAAACATAAAATTGACTATGATAATGTAAAAATAATATAATTGAAAGAAAAAATTTAGAACCAATATAAATTTTAAAAATGGGAATGGTATGTTTCCAGAAAAAAGTAAGGATATATCAAAACATTATGCAAACATTTTAGAGAAGATCAAAATTTAACGGTTAAAATTGACACTTATCAAATCTCGTTCTGTGAGATTCAATTAGTGGATTCTAATCTTAACGATAAACATAGACACTTTATACGATTTAAAAATTTTGATTTGTCTGAATTTTTATTTCTGGACACATTGAAATAAAATTACAATATAATTTTCGATGGCTCGTGGCTATTTGTTGCTGAATTTGTTTGGTTAGCACTGGAGCAGTAATATATGTTGAACTTTACGAACTCCGAAGCTCGACAAATGCCCTGTGTAAGCAAAAAGATTCTGGAATGGTGTACATTTCAAGAAAAATTTAGAAATTATATATATGTATACAAAATTATTTAATTGGCAACTAAAGGTATGCACAGTAGATTTAGGATTTAAAACTTTTTATAGCCAAATTTGCTTTTATATTATATGAATTTCTTTTGTGTTATGTTTTGTAATGTTTCAATTAATTTGGTTTTTAAAATTGTAGATAACTAGGGCATATCCCGAAAGTTTCTCACAAAAATTATAAAAATTCCATTCAAAACTTAATTATAATTTTGATTTTATTAATTTTGCGTGATTGAACCCAAAGGTTTCATCATTTCATCAAAACTATAAATAAGTCATTTAATTTAAATAAACAATTATAATTACGTATGAAATCTATAAATGAACTCGCTGGGTGCCCGGCGATGCCCTGGATATAAACTCTTAAATATAACAAACATTTTACTTACGTTATGATGCATTTTGTTGCTGCCGAACGTGGTTGTCACCGCTGTCGCACGCATGCACGCAGGCTGCGTAAGGGCATAATGTAGGGGTGGCCAACCTTTTGTATACCAAGCGCCAATTTTTTGACAGACGTTGTCTGATGCACCAGTGACTAGAGCACATTTTATAGCGTTCATAGTTGGGGGTTGGTAAATAAATGTAAATAGATGTGATAGTCTGTATCGCTGAAAGGGTGAAAATGAGTAACTTTGACGCAGTTCAGTTAATTAATTAACCCCAGTTAAATGAAGCACCAGTTTACAAAATTCATTAATTATGTTCCTATACGAGAGGGTGATAGCTTCATGCTTGTTTGGTGAAGATAACTCGGGACTACTGTTGTTGGCGCTTAGAGCGAGATCGGCTTAGAACTTGGAATTGTCTGTTCTGTTTGTTTGCCAGAAGAACTGTTATTAAATGCTTCTATTTCTGAATATTGGACATTCATTGTATTAATTTATTTTATTGATAACACATGTCTCACTGCACAAAGATTTCTAACAATGCACTTCTCGTTCGAAAAATAAACAGGCTAAAGGATGCAATGCTCCACTCTTAATCGTCCAAACAACACGTTAGGCGCATGCGCCACGGTTTGGCCACCTCTGACATAATGTATCCTGTAGGTAAACGTCGTAAAGGTAATTGACCCCGAAAAGTATTTATTCGACGGTAATAGGGCCGATTTTGCATAGTTAAAAACTTCCAACTCCTCCGCCGTGTTTTACCCCATCGGTTCGCGAAGAACTTGTGTGCAAAATTTGGTTGAAATTGCTCAGCGCGTTTATATTGATATCCGGAACATACCAACACACTACGTACGAGATTAGAGCTTAATTACACATAAATAACGAATGTCATTTATAAGAGTAAGATAGTGTATAGCTATTTGGTCTGTTTAGAGAGAAATAACTTGTTAATTTAATGAACCATTTATTTAATTAACAATATATTTTAAGTACTTAAAAATATACAAAAATGTTTATCTCTCAAGTGCGACGCACACGCCGCGCCACATAAATACGACGCGTTGGGTCACTCACTGTCAATTTGATTTTGTTTTAAGATTGTATGAACTGACTTTTGACGAAGCGAAACGGGAACATGTTTGGAGTTCATTTTAACATAACAGTTCTCTATTACAGTTCCAAACACTCAGGTGTGTACTTTCCCATTGTGCGACAAGACTTGGATTCTAGTTGTCTTCTTATTCAAATGAGTTCGGCCGTTACAACGACGCCTAAACAATATGTCGACGTTTTCTGCACGAGTTCCCTAATAACGTCTAACGGAATTTATTGTTAGACCAGGAACGCAGTTGGATTATTTTAGTGGTCGTGAGATGGATCGCGAGCTAGCTTTCATGCTGCATGCCGTGACGTGACGTGTCTGTTTGCTTCTTCAGATCGATTCTGGAAAACTCACGCCATACTACAACATCCCTCACCTGCGACAAGTTCAAATATGTAACACGAAAATATCTTTTCCTGGAAATGTGCTTACTACATGTCGCGAAAAAGTTTGCTTTACTTCTGCTGGTTAAAGGACCTGTCTGTTGTTTTAATCTTCTTTCAACAAATCTCTTCAATAGATGAAAGAATTTATGGCAACATTTAATTACATCTAGAAGGTAACCATTTTTCAGGATATTTCTAGCGGCTTAGTCATGACGCCACACTGTTTCAGAAATACGTAATACACATACTATTGATTTCAAAGATTACAATACATTACATGTGTAAAATCTATTTTGCCACGGGTACAAACGAGTAAAGGACTAAATACAGACAAACTGATAAACATCTAATGATTAAATTGAAATATCTATAAAGAAATAATAGAAACAAGCATTGATAAATTGGTAACTAATTAATAATATTAAAGTCTGAACACGTTTAAAAGATAATTTGCACAAAAAATATGACAACAGCATTTGGGCTTTATAACGAAGTAATCTTGTCAGATCATCCGAGAACATTTAAATCATTGCTCTTGAATATCTTTTATGTATGGAAATTTGATGTGGCATTTGACAATTTTTCAAAATATGTCATAAAATGAAAATTATTCTTTATACTGTTCATAATGTTATTGTTGTTTCATTTCTTGTAGTTTATTAATCTTTCTTATTATTATAATTATAAATAAAATTATTACATTATCTTAATAAATATTATAAATAAAACGCAAAGAGTGGCCGAAAGTCAGAAGTGGAAAAATTTAATTTGAATACGTTTCGTCTCCCAACTTTAGAGACCTCCTCAGTTCTTTAATTAAAATATAACTAAAATTTTATGTTGCTCCTGCAACATCCAGGGCATTTAGTAATATTTTGTTAAACAATTTGTCTGTATTTGATCTTTATTCATGTAAAAAAAATTCAAAGATAATATATAGATTAGATTTTTAACTGTAGACACTACGAAAATACTAGTAATATTACTGGAGAAACAAGTACATAATGAAATGTATTACATAAATAATATAGTAAAGAAATTATTTTTAAGTTATTTACAATTATATGGAAATTAATTTTTGTGTGTTGATGAATCATTTAATATTTGTTTACAAGGGAGTTAATCACATATGTGTGTATTGAATAGTATGGAAAATAAAGGATAGTAAAAATGGGGCAATTTTCACTACAGGGTGGCCGAAACGTCCCGTTACCCCCGTTACCAAACATAAACCAACAAACTGAAATACGTAAACTGCCCAAAACGAGCCACCATGTTTCTTTTCTTGTAGAGGGTCAGCCGCTTCTTTATCGTTCACACGTCCTGTGGCGAAAAGTTTATGTTCCTATAGCAAAAGTGTTTGTTTGGGAGGAGGATCGCGTTGAAACCGAGCCCGAAAATCGGCACAAACATCAGCAATTGTCTTCCCTGTTTGATTTCTCTCATGCACCAAATAATTTGTAATAACACGTTCTTCAATACTTTAATTGGTTGTATCAGCCATCGTTTTGTCCACATAAAGTGAACAGCGTTATGAAAAAACCATCTTACATTAACATTTGAAATGAGTAACAGGACTTTGTGTTCATTCTGTATATAACAGAAAGCGTCGCGTCAATCTCAGGCTAATGAAGACTGCTGATGTGTGTTTTGCAAAATAGGAATGGAAAAGAAATTATAGTGAAGATAGAATTTGAAATACAATTCCTATCACAAACTTCCAACTGTAATTCTCAAAGATAATATTAATAATTAATACATTATTATTATTGAAAATACATTATTATTATTATTGAAAATACATTATTATTATTATTGAAAATACATTATTGTTATTGAAAATACATTATTAATATTACTCTCCACTTGATTCGTTATATTCATTGGAAATAAACTATATGGGTGTTGGACGATGCCCGGTACAGTCTCTTCGGCCTGACTAGCGCGAAATAATGTATTTAAAATATAATTGTGTGCGTGCTGACCCCGCCTTTAAACGGTGTGCCTCAATCATTCGCAGTACGATTTAGGAAGATCGTTTTATAGTTATTAAATAATTAAAAAGTATAGTTACTTAAGTAAAATGTTAGTAAATTCAAGCGCTATTTCACGCTTAACAGCAATTAAAAACTCTTTTTTTACAAGCTACGTTGAAGTTGTGGTCTATCCTGTTAGAAGTCCTGTATGTCTTTAGGCTAGGAACATTTTAGACCTCAAAGGGGGGGAATGAAAGATGCTAATTCTTACAGGGATCAACAGAAAACTTTTCTGGGCAAAGAACCAAAAGACAGTTATGGTGTCATTAAGTAGCATTTTTAATATCAAAATCTGATCTGGTGCCTATTTCTTGAGATATCCCCATTTTTCAACAGTTTTTACTAATTTTGATTTTCGTCGATTACAACGCTATCTGTGACCGAAATGACTCAAATCGTGGGTCAAATTGGAGTATTTTTTTCTGGAGAATCCGAATCTGCAATAAAAATGGGGGTTCCTATTTAAGGAGTCACGTTTCGTATCATTAGATGTCCCCCTATGAGAGTAACATTTTTCATTCACACTTTTATTGATCCGATGTGTGGTTCTCGAGATCATTCAATTTCTTCAGATAAACTGAACACCCTGTATTTCTTTTCATCGTATGCGTATGACGAATCATTGTCAGAAGCAATCTGTGGGCCTCTCGAATACTTATACTCCTATTTTCCCCACTTTCATCCCAAAAAAGGCCCACCTCATCATAATTGCAAACATTTTGTAAGTAAAAAGGTACACTTTATATTCATAATTAAACATAGGCAAGCAGTATTATTTTACAAACCAACACTGTTCTTGTACTGAGATTATTCTTCACTTACTTAACGTATCGAAGTATTTTTCACTCCGTTAAGATATCGGGTGTGTTTTGGATTCTCTTATGGTAGCGGGATGATTTTTATCTTCTCAAGGTTGCTTTTATTTCTTTAATATACCGCGAGTGTTTTGCACTCTCTTAGGTAACCGGATTTTTTTAATTCCTTTAAAGTACCGGGAACATTTTTCATTTTCTTATTGCAGGAAACTGTTTAGAGGCTCTTAAGGCATCGTTATAATTTAATGTAGCCGGAGACATCTGTTTTCCGGTAAGGTACCGGCAGTCATTTACACTGTTAACTTGAAATGAACCCAATTGGACACAGGTCGGCGTGTGCCCGCAAAGATTTGTGCCAATAATTTCACATTTCTCCCTAAATATTGTTGATATAATTAATATTAGGGCAAATATAAATAAATGCCCTGGCAACGCCGTGCACCCAACTAATATAAAAATATTATTATTTTCCTTTGCGGATGATGGGAAAGTGATTATTATTTGATGATTCTGAATAATTAAGTCCTACGCTTAATGAAATAGATAAAAGAAAAGTATTGTTATGTGATTGTGACTAATTTACTCTAAAGCTACGAAGCAATATTTTTCAGACAGACTATTTGACTTTCATTACAGTCCGTTAGTAATTACGAATTTATTTACTGTCTCTGCTGTGCTTCCTTTAGTCTCAAATGCATTTTCTTTTGTCTACTCATCAAAAGAAAATTGGAATCTACGTCGTAAGAATATATATACTTTAGAGAAGATAAATATACTTTACCAGTATTCATTTTCAGTGGCGGTAAATAATGCACTGACGTATCTTATTATATCCAAAAAGTAATAATTGTTCTACAGCAAGGCTTAGGTTTGTGATATAAAATATTTTAATATATACGTTTTTACGTTACACTAAAATTTTAGAAGCACTGAAAAGCTTTTCCTCGCATCTACTGAATTCTTTTCAAAGTTTATTTGCGGGCACGTACAACAGTTTATATATTTTTTGCTTTGATCGTTTGTGTACATTTTAAATGATTATAGGCTGTTCTTGGAATAGCCGAGGAGAAGAGATCTCCGTCACCGTCGCCATTGCCGCCCAAAAACTTTCCGCTGAGCGACTTACGGCAGCACTAAAAATCACTCTATTCCTCAACAAAAATATTAGGTGAAAGATCAGGGTCGTTCCTAAATTTCTCTAAAATCTTCAAAGAGTTTATTGTATTAAATGACTGATACTAATTTAGACGTACAGAAATTGAAAAAAAAAACTTTTAAATTAGTCTCAATTTAAAAAAATCCAAAATAATATTTTAGTAATTTTGATTATATTTTGTTATTATATAAAAGATTTTTCGGCACATGCCATAGTCATCTACAAATAAAAAGTCCAAATTAATTAAAAACTTACGAGAAGTTCTTTAGAATTTACGTGATAATAAGGAAATTTTAATTATTATAAATTGTATAAAGTCATCCTTAATGTCTTGTACAACCCAACACATTCTTAATTTTTTTTTATGGATTATTAAATATAAAAGTTGTTGTAATGTTTCAATTAATTTGGTCTTTTCAATTATAGATGACTATGGCATGAGCCGAAAGGTCAATTATATAACAAATAAATTTTGCATTCAAAATGATTAAAATATAATTTTGGCTTTTATTAAAATTGAAACTGATTTAAAACACAAGGTTTCTTTCATTTTTGTTTCTTAAATACATCCATGCAAAATAGTTTAAGAATCAGTTAAATATTTGGTTCTGTATGAAAAATACATCCATGCAAAATAGTTTAAGAATCAGTTAAATATTTGGTTCTGTATGAAACTAATTCTAGTACCTCACTTATCTCAAAATTTTTAATATTGTTAACGTTATATGGTTTCTAAATTTGTGGGGTGTCGTGTTTATTGTATAACATTCAAGACCACTGTAGAAGTATTCATTGCACATTCTTAATTTTTGTGCAATTAATCAGTAGAACAGTTTTAGTGTTAATGTAAAATAATGGTTACAATACCACATTTTGGAATACTTGAAGGTATTTATACAATTTTAACCTATGTTCCAAAAAAAGGAATTTATTAAGATTTATCTGCAGTTAAAACAATATTAACGTTAAAACTGAGCATTAATTACGTGTTTTGTAGATCATCTCAGAATAGTTGTCTCATAATTTAGATTTTTGATTAAAGGGAACGTAAAATCGTGGCTAATATTCATCAGTTAATTTGTGTACTACGTGGATTATAAATAATGAAGGGCATCAGTATTTGATTTTTATAAAGTTCGAACTTACCGTTTATATCTCCATCGTATCAATGTAATGGTTGTGAACCAATTTTTCCGGTTGTGGGATCACTTATTCTCAGCCTATTGAGCAGCAATATCAGGTCAAAACTAAGTAATCCAGGTGTGATATTCTGTACCTGAAAATCTACATTTCACGTGTTGGAACCCTGCAAAGGAGTATTTATCGTGTAAAGCCATTTATGGCGGACAGATATCCGGCTTAAGTTAGTAGTGAAGGGGATTGCGTGGAAACCCAGTGAGGATGTCGGTTTATCTGTATGTGGACCCTCTCATGGTTGTGACTCGTACGACTCATAAATCCATCCTGAGTGCTGAGCACTTGCTGTGAAGACGTATTTGTGTTTTCCTGTCTATATCGGCCTCCAAACAAATGTTTATGTCTCGTTCGTTTTATGTTTCCTATTTCAGTAATATATCTTTCAGTTCCTCTCAGCCATTAAGTGAAGTTTATTTTCCCCGTGATCTCTTTAATTTTCACTCATCGCTCCAATATAACAAATGATTCTCGGAATAAGGGCAACAACCCTCCCTCTTGTTGAGGCAATTTTCGGGTATTCCTTAACCATTTTTCTTTTTTACAGCTTTATTTAATTTCCTCACACTGGTGGCCCAAATAGTGGATAATTCTCTCTGGCTTTCACTCCCTCCGATTCTTGCGTAATAATTATTTACGTTTACTTCATAACAAACTAAATAATAAACTTAATTGAAATGAACATTCAATATATTACTTCATACAGCAACACTCGGAAATATATTAATTGAAATGACCAGCAAACGACGAAACTGGTATTTCTATTCCTTATATTTTGGACTAACTCCACAGGTAAACATAAAGTCTGCGTACCGCTAAAGCGTGTAATTACGATAATGTGTAGCGTAAATTTTATGACAGTGCTGTCGGATATTCATGAAATTGGGTATACATTGCTCACAGTTCAATTCATTAACTCGTTGATGGTTTATGTGAACTGTGAGCCACCCAGGCCCACGGACCCCATCCAGCCCTGTACTAGATTCGTACGTTCGGTCACTAAATTTCTATGTTGCACATTAATATGACCCCCACAAAGATAAATATACAAGTCTAATTAATTATCGATACTTATTTAGATAGCTCCTTGCGCGCAACATCATCATCACTTTCACCAAATATTATACTTCCTGCAAATTAAAGAAAATTCAAAGATTCTCAAGTTATAGTTGTAACACTATTATTTTATTATGTATGCTTATAAAAGCTTGCATGCAATGAATTGCGTATACAGCCTGGGTGTGGGTGGCTAGGACAGCCGCTAAAATGAGGTACTGTTCGGTGACATTTATGACCGGAAAATCGGCACGGCTACTGGTTG
This sequence comes from Eucriotettix oculatus, assembly GCA_034510155.1. NCBI lineage: Eukaryota > Metazoa > Arthropoda > Insecta > Orthoptera > Tetrigidae > Eucriotettix > Eucriotettix oculatus. Next base: position 233,693,427 of record CM067376.1, on the reverse strand, counting down.
TCTGTCACACATTCCAGATAGGGGCTGTGGAAGGTTTCGCATGGACTAAAATATTATTTTTTGTGCGTCATGGGGGACACCGAAGCCTAATCAGCTGTGACGAACCAATAGCTATGAAATATATAAATACTGGAGGAGGAGAATGAGGGAGCATGAGGGCACACCGGTAAAAGGTTCCATCAGGGAAGACTTCCTCCTTCTGGGCATATCTTCCCACCCCCCGACCCCCGGTTAAGGTTTTTAAATTACGTCTCTCACATGCAGAGACGACCTTAAGCGGTTTGAGTGGTGTGTGTCAGGGGTCACAGACCTTCGGCCTACGGTAAGAGTTGTTCGCTGATCTCATTGGACCAGATGGCTAGCGGCCCCTTAATACTTACTAATCGAGGCATGAAGACTGGTTTGTTGCACTCCCACAACAATCCTGTCTCCTGGTCATGAGAAAGGGTGTTAGAGTAGTGCTAAATACCCGTTTATCTCATGCAGGTTTTCTAGAATTTTCCTTACATCACCATTAGGCGAAACACCGATTAGGATCTTTACACTACAGTTCGGGGGCCCTAGTCAACCCTTGTCTACCTTGCTCTACCTTTTACATCCCCCCTTTTCAATTCCTTTCCTATGCTATTAAACGGAAGTTGCCTGCTTCAGGATCACCCTCATGTAACCTGTTACCCACCAAAAAATGAGGAGACATTCGAGGACACGGACGAGCAATCTTGTTGTATTCTGAACACTGGCCTGTGAAGTTTCTACGATACTTACTAAAAGTGATACTCGAAATTAATTTTTATGACTTCGTTGATACTGTCGTGCTACAATTGTTTTTGAATTATGTAAATTGTGGCCTTGGCAGAGAGAGGCTGAAACAGATATTATCTGGACAATTGAAAAATATATCCTACTTATCCTCGATCAGTTCAAAACTACAGTTTACTTCTTAATCAAATTTGCAAACATTGGAAGAAAAATTATGAAACTGATATCCGAATGTTGATGAACAGAAAATACATTAGTCTAACTTACATTAATAGACTAAAAGATAAAATTATTGACATTTTAATTTAAAAAATTATATATTTCAAATCTGAGATCGATTTAATTGATTTTATCGCTTTGACGGAATTGTACAATGTAGGCATTTTCTTGTTGACAAGACGTCTCGACGTTGATTGTTTTTAAATATACACATTATTTCATGGAGTATGTATATGTATTTATATAAATGAACTGTGTAATTAACTATAAAATTCCTTATTGTCATTGCGGTTATTGTACATTTTAAGGTTGAAAATAACAATGTCCAAAGCTTCCTACTGTTATTAATCTGAAGACTTATCGGCTGACTCATTACTTTTGTACAGAAAAGAGTAGCTTCCATTTCAGTTATAAATCCGTAGGTATTGACCAAATCTTGCAGTTACTGTAAATCTTGCTAGTTTCTGGATTACGCTCATGTAATCTGTTACCCTTAATAAGTATTAAATCTTGGCAGATAAGATTTTTTAAAACGTTTTTGCAGCAAAGTGCATTAAAAAACCTTTAAAAATTAAAGGGGAGAAAATACGAATTCCCATATTTGACGTTCGGATAAACAATGTTCGACTGTAATTGATGCTACAAAATCACCAAGTCATTTCATTATGTCATTTATGCTGTAATTAATTTGTTTATTCACTGTAGTTAAATATTTCTATAAAAATCTTACGTCAGAGCAAATTTACTTATCCAATAATAAAAAATGAAGGTAACAGAAAAAACATACACTAATTTTTATTAATTTGTAGTCGAAAGAAGTTTATTGCAAGATACCAAACTCGAATAAACTTTCGGCGGCGTAGTCAAAGTCGAGGGTGTCGCAAAGTTGTCGTCAATTCTGTGTACTATTATAGTATTAATTATAGATTCAAAGAAATTTAAATTTTATGGCAATTCACATCCTTAATTCTTTGCTTCTCATAAGTATCAAATGGAAAATGAATATATTCTTTATCCTCTCTCTCTCTCTCTCTCTCTCTCTCTCTATATATATATATATATATATATATATATATATATATAACAAAGAGAATGGAATACCAGAATCTGGTCTCTACAAGTTGTAATTGTAAGGAAGCTAAACCTGGATGATCAACACCTTAGAAATCACCATACCCCCTCCGACACTTAAAAGCAAGTCCGTAGCAAAATATCTTCATAGATTGATATCAATACTTGACTCAACGAAAACCAAGTAAAATCAACAAGCTTCCGTGTCATCTACATCAAGCCGAAAACAGCATCAGAACGGAACACATTATCGAGTACTGTACCAAATGTAAGTGGAAGAAAGCAAATATTGGGAAGCATAACTTCAACTGGATGCAAGAAAGAATCATGCAGTACTCTTATATGAAACAAATATGGCGCTGAAGTAAAAATCTGTTATATTAAATAATTAAGTGCTCTACCTATATTATATAAACGTATTCCATGCATGACCAAAATAAAATAATAATAAAGTTCAAATGTTAACCGTTTACAAATCCAAAACAAATGCTTTTGGTAACCGTGACTACCAATTTACGTAATTCAAACAAATAAAATATTGTAGCAGAATAACATCAACAAAGCCATAAAAATTAATTTCGAGTACCAATTTTAATAAGTATCGCAAAACTTTACAGGTCAGTGTTCATATTACAATAAATATTAATTATAACAAAGGGAACTAAATATTATCGTATCCTAAGTTTAACATTTTTAGCGCTATCTAGATATCCTCATGTAATCACATGAGGATATCCAGATAGTGGTAACTCCCCTTTAATAGTTTAGGGAGGGAAATCGAATGGCGGTATGTGGTAGTGGAAGGAAGGCCACCGGGCAATAGCTTAAGGATTCTATCCTGTATACAGGGCAAACACTATAAAATCAGCATCAGGTAGGTCTGGTTATGTGATACTCGTCTCAAGCCATTCGAAATAACGCTTGCTGTGGGATCGTAGAATTTCCTTCTTCGTGCATCGGTCAGTCTACGAGGCAGCTGACCGACTGTTCTAATATGATCAGTGTACAGCTTATACCGTATACCTAAGGTCTGAACCCCGGAAAAATCGCTCCCAAAAACTGATCCAGACACTAAAATCTAAAAAGAAAAACGGAGAGTGACAATAGCACTTAAAACTGCGGGTGTCAAATGAAAGATGCGTTACCTGGTTTGTTCGGTGAGTCTTTTTGTGGCGCTTGCTGTTTTTGGACGAACTCAACAAGGATTTCAGAAACGGTATATGCTATTTATTTAGTTTCGTCTGTAGTTCGGCTACTTCCTCTTGTTATCAAAAAGATTCTTTTTTCATTAAAATCTTTATTAATATTATTTATATCTATCGTTTTAAAAGTAAATTTCTTAAATAATTTTCTTTAATTTTTAAATTATTCATTGAGTTGTTTTCATTTTTTCTTCACAAAAAGATAGTACTATTTATTTTTTGAAAATAACTAGCAATTATACAGACTGAATTCATTGATAATTCATTCATGCTCCTTAAACATCTGTACAACACGAACGACAGTATTTGTTTACCTTTCTCATCACTGAAATTTTTTACTTCAACATTTTGACAAGTTAGATCCATACTGCGGTTTTATTTCCTCATGTTTTAGTTAATTATATTGTTCAAACGTACATTACTTTAAATATTGGCATGATACTTTTGAAAAAACATTCTTATAATATCAGAGAAGTTAATATTTGTGAGTTATGCTATGCAGAGAAATAATTCAGCGTAAGGGAATTGGAAAGAAGAACCCCAGAAGCAGAAAAAGTGGCATGATGCAAAGTTGAACTTCAGTTGTTGTTCTTAGATTTCTCCGTCACATTCTGTATCTATGAATATCTCCTATTATTATTCTCGAAAATTGCGTTTTCGATTTAAACACACTAAAATGAGTACGTGTCATGTTATACTAAGGTATTAGTCAGTATTTGGAGCAATAATGGGAAGTAAACCTTGAACGATCGACCTCTCATATGACCTATCGCGTGCCATGGATCCGAAGGCGACGTTCATAGTATTCGTGTAAACGTGAGCAGTAATAGGAATGTGCTCTTGGTTAAGTTTGCAATTTTCCTTACTAAAAATTTAGCGTTCGTCGGGCAATTCTACCTAAGAATGCTGAACTTTGAATAAGCTTTTTACTCCAGTAAATTAAGTGTTGTATATTAAGGTTTAGAAGATTCGAAAATGATATGCGTCAGAACAGAACGAGTGCACTGAATACTGAAAAGAGGACGAGACCTCTAGCGGACAAGGCCGGAAATATAAAATCAAAGGAATAGGGTGGAAATGAAATTGTTAATGGCAGCCGTGACGGATGCAGACAAGACTGGAATTTAATTAAAGCCCTAGAGCGAAAATTTCGAAACATAAGTCAGTTGGTGCGCCATCCGTTAGTTGCTAATGAACACGTCGCCGGAGGTGCTGCGAATTCGCTCACTGCTGTGTCCATTTTAATTATGTCAACTTTTTGTTATTGTGGAATTTAATTATTTGAAACGGAAACAGGTTATGTAAGCTCGTATGCACTTAGTTGAATGGCTGGAACAAGGCTTTGCTTTAGTAACGGCCGCGACGCACATTTCACAGTGCAAATTAGAATACGCTTCCATAACTGCCGGACATTTCGACGGCAGATAATTTCCAAGCAGTAACAACGTTAAACGCAAAATACAAGGAATTCATATCAAGGAAAGACTAAATTAATTTAATTTCAATTTTAACTAGCATCCTAATATCTTTGATAAGTATAATTCAGATATTGCCTCTTCAGCCCTCATTGTTTCTTTATGAATTATTGCTATATTATATTCAAATTCTTTGTTTGTCTGCCGAATTGTAGTGTAGTCTAACTTGTCGGTTCACTACTTTTTTAACGGTTTCATTATTCTTTCCGATGAAGCTCGCGGCATCAAGAAGTTCAAGTGATAAAATAAGGGAGACGTAATTAAACAGGACACCCGATAGAGGAATCAAGTTGAAAATTCTAGAAAGTAACGGATTGTTAAGAGACGGGACAGTATAATAAATTTAATATGATACGTCAGTGTAAGCATACGTGAAACGAGTTTTGATGAAGTAGTTACTTTTTTAAATCATTACTTCTACTTTCTGTTGAAATAAAAAATCTTTATAAGTATCCTTGCATAATTTATTTTATTTGTCATACTCATCGAAATATTCCTCAATTTTTAAAGCTTCAGTTTCTTAATAAAATGATTTTTTTAAGTGTTACGTACTGTGTACAGTTTTGAACTGAACGAGTGTTATCAGCACAAGATTAATATTATAAGTTAAATGAAGTACATACGGAAGACTACAACATTTAAAGATCTTTTAGAAGGGAATGATAAACCTATAATAATGATGTCATATATTGATGAGCTTACAAATAAAAAGAATTACTAATTTTGATAAATTTCCCATTGTTTTGCCGAATGCTCCGAATAAAATTTGGAAATCAAAATTAAAAAGTTTTTATTGTGTGACTGATAAAAACAAGGGGAAATTTATCATCATTATTAATTTAAATATCAGTCTTAAAACAAATAATTAGTATAATAAATTCCTTGAAGAAATTATCTCAAAAAGAATTCCTTAAAAATGCCACATACAACAGCTTGCGCCCGAAAAGTTTCGAGACTTGATTAATTAAAAATTAGAGAATTTGAGATTAAGGTTTTAGTGGTTGTGGTGTTGTACAGTCTTCTCCCACCTGAATTCAACTCACATAACGATCATTCAACCACATAAAACTGTCAAAAAAGTCCTTCTTGGATGTTCTTCAACTTGCGTGTTACAGTAGCTTGAATGTCATTTACGATGATCCTTCTCGTAATTTTATTTTGGCGATTGAAAGGAGGTCGGTAGGTGCCAAACCATGTGAGCACAGAGAGTTGCGAACTGGCACTTCGATATTCGCTAGGAACTAAACTACGACTTCAGCAGTGTGCGTGGGCGAATAAATCCCTCTTCTACCAAAGTTGCGGTGAACCCTCTGAATCGTCTTATATAACCAATGCATGGCACCCAGATAATTCTGTGAATTTACAGCAGTACCGGTGGGAGCAGATTCCATGTGGATAATGTTGTGAGTTTGAAAAAAAGTCGATGAGCATTGTCTTCAAATTTGATTTTGTCATTTGCACTTTCGTCGGTCCATCATTGACCCCTTTTGCACTTTACAGTTCGTATTGATAACACCAAGTTTCATCATCCATGAGGATTTTTCCCGCTGACGTCGCTTAACGACAGACTCGAAGCATTTCGGACGCACGGTGTGTTAAGGGTTTTTTTACTTTAACATCTACTAATGGACAAATCATCCTAATGCAGTTTTGCTTACTTTATAATGTTACGCCACGATTTGCGATAATATATGACAACTTAATTCATCACTCGTTGGTTTACCTGAATGTGACAGTTAAATATTGGCCACACACCACGTCTTTGTGGAAATATTGTATAAGAAATCATATACTTATACTTTATATAGAGTTGGACGCTATGAAATTTTACTTGTTTATGAAGTGATTTATTCTAGAATAATTTATAAATTTATCTTCACAAATAGTTAAAATATTTAATTGAATCTTAAATTTATTAAGAGTTTATAATTCCATTGTTTCCGCAGGATTAATAGACAGTGGCTCTTATAGTCGAATATCGGAATAGAAAAGTTTATTGATTGCTTATCTGATTTTTTCTTCATTGAATTGTTGAGCGGCCAGTGAACTGCGGACTTCCTCGATCGTAGCACTTCTGGGTACACTTAGAATGATTTATGTAATTTACACCGTGCTGTTCTTGCCTTAACTACTTCACTTCTTCTCAATACACTTCATCACGTCGAACCCGATTCATACGGTTTGCTCTTATTCTCGAAACTCTGAATTTAATTGAGTTAAGCTTAATTCGTAAATCATAGAGATAATGAAGACTAACTGACTATGCTATAGTTATATTCCCAACTATTCTCTCAAGATTAGCACGGAGTGCTCAGTTCAGCTATCCAAATCAGATTTACAATTGCATTATACATTCCAACTTAAACATTTGTTTAAATACAAATGTTATTTAGGACTACACTTTCCCGTGACAAAATGTCTTAATTCATTTTTCAAGTAAATGAGTCATTAATGCATTGTGCAATACGAGTATATTGTACAGCTACTTCGACGTTCAGAATTCGCAAGTGCTAAATGTTGTACTAAAACAGATTTTACTTGCTCGTATTGGCAGACAACTACCCATTCACTATAATGAATAACAATATAACATTATCACTAATGTATTTATAATAACACCTTTCGGACGAGGAGCCGCATTGATACACTACTTAAGTCATGAAAAGATTAAGAAGTTGATCTGTTATGTACACGATTTTATAATTTTATAATTTCAAACAAATTCAAAACCTCTAGTTATACGGTGCGGTTTTTTAAACGTCTACTAACTTTCTAGGATACATTATTTGTACTCTTATCAACTGAGATTGATTCATTCCTCCCATCATAGAATGTTACTCAGATAAAAGAATTCCTTGTAGTATGTTCACATTATCAAAAGTCCATGTTAATCAAGAACTTTTGTTTCAACTGCTCCTACATTTTCTTAGGATCGTGAAAGATCAGAGTTCCTCTGATAACATTAAAGAAAGTTTCCTAAAACAGTCATCGAACTTTTGTCGAGAAACGATTTGTGCAATTTGTGCAGTTTGGTCTTTGCTGCGTCAACTTGAAAGCAATAAAAGCATAAAATTATTACGCAAGTTAGTAGAGATCTGAGAGGTGCAGAACTTAAGTACACAACTACTGAAAAAGTAATGTTAACCATAGTTTGGACAAGAATTTCAACTTCGCACCGATCATCGGGCATAGGTGTAATATGTAACAGGACCAAGAAAAATAAGACAGTAGTTGAAACACGCTCAGAAAATAAATTCATTGCCATGTAAGAAACATCGTTATGTTGCAGACAGGTGTGCTTCCACAACGTGTACTGTCATAACTTGACGATAAATTGTATAATATATATATACATATATATAAGTTCTTATTGGAAATTACGAGGGAAGGTCAAGGAGAGTACTGAACAGGAGATAAATTACATTAATTATTTAAATGAGACAAAGTTTTATTGAAAATTTGAACACAAAATAAAAAACAATGTTACGTCTCGTCATTTGGGACGAAATCACGAATAACAAATTTATATAAACAAATATGAACTGAATAAGTTGCAAAAGTGTGTAACGTCCAGATATAACTAAAACCAATGAAAATTATATAACAGAATTATTAAATATCCAGACTTCTAAAATTTTTATAAACGGAAAGATAACTAACTTAAAAATAAAACAGGTACAAAATGCATCCCAATTTTCAATAGATAAATAAATTTACACATCATTGCACACCACGTTTTTATTATTTAAATAAGTCCAAAACTAAATTTTACAATATTAAATTTATTCAACGAAATTAAAACAAAAATTCTATTTTCAAAAGAAATAATTAAGTTTAAAACATATATTGCCGGCTACTCAAGATCCTTTAAGGTTATCGCGTTTTAGGCTAGAAACTCGAATAAAAAAAGGGATTTCTGATCAAAAAGACAAAAGTAAAACTTATCGTTGCAACACTCCCGACGGCTTACCAGTAGAATTTCTGCCCTAGGGTCTTGGAGCAAAACCCGGATTCTTTCTGCCACGTGGTCTTCCGCTTCTCTATTCGCTCTTCCACCACCCTCTCTCCTTCAAATCTTAGCAAATCCTTTCTAACTTAGTGCAAACTTTTTTCCTATATCCTCGCCCTTTTTTACTAAAACTCCCCTAATTACTGAAATCTGGATTCAGCATCCCCAGCTAAATCTATTAAATATTTCCTGGTTGGTTGGGTCTGCAGGGCGAAGGCGGTTTTCGGGGACCTGGTTATCTTCAAAGGGAAGCTTCTTCCTAGAATTCTTTACCTGTACCTGGCCATGGTAGTATCAGCCACACATTTAGCATAGACATTTACGCTACTTAAAATTTAAAAATAATGATTCAATAACTGGGGTTGTAATGCATTTAGCCAGCACACACACACACACACACACACACACACATATATATATATATATATATATATATATATATATAAACAATAAAATAAATTGGGATGTGCGCAATAAAAATCAATTAAAGTTAATTAAATAATATGAAATGTGTGCTACAATATAATGTATTGAACTTACTTTAGATCCTCTTACAAAACGTACATTGGTAGAATTGTTCTACAAAAATTTCAAACACACACTTGTCAAAAAATGAGTTTATAGTTTGGAGAAGTAGATGAACAATTTAATGACAATGAAACAGATTCATAAATTCAATTTAATTTTTGGGTATCAATTTTAAGATTTAACTCATTGATAGTCCTAATATGAAGCATTTCTCACGTTATTCTTATCAAGTAGAGAGAAGTAGCGCAAAGGGATTGAACTAAATCTCAAAGATTGTTTTGAAGAGACTAAACGAATGAAAGAAATTAGTTCGAATCTGCCTTTAGTTTTTTAAGTCTCTCGATATTAATTTATAGATTACATCCTCTATGTCAACTAATTTTCCCCAGTAACAAGTGGTTACCGTTGTCGTAATATAATATTCCTTTCTATCATTATATGCACTATATTTCTCTGTGTAAGTTGATATTTAACTCAGAAACGGAAACGAATAAGTTAAGACGTTATATGCATATTTGTTCGGACTTGCTGAAGTAACATGAAATTTCTGTTATATTTGAATTAAAGAACTTAAGATATTACGAAAGTTGAGGGACGAAACGTTTTCAACTAAAATGACTTCATTTCTTGCATTTGGCCATTCTTTGTGTTTTATCTAAAGACTAGAATTCTACAACTTAATTAAAGAAGACAATCATGAAAAATTATTTTGGAAAGAAACAATCGATTCTAATGTTGACTTTCTTTTATTGGGGAGCGACAATTCAGTCGCTGATGAACCCAGTGTTCTAAATTTAGTCTAAAGTTAAAAATCATAAGTAGAGAAGAAACATGACGTTAAACTTTGCTTTCAGTTTTTATAGAAAACTCATATGAGGATATATTTTTTTCCGTCTGCATCACTTTTTTATTTTTTAAATACTCATGTACATGCCTTTGAAGAAAATTGTAGGAATTTATAATTTTATCCGCTATAGGTAAAAAATTAATTTTTATTCAATCTTAACCTTTTAATAACAATTTGACAGTGTGTGGCTCATATTACACACCTTTCTTGTGACGACTCTCTTCATCAATTTTTACAATAATCAATCTTACGAATATTCAAGGGAACATTAGCTCAAGGGAACATTAGTTAGGAGTTCGGAATATGTTTCTAATTGGATAAGTGTTTATTAATCCTTGTTTCTAATGGCCGTTTTCACTGTCAGATATGGGAACAACAACTTTTATAAATTACACTGTCATTTAAAAAAATTTGGATTTTTTTTCATACCATATATATATATATATGTAAGAAAAATATATTTAAGTGTCAGAGGACATTTTTTATTAATTATTTATTATACTAATAGCCTGTTTTCTTGAATATCTATAACAAGCCTTATATTCCTATCTTACAAGATTTGTGTTACAGATTTCTTCTATTTTTTATAAATATTTTTTTTAACAATAATAAAACTAATCAACTAAAACTAAAGACAGAAGGGTATAGGGTGAAGGGTGAATGGGAGTAGGAGGATGAAGGGAAAATGCTGTGAGATCACAGCTGGCGGAATATGGAAGGGAAGAAAGAGCAGGCTCTCTGATATGAGGGAGAGGAAAACTATGTTAAGTCATAGCTGCTTCCATCCTTCTTTTACAAAAATACAGTTTACAGACAGATTTTTTACACATTTTTTATATTACTTTTATATATATACATCAAATTTGGAAGTATTTTCTTGCAGGGGGTCTGTAGAGCAGACTGTGCTTTATGCAGACGCTCTCCCTGCATAAGTTCTGCCAGTAAAGCTGCGTGGAGTCGCAGGAGGTCAACCATTGCTTTAGCCTTGTCTCCTGGGCTTCCTTTTGGAGGCAGGAGACAGTCGTTCAATGTTTTCGCTTCCTCCTCCCTTCCTGCATCTCCACTTCTCTAGCACAGGTTGTACTTCCAGCTCCGGAATTCCGCTTTCCCTCATTTTCCGGCATCCAGGATATGAGGGTTTAAGCTGGCTTCGTCAAGTGTATTTTTTTTTATTTCTACCGCAAAAATGGTACGAAAATGTCGGGAATATTTATTCTTGTCTGTTCATATCTGTTTTTCTCCGGTTCATGGGATTACCGGTCCAGGAGAGTGGTGTTGTCAGTCATAACATCTTCGAGGGACCCAAAGAAGTGTCGAATTGTTTGAAGCAGTTACAACCGTCTTCCTCTCTACCCGCTTTTTAGAGAAAATCGATTTTGCTTTTTGTTTTGTGTCCATGGAGCTTTCATCTATGGTAGTGTGAGATTCTACAAAGATAGTTTGCAATTGTATCTTCCTAGCTCAATCCGGGATATCTGGTTTGTTATATTTTCGAGCACTGTACGGATCCCTGATTAAAACTTTTAGATCCATGTCCTTTAAGGCATTCCGTTCTTCTTGATTTATGTCATATCCAGGGCAATAAAACACTAGGTGTTGAGGAGAGGATAGCTCTTCGCACTTGCACAGGGTGTCCTTGTTTCTTTTTATCCTACTAAGGTACAGGCCATATGGTCCATATCAGAGGGCAGGACATATTTCTAGAACAGTAGTGAAACTGAAACACACCTTATCATTAAACCATTAAATGGTCGAGAATTGGAATTTTGAAGATGGCAGGGACTAACAAAATGAAAGATGATTACCCTAAAAACTATTGGGGTAAACAAAAGAAAGTATTCTTGTGGTTCATATCTTCACCGTTAACGTTGTAACATCAGAACAGGACTTATGGAAGTAATTATTATTCTATACTCTTTTTTCTGTTTTTTTTTTGGTTTGTATTCAATTATTTGCTTTGGATGTCTCCAACCTTCAACTGAATCAATACAGGAGTACTTTTCAGGACTACGACATACTTTTGTCTGGTTTGGCTTTGATTTTAATAAGAGCGGCTAATCGAAGGGAAGGCGGGGTTGATTTACTAATCAGTCGAGCGTTGCAGGGCTTAAGTGAAGTCCCTCTTCCATCCCTGCTGTACCAATTAGCTCTTCGCCCGCCCCGAAAACAAACAGGGAGCAGACCCTCACAAAGAGAGGCCTGTACGCCAGCCTATTGCGGCTTCACTTGTCAAAACAAACAGATATAAATAGTATTCCAGACGGTCTCAAAGGCAAGGCGCGACGTGATACCTGCTGCTCACACCGATAATAGTCAAACTTATCTGCTCTGTCTACGACAATTCAGAGCTCCGTCTAGAAAGAAACTCATCCAACAATCACTCGAAAGAATCTTACAATTTGTTTGTTAACAGTGAATCGAACAGCTTTCTCCATAATTTTACTGTTGTGAGGAATAAATGTTTTACAAATCTAAAATAATACAGTAACGAATGTAAAGAAAACTGTAAAGGATTTTAAATATTTTTAGTCAAAAGAAAAATAGTTATAAATCAATCACAGTTTAAGTAATGTTATGTATTTGATAGTGACATTCATCATAGGTAAAAGTGTTAAATTAAATAATATCAACAACAATACTGTATGTATGTGAAAACAAAAACTTTTTCCACTTTAGAAGGTTTTTTTGATAGTTTTCCGCCTCTACTAAAGTCCATATTAAAACTTGAAGAAATGGTTAAGGACTTATTCTCTTTGGAACCCCTCCAACTATACGCCCTTGTAGTTCGAAAACTGAGGATTTTAGAAAAATTGGGAGGACGCATAGATTGGAAATTCAATTTTCTCGATTGGTCAAATGGCCTTTTCTTTTCAGATCACCGGAAATTGGTCAAAATGATACCTTTAAAAAAATTTTGGACGATTATTCGCCTTTTATACAATCTAGGATTGAAAATAGATTGAATTTAAGAGAAATAGATTTAGGCTGCTGGGAAATATATAAAACGAGTGTTTACTAGTAAAAAAACTGTAAAAAACTTATCTTTAATTACATTCTTGCTTTATTATATACGTGAACCCTAGCAACGTCGGGCACTTCAGCTAGTCTGAACTAAAATGCGAGACTCTGTTTACAAAATTAATGTTACCAGAATGCTTCTTAGTATTCGCAAATGATTACCAGTCATGTCTGAGTTATCTGATGGATTTGTATGAAGTCCAACTGTATAATTGGAGCGATCTGTTCACATACCAGATAAAATGTTCAAATTCACATAATTTTTACTGTATACAGGCCACTGCTTTTCTTCGCATTGAGTTGCGTACAGGTTCAAAAATGGCCGGTGCAGTGCGTCCTGTCTGACAAACTGCCACAATGCGTTAGTATATGATGGGTAATCATCTGTGGGTACTAAGAAGTGTTCAGGTCAACATGTCTCTTGTAACCAGAGTCGCCAGATAACGAGGTATGTCGTCAGGAACTAACATTATAAAAGTTCGGATAAATCTCTAATTATACATGTTTTAACCCATTGCGGTCGTATTAAATTTGGACATGGGTGCCGTACTCGTTCGAATTAACGTCCATTAAAAGAGCAGTGATGAATAACATGCAAGACTTTGAGGGATTAACAAGATTTATTAATTCTTTTTTGAACATTAGATGTATGTTTAGACCATAATATGTTTCCATAATATGTTTTTATGTAAAACTTATATTTTATATTTCTTCAATATATCTGCTACTTGGGAAGCGTAATAACTAGGTATGGTATGAGTATAGTAGACATAAAGGGTAGAATAACACAGGTACGGCAGGCTTTGGCTAAAAAGGAATTTGATTACGGGTAATATAAGTTGCTAAAAATATGGGTATGGAGCGTGGCGTTATATGGGTGCGAAACGTGGTCGATAGGAGTTGCAGAAAGGAAAAGATTAAAAGCCTATGAAATGTGGTGGTGAAAATCAGATGGGTGGATAGAATCACTAACCAGGAATTTCTTAACAGAATAGGAGAAGACCGAACAATATGGACGACGTTAACCAGGAGAAGGGATAGATTAATAGGCCATGTTTTAAGACATGAGGGGCTTGTAAAATTAGCGTTAGAGGAAAGTGGGTGGAGGTAAGAACATAAGAGCGAGACCAAGTATGTAATACGCTGAAAAGATTAGCGAGGACGTGGGATGTGCTAGTTATGCGGAAATGAAAACTTTTGCTTAGCGTATTCCATCCTTGGTCTCTGTCTTCTGTTATTACCCCACACACTTCTCTCTAGTGCTAATTTTACAAGACGCTCATGTCTTAAAACATGGCCTATTAAACTATCCCTTCTCTGGTCAACGTTCTCCATATTGTTCGCTCTTCCCCTATTCTGTTTAGAACTTCCTCATTAATGATTTTGTCCACCCATCTGATTGTCAGCATTCTCCTATAGCAACACATTTCAAAGGCTTCAATTCTTTTCCTATCCGCAACTCCTATCGTCCACGTTTAGCACCCATATAACGCCACGCTCCATACGAATATTTTTAGCAACGATTTCCTAATATTCACACATATATAATCCGTATGTGAATTCCTCTTTTTCGGGAAAGCCTTCCTTGCCTTTGCTATCCATACCATTTAGTATGGCTTCCAAGTATTCTTCTGAGTCTTCTAATATTACAATATCATCGGCAAAGCGTAGGGTTTTTATTTCTTCCCGTGGCAGTATGATTCCTTTTCTATATTCCGTTTTAACTTTCTTCATCGCCTGTTCATCGCAGGGGCCACAGACTGTATGCTTGTCTTACTCCTTTCTCGAAATATTTTTTTTCTCGTTATTCAATTCTAATTACTGCTGCCTGTCTTACGTAGAAGTTATGTATAAGCCTTCTTTCTCGATATTTTATTCCCGTGTTCTTCAAAATCCGTAATAGTGTTTTCCAGTTCACATTATCATAGGCGTTTTCTAAATGTACAAATGCCATGAACGTAGGCCTGCTTTTTCTTATACCGTCATCTAAAATTAGACTCAAAGTCAATATTGCTTCTCTTGTTCACACATTCTGATCTCCTAACTTGCATTATATTTGACGTCCGACCCTACTATATACTATTTTCGTTCATATGTTACAAACATGAGACACTAAACTCATTGCCCTGTGCTGTTCGCTTCTATCAGCCACAGTCTTCTTCGCTATGTTGTTACTAATATATTCTGGTATTCTTCCTGTTTCGTAGATTTCGCAAACTATTCTGAACAGCCATGTTATTGCTTCTTCACCCTATGAGCTTATCAACTCCGCTGGACTGTTATCATCCCTATCCGGTGTGCAATGCTGTTGGAATTTACCGTCAATATAATCGATAAAATTGCTAATTTTTTGGATTCTCGTCCTTACATTTGTATTTCTGGAGACATATTCATGCAAACGTAACATCCATAATACTTGAAGAAATCTTTCCCATCGAAATTTAGGAATGGAGTCGTACGATTCCTTGCTATAGTGACTGAGAGAAAATTGTTAATACAGTTTTTATTTTCTGAATATGAGGGATGAATTACTGAAATTTTGCTACATAAATGTAATAAAAAAGCTCAGTATGGTACTTCTTGACGTGTAATTGATAATTGTCAGTAATGTCGTATTTATGTGTATGTAACATGTGACCGAGAGACACGGACGTTCCCTTAAGACTAAGTTGAACTAAAGGCTAAGTAAGCCTGCACACCTGGCTGCTAATCCTCGGGGTGATGGCCTGACCACGGAGACTTCCGTGCCTGCGCAACCCTCGCTCGTACTACTCCTGCAGCACAACAGGCGCGCCCTCACAACTATCACCGGCAGATTACAGACGGAACAACTATCTAAGGAATGCCTTAACTCTCCCCGCACACACAATCTCTCGTCAAGTAGTAACTAGGCACCAAGGCACAAGCCAAGTTAAACAGGTTCCAAGCACCTCATCTTACACTAGTTTAACAAACTCTGTTAAACTTGGGGTGTATTTCATCTTTATGAAACCTGAATTTTATTTTTGGATAATGTTCTTGTAGCCATTTAAACAATATTTTACTTGATCCAAGTAACAAGTGAATCTTGGCGTTGTGGTCGTCAAATTCGTAGATACGAAACACAAAAGCTATATTTGTTTTTATTTCTAAACGGTTTAAACATATTTTTCTGAATAGTTACTTAATCTGTTGTCTAGTGCCGAAAAATCGATTGAATTCATCCGTATTTTTCTAGCGACAAATCTGGAAAGACTTGGCATATACTTAAAATTTTTGTAAGCGGATATTATGAAAAATTTAATTAATATATAACCGAGCCCAAACATCCGAATGATTGAAACATTAGAGAAAGTATATTACTCTATAAATCACTCTAGTACTTTCTTACATTTATAAGCTCATATATATTAAGAATTAATATATTAATCATATTTAAGAACAGAAACTTACTTTCTGAGCATGCCAGTTCAATATGTTAATGGGGCTGATGTTTGTGAAGTTCTATAACTGATTTCAAATGCCTTAGTAGCGGTAGCGGTTTTTTCCCCCGGAGTTGCATGGAATCGCCTCCAGGTAGCTGAATCCGGACCTTTAAAAATTTATAATCTCATAAAACTGTATAGTTTTCATGCAAATTAACGGATAAGTAGTATAGACGAGGTTCAACGTCTTTAGATAAATCTTATTGGCGGTAATAAAGATAAAATCAAGTCTTCTTCTATACAGAATGCGCGTTGCGTGGCAGTAACATCTGCGTTCCCAGGAGATTACAACTGTAAACGTGCGAAAGTATAGTTTCATTTGCACATAAAACCAATAAACTTTTATCGATATTTCAAATTTTCAGAAGTTTGGGATCGGATGGCTTGTGTAACAGTTTTTCAATTCGGTGGTGTCAAGAATTTGGATTTGAACTGAGAAATATATTCCTGAGATGTTCTATCCTCGTAAAGTCCAAAGGCGTACCATATGGCAACACTCAAGTTATTTCATTTAGTTACTGTGATCGTTTACCCTCGTTTAGTCTTCTAAAGAATGCGAAGTATCAGTGTGAGCCTCACCATCGCCCTACGCATCTTTACTAAGGTCTGAGAAATGACATTTGTTTATTTTTTTGTATCATTCTGGGTGTTGCAACTTAGTTTTTGATGCGCTGAATTAAAATATGCCATAGTTTCCCTCCATCACGTAAGGTTTCTCTCCAAAGTGGAATTAAAATCTATACAAATCAGCAAAACATATAAGGAAATAGTATATCTTTATATATATATATATATATATATATATATATATATATATAAAACAAGCTATATTTCCACATTTATTTTACTGTTATAAAATTAAATACATAAAGTTTTAAAAATCTTTATAATATCAACATTTTTCCCCCCAAGCTTCGTTTGGAGCTTTTCCGTTAGTGCTCCTCGTGTGGCTCATCTCTGTGCAGCATCCACTAGTAGTCGGCCATTGTATTTACATTCCACCAACCTTGGTGTATCCACTCCATTTCCTTTACCTCCTGGTGAAACCTTTCTCCTTGCTCTCCACTTACTGCACCGAGATTTACTGGAAAGTAGTCCAGATGTGAGTTAAAGAAGTGCAGTTTTAAATTCATTGGAACATCCCAGGTCTGTGAATCTTCTCAACATGTTGTCTACGATTCTTTCAGAGCTACGATCTTTCTGATTTACCAGAAACTTTCTTATAACTTCTTTGAAGAAATTACATTACTTTTCAAAGTTTTTGTCCTCATAAGCTTCCGAAAGTCAGGATCGTCCAAAACACCTTTCTTCAGCTTTTCTTGGCAAACTGCTTCATCATTCAAAGTAAGATGTGGAGTGGGTGTAAAAATAATTTTTTATGGTCCACCAATGAATCAAAGTGAACGTTTTTTTCTTATTGATTTGTATCTCAGCTTATAGTTTTTAGAATAAAGGGAAGAAATTTAAATCTATTTTATTGTCGTGCGTCTTAATCTAGAAAATCCGGATTTTGTGGCGATATCTTTCGTGGTAGAATTTTTTAGCTTTTTTTCCACTACTCAGAAAACAAAAATACATAACGTTAGTTATCGCGATCGTTTATTTGAGAACTGGTGCATTGTACCGAGAAGAAACATTTTCTTTTTCAAAAAAACTTATCATTCAATCACTGAAAAAAAATCGAATAGTATCGTTGATTGATTTTCTTTTTTGAGGATAACAAATGAAAATTATTCCGCACTCATCCCCGTGGCCAACATATGGAAATGTATTCGCTATCTTTGAAAACGCTTGTCCTCTTTCAGTCCAGTGATTTGAGTGTTTCTTTGTTTGAGATGTGAAGTGAAGGGCCCATGTTCCAACCAAGGCTATGAATCGACCCAAAAACTTCGTTTTATTGCCATTAACGTGATTATTACTTCCTCACGACAGTGCTTTTTTCCATTGTAAGCAAACGTGACACCAATCCTGCGCTCATCCTTCTCATGCCAAAATTTTCATTCTACTAAATGCATACCTTGTCTTCTAACTCGCCCAGTTTAAGTCGAAGTTCATCTTGAGGATTTCTGTTATCATTTCTGACGTCTTAACAACACGTACGTCCTCGCTTAAAAATTCTCATCCACTATTGCTGCAAATGAAGGAGATTTCTCTTGATTAAAATCCATTGAATATTGATTGGACTGATATTTTTCAAATGAAAGTATTGTTTCGCATAACGGTAGACAATTTTGTCCATGTTTATAAACTAATTGAGAGCGTTCATTATTGATATTTGTCGAAAAAAAATGAGGCAATACAGCGTCTTCAAACTTAAATTTTATGATCACTTCTGCTTTAGAAACAGAAACCGGATTTCTATAAACCAGGTCGGGTACTTCTAGGACTATCCTTGTGGCGTTCCGATAATTACCTAAACTATCCTATGCTAGTTCTTGAGAAATGTACGTTGTGTATTCTATATTTTGATAATTGGTAACTCAAGAACTCAGATAAATTTTGTTTGGAAACAGAGACACATAATGTGAAATCATTGCGAATAAAAGTACAGTTTGTGAATTTTTAGCAGTGAAGTTGGAAAATTTAAAGCATAAAAACTTAATCACTATTTTATTACTAATTACTACTTACTTGCCGAAGAAATTATACAGAATGGAAATTGCAAGAAAAACAAACACAACAACGTAAGCTGATGAAAACTTATGTTGCTATGTTGGTACTTGTTCCTAGTTTGCAAGTCAATTCGACTTCGCAATTACACCAGGATTTGAAATGTCACATTGCTGAAACTTGTAGTCATTATTCTGGTATTCGATTCTTTGTTCGTACTAGAAGAGTATTGTATAAAGGTGAAGAGATAAAATATCAGGAAATGTAACGAATAGATAATGAAGTAGCCAATAAACAGGAAAAATTAAATAATTATAAAAAAGGAATTATGTTTGTAAATTTTTTTGAATTCATTAAACACTTTTAAATGCGTGGACATATTGCAAAAAGACTTGGTACACGTATGCTTAAATACCCGAAGAGAATACATAAACAGAAACGTGGAAGAATTATATTTAAAATATGTACGTATTTGTCAACGCGTAAAAATCTATGACATCACCGATTCGAAACACTGGGAAATATTGCTTGGTTGCTTTGTTGACATTTTGATACGCTCAAACTTGACTTTTTTCTAATAATATCTTGGAATACAAACTTGAGAAACTATAGAAGGGTGATAAAAAACATACATAATATTTTAATTCTTATAAATTAATAGATTTGTTGTCAATTTCATATGTGAGAATTGCGAAGTCTGGAAATATCTTCAAGTGAGAATTTCAAAGAATACATATAGTTAATATTTTTACTGTAACTGTCATTTATAGTGACATGCTAATATTATTACAACATTGTTTTAACACATCAGATTAAAATTTCCGAGTTGTTTGAAATGAACGTCTGAGGTTAGCGGTGTTGTTTTAAATACATAAGCTTATATATGATTCAATTAATTATTTTGTGTTCTTTTGGTACTTCGAAAGTTGAGTTGGACCCATCATGTAAACGCGCGGCTATAGCGGAGGAAGTGGTGGAGTCACTGTGATATACTTTCTTTGCAGATGTCTCCGTAATCACGAGCAGGATTGAAATATTCTTATTTTTGGCGTATTAGAAACAACGTGGCGATCTAGAAACGGTAAAGGAGTAATTTGATTCTGAACGACTTTACGTCTCATATTCACAATGTTCTGTAGCATATATATATATCCGCTAATAAGAATAGGCATTGAAAAAGACCGTCTTAAATCGTCCTTTGAACCATGGGATAGGTAGTCCAGACAACGTAACTGTTCAAAAAACAGACAAGCTCTATGCCGGTTAAGTCATATTAAATTAGATTAAGTGTCGAATTAAATACTGTACCTTGCTAGTGATAAAATAATACCGCTCAGCATTTCTGCAATTCTTGTTGCTTCGCCAGGACAGGAAAAATCGAGAGAGACGGATACGCCACGTTCAACTCAAAAGTTTTATCATCAGATAAAAACGACAAGGATTGCAGAAACGGTGGGTATTTTCATTGACTTCTTCAACAAATAGAAATAGCAAATTGTCCTTTTTTGTCGATTTTTTAAAAGTGAAGACAGCATACGGAGAGTTTCGTATTTTTAATTTATTATAAGTAATGTAATGAAAAAAAAGGTTGTTTACTTTATCTAATACAGCTATTTTTATATTTCGTACGAAAAAGAGAGTTCTAATGTTTATAAAAATCAGAAATTTTGTTCATCTTAAGGTAAAGAGAGGCTTATATTCACAGCTGTGCACACTAGTCCAAACACGCAACTAAATAAACGTACCACAGCCAGCATGTTACAGATAAGGTTATGGACGGATTTAGCAACGTTGGAACTATCTCGCTAATTACCTGCAATCCCAACATAGACTGTATTACGCGGCAAGGGTTACTTCATGTCAAGTGTCAATTTTTACAGTATATACCATGGAGCCTTAGATGAACACCTGGAAATTTTTTAGTTCGAAATATTCATATTTTGCTGAGATAGGGTCTGTCGTTCGTTAGAGTCAACGTCGTCTCAAAAATTCCACTTTTGAGCTTCAATATTGAGGCAGTTCTTGGGGAATAGAACCTGAAAATTCGTTTGTAAATCTCATGCTTAAACTACGAAAATAATAACTAAAGGGTAAAAAAACTCAATTAAATAAATTTATATAGAATTGGAAATCTACAGGGAAAGAAACCCAACCATGGCTGGTCTTACCTAGCTCTCGGGTATGACGTTAGTAGTGGCAAAGCCACCATGGATCCTGGCAACGAATTCTGCCTCGAATGTATTTCATTATTACTCATCGTGTTACGAAATTCATAGCTTGCTCATTTAATGTTGTACTGATAAAGAAAATCGCTCTATAGGTCGGAATAATTTGGCTTTTTATAGAAATAATAATAAGAAATAGGCTAATACAACAAGTCTACTTTTACTCTATATATAATAGTCTGCGCCTTGGAAAGTGAAATGGCATTTAAGAACGAGTTTTTCGAGCGATTATTGCACAATGAAACACAGTGAGACGATGTTTGTCAAGAGCACACTACAATTGGCTTTGACCCGAAATTTTAGACACCAAAACAAAAATAAGTTTTCTAGTACACAAAAATCCAGATCTTTCTCACGGTGGCAACTAGAAAACAATAACTGGTGTTTATTTATCCCTCTGTAAAAACTCCTTTTTGGCGTTTTCATTTTTCCGTGCCACATTCACGAAAGTATGTATCCTCTGACTTGTAGACACTCATGTAGACATACGAAGTACAAAATAAGAAAGCCGTACCTAATTTGTTTCTCCCGGCACAATTGCTGAAAATAAGAAAAAAATTAGCTGAAATTTTAGGCAACTTTGGACCAGAGATGATATTTGTGTAACTTTTCGCTATTCTTTTACGTAATTCACAGATCAGATGGCATTAGAAACGAATTTTAAAGGTCTGTTTCCCGATTACTGCCGCAATAATTGTCATTTTTAAGACGGCGTTGACTTGGACGAACGTGAGACTTTACGAAATAGGTAGGATAACAGCCAGAAATGAATATTTTGTACTGAAATTTTACAGATGTCCATCTAAGATTTCATAGTGCAAACTGTAATAATTTGATTGAGATCGGAACTGTTCACTCGGGATCGTTCCTCAAATTAGGCCACGTGACATGGATTGGCCCACAAACTAATTTACGTCATCATCGCGCTCATAAAATGTTACAACAATAAAATCACGAGGATTTATCTCGTATAATAATATGAAAGGAAACAATGCATGAAACAAAAGTACCAGCCCAGCTCGCGCTTGTTCGAGGGCTGATGTTAACCTAAGTACCGTTTTAATATTCAGTCGCTGCAGCGATTCATGTTCGATTTTGAACATGCGGGTTCACATTCTCCATGCATTAGGACGCAAGACGCAATTGTGAATCTGTTAGAACCAGTGCCATAGCGTGGGTTTCAGCCGCCTGGCGCCCTCTCATTAAGGCTCGAATATTTACAGAATATTCGGCAATAATTAATTTGTTACTATGTATTGTACAGGGTTTTAATTTTTGTTCACATTACACGTTATTATTATTGTTTATTGTGAAAATTTGTCCGTCCTTGGCGGGTCGCTATGCCTCTGGTTACAGCGTTTCGAAATGATCATAACAATTAAAAGACCGTCGGCTGTGAAGTCAGGTCAGTGATTAGCTTCTCGAATACAAGAAATGTTAGGTCACCAAATAATCATCGGCAATTGTGTGAGGTGTATGGGTAAGCAATAAATATTCGTGTAATGGTGAGGAAACTTAGTAGATTATGATGATGTGAAACATCACAACGGCGTCTTCTTTAACAAAGCCGTACAAAAAATGTTTTCCCGTAACAAGTACCTGAATTACGACGATGACTATGTGGAGAAGTAGTTTGAGTAAGGGACGATGTTGATAATAAAATATTTGGAAAATAATGTTCTGTTGTTTTATAGATAAATATCGGTACTTACTTTAAAACAGCCCCCGTATTTTATTGGTCGCAATTGGTAGGAACCACTTTTCCTAAGCAATTAAATATATTGTGTTCTGCGTGGATTTGATACGATTTTAGGGTTGCCTAGTGCCCAAATTAATCGGAAGCGGAATGATGTCATTCTTAAAGGGTTAAAATTTCGCACCTCCGCTGAAATATGTAGAGCATGAATGAAACGTGAAAGGTAGTTGGTGAAGCCTCGGGTCGTAATCCCCTCGGCGAGTGGCAGAGAACTCCAGCTACATCGACATTGTCATCCTCGAAAACATTTTACACGTAATTCACACTGAAACGTGAAGTGACGGGCCTGTCATAAGTGGACCGTTATATCGTACAACGATTAAAACAAACATTTTAAGTAAGAATACAGGATTATCCCATTAAACGTGTGATGAATACCCAACAAGACATTTGTAAGTCTCATTGAGTATTTTTGTCCCTACATGAAAAACATGAATCGATACGTTTCCCTAGTGCACTATTACAAATCTCTAAGTGAAAATACCGCATTGTATCTAGGAAATGGAAGTTTTAAGTATGTCATATGATGAAAAATCGAGCGCCGATCTTTGAAGACGAGCCATAAGCTGTCGATTGATACATTTGTAAAAGGCGTACCATAAATTTATTATTTTAGAGAAAAATGTTTGCAATTTTTTTACGTAAAGTATAATGGTCTTTAGCGACAACACATACAGTGTACAAAATTTTAACTAATAAAGAACATTTCCAATTACAAATAATTTGAACAAGTCGGGAATATTGTTCCTGGCATCAGTAAAATAAAATTAAAAAATAATAAATAAGTAAAAAATATCATTATTTTACAATAATCCATTGTTTCGTGTTTTTTATGAAAGAAAGCTCTTCTTGTTTCACTGCAATTAGAAGGATTCCAAAACGTTGCCGTTCCATTAAATTATCAAAGCTTGTCTGTTTTCTGAAACATTCTCCGGCTTTCATGAAGTTCACTTTGTTGTCCACCGTCGGGTTTTCTGGTACTTGTTGAGACTGTTTGTATATCTTGTGGGCAGAGGAACAGAATTCATTCCACCATGGTTTGGTATTGTATGTCTTATTATTATTCGGGTGTTTCCTCTTTAACGTTCCATCCGCCACCTTGGTGATTATATTGCAGTAAATCTTGTTTAAACTTTTCAATTAATCTATTTTTTTGGGTTATGTACTTTGGTTATTTTTTCTTCTACTGAGGCCGTTGCAATTCCACTGCAAGTGAATCATAGTGTCCTGGGTTTCCTACGTGTATGACTCTGGGTCCGTGGATGGTGCTCTAGATTGCTTCTTTATGGTACTAATAAGTCTGGTTAGTTTATCGTTTAGGTTTCTATGTTTAGTAGTATGGTATATTACTTTTAGCATTTCAATTTCCGGAGAGACTTGGTAGTCGATGACTAGACTTTTTTGATGTGAATAAGCTAGTGATAATATATTTTACTTCGGCAAAGGAAATTGGGAAGCTATATTGAGTGGATTCATATGTTGTCCGCAGTAGTTCAACAGACTCGCCTAAGGAATCCCCCCTCCATTTTTTAAATATAACTCTTTAGTTTCCTTTTGTGGGTTATTGGAAACTGAATATTCAAGGATTGGGAAGTTGACATCTACGGAATTATCAGACTTCTGTGAGGAGAGAGAGGAGGTCGGTTTTTCTTTGTCGATTGCGGGTTGGCATTTTCTTTCTGTGGTTGTACATCGGTTTGGGTTAACTGAGTTGCTATGTCAGCGTAGACTTCGGCGATGAGAAGGTGGATGAAGTTACCTCGGGTCATGATGTCAAAAATGAATTTTAAAATTTCAATTGGCGTCTGCAATGAAAGTGACAGATCATTTTATGCGATAGGTATTAAAGGAACTGCTGCCAATGAATAAGAGTGAAGTACGTTTTGATGAATTATAATTTACAATCGCTGAAAATTACTTTTTCGTAACTGACGCGTATGTGGAAGAAATGCTTTGTAAATGGTCCAAACCCCTGATTCGGCAAAGCACTTCGAGGTTTCCACGGAAGCGCAATCTTGGAGGTAGGCGTACTTTTCCTTTAAAATTTTTAAGCTAGGCAATGCAGAAGAAATAGTGTTTAATGTCGCCAATATGGGTGGACTTATCGCTCTTTAAAACGCTTTTTGTCGGGGTTACGTATCGAGCGAGTATTGCGGTAATTTACAAAGTTTGAACAAGGCAAGCAGGCGCCTTAAAAGGCTGCGCAACCTCAGGCATTCTGCGATTCTCAAATGGAAGCTCAAAGACCTACACATATTTCAACTGTTTTATTACGAATAAGGAGCCGAGGCTTGCAACTCGACGCCGGCAATGGTAACTGTACATAAATAAAGGAACAAGTCACGTCCTCCGTATTTTGAAATCTGAGTGAAATGATCGAATGATTTAATTGCTGCAACGACTGCTTTTAAATTGAAAGCGGGCAAAGAATTTATAGTGTAACCTGTAATTTAAATAAATTAGAATTACATCAATTTGTCAGCAAAAATTTAATTAATATTTAGTTCATATAATTACGACGTTTAGCCCATATTTGTGGACTTCATCAGGTAAATTGTAAAATGGATAAACTATTACACATGTGGTTCATTTTGTATTGCGGACTGCATCCTGCAACGATTACGACCGAAATGATCTTTTATTTTGAGTTTTCAATTTATGTAACCTGAATTCATTTGAGGCATGTTCTGTTGATTGTAGGAGTGAATTCGGAACCTATCAATGACGAAATACTACATTGTGCGTTTTGCGGAGATTTAATATAGAGCAATAGAACATTATCAGTTAAGCTGTAACGATGCTAGGAAAGATTGTGAGAGCTGATTCCATTTTAATATGTTCTAATTGTAACCAGTAAATTTCACAGAATCATAAATACGAACAATTCCGTTTACATCAACATTACCGTGAAACAATGCCATTACTTTTGTCTTAATTGACATATCTAAGTATAACTGTTACTTTCAATTCGCAAATAGTTGCTAAGTGAGGCAAATTTACTTCTAAAAGATATTACACCAATTTAAAAGCGCATAGTGCCTGAAATTCAAGACGTTTTGAGAAGTCATCAGTGAAGTACTATTAGTTTCAATGTTAATGTTCGTTTTCACTTCACTGAATTTTTAAATCCGAATGTTTTCTGAGAAAATCATGTAGATTAATTTGGTATCGATGTGAGCTTATGCTATTTGGTGATTTGCAGTGGATAAACTTTCTCAATGATATTCTTTATTTTCCATAACTTGTCATAATTATGTATTGTTAGATCAGAAAAATATTTTACGCATTTTAAATTCTACTCTTCCTGAAAGGCAAGTATTTTTTTAAGTGAAGAGTTTCTCCATAATCGAAGACAAGATTTTGAATATCTTCTCCACTCCAAAGTTGCAAAGGCGGAAAGTTGTAACTGACAATTAATTATGCAGTTTCTTGTGTTAAAATGACTATTTATCGAACTCAGATAACTAAATTGAAAAACATTTACGACATTCCCAAAGAATTTATATTTCTAAAATTATAAAACTCGAAAGCTGTCGACCTTTGTCCATAACCATTATAAAAGTCCTGAAAATTAAAAGAGTCAGTAAATGACCTTTTAATCTAGTTGTTCCAATTAAGATTGATGTTCTAGTTATATCTTCCCAGAAAATTCGCCTATACCCGTTCCTACATTAATTCATGAATCTTTTCTTTATGAATTTCCTACATATAGAGAAATTCCGAAAGCGCATAAGATGAACTGGATGCTGTAAACGCCATTCAGCAATCGAATTGAGACATAGGCAATGTTTCTTTCTAGTGGTGGATGCTACGTTAATTTAGTAATCTTTGTAGAAGTTCTTGACTGAAACAAAGATTCGTAGTACAAATAAGTTGAGGGGAATGTTTCTGTATTATTAAAATAGTCACAGTAGTTATTTGATAATTTTTTTGAGGCGCTATCTCATAAAATCATATCAGCTACCGTTGTATTATTCCATAGTGATTAATATTACAGGCAAAATGGATGCCATAGCTGATTGGTCCATCTCTCTCTGACATTTGGAATACACGTATCAGGACTATTTTTTATATATAGTAAATTAAAAAAAAACTTTTTCACATTAATTAAATTTACGATCAATTACAAAGTCTTTTCTAAATAAGTATAAAAGCGACCTACAAGTAAGAAAAAATTTAATAATCATTAACATCTCGGCCTTTTTGCTTATGCGACATGCATTTTCATCTTCCCAACTTACTCGATTTCATAAAATTCACCAGACGAGATTCAAAATTGAGGAACGAAACGCCGTGTTAAGAATGCTAATACAGTTTGTATAAAATTTCTGAATTATATATTGATTTACTACTTATAACTTCCAAACAGTCGGATAATGTAACTAATTATAAAGTCTTCTTTTAATTAAACACTACGTTTCGTCAACATATTTGGGAATTCCTTAGGCGATCTCTTCAAATGTAATTACAAAAATATACAAAATTATTAAAATTTCCGAATCTTATTAACAAGCTTTCGATTATGAAATTTTTACTATCGAAGCTGGCGTTCCCGTAGAAAGTGTGCTGGGACCATTGTTGTATCGCATATTTACTGCTAATCTACCAGACTCACCACATGTTACACTTGCTACATTCGCAGATGATACGGCGATATTTTCATCCTACGTAGACCCTAATACAGCTTCTGAAAACCTACAAACCCACCTTAATAAAATGATACAATGGTTTAGTTAGTGGCGAATTCACATAAATGAATCCAAATCAATCCATTTACAACTAGAAGAGGAAATTGCCCTGCTGTAACTTTAAACGCAAACCAATACCGCAGGAAGAAACCATAAAGTACCTGAGAATGCATCTAGATAGACTACTTACATGGAAACAGCATATATTCTCCAAACGTAAACAATTAGGTCAAAAATTACAGAAATATTAGTGGCTCATGGGATGAAATTCACTACTTTCTTTGGAAAGTGAAATACTGATACATAAAACTACTGTCCGGGCAATATGGCTATACAGGATACAACTTTGGGGAACAGCTAGTAGATCAAACATAGACATTATCAAGCGATTCCAATCAAAAGCACTGCGATCCTTGGTAAACGCCCCATGCTTCGTTCCGAATGAGGTCATCCGAAAAGATTTGATTATTTCAACCCTTACTGAAGAAATTCAAAACAACAGTGAGCGCTACCACAACAGACTAAACATCCAAACAAACTAGTGAAGCGACTCTAGAACTCCAGTGACGAGGAGCCAAGGCTCAAGAAATTCAAACCTTAACTTAATAACAAGATTCAAGTAAAGTGAAGAAACAAATTCCGCGTCAAACTTTTAAATTTTTACTTAACTCTGAAAGATTTTCGATGCAATAATTTTTACCATGTCTTGTGTTCTGAAAGTCATATTAATTACTAAATGGTGTTTTATGACATATTGTGACATATTGTAAGTTTTAAATAAATAAATAAAAACGAAGGAAGCAAGGTGTAAAAAAATCTAAACTTTACTGCGTTCAAGGGCAGCTAACCAAAATGGGATACAAGAATACAAAAGAAGAATGTGAAATAGACCTATAAAAATGGAGACTAAACGTCGACTTTTAAATTAAATAAAATCTTTGTCCGTAATTTATTCCGTTTAATATTTTATATGCTTCAAATGTTCAATAAATCTCCACACTGACAATTCCTTGGTGATTTGGAGCATCATCTGGAAGTAGAAATGTCCTTAAAGCAAAATGAATAGGTCTAGCGACCGAAAAGTAAAAGAGGAAAGAAAAAATAAATTGATTCAGAAAGCTGCTCACATTATATTATTATCTACAATGGCTTTCGGCATATGCCCTAGTCATATATAATTTAAAGGGACAAATTCATTTAAACATTACGAAAAATAATATAAATACACATAAATTTATACAAATAACTATTTATTTATTTATATTTGTGACTGATTTAAAACCCAGTGTTTTCATTGCTATACGTCACAATTTTAGAATTTATATTGAGTAAAAATCGTTGTCAATTTTTAATGCTTCATGTTCTTCCTCTACTTTTCAGAAAACATAAGGCAGTTATATTATTCAAATAAACACTAAAATAGAAAAAAAGCCTTTTCGAACAGTGTAACTCGCCTAACGCATCGACGATAAATCCCGGATAAACTTACTTCTCAAACGCAATGCACAGTGTCAACGCTTAAATTGTTCTAACTACGTCGCAATAAAAACATCGATGAGAGTGAGAAAAGTTGGCACAAAACGTGACGACCTCGGAAAAATGGCAACTGAGCAACCACATTTCATCACCTATAATAAAGCAGTTATTTCGCGCGTCTTTGCTTGTATGAATTTTGATTTATTTCATAAACATAGATTATATTATCTTTGTCCTACATTCGTAAAGCTCATAATTTCGATAAATTCCGAAATAAATAATTTCAAAATTTTCCAAATATATTGCAGATGCTTTCTGGACTTCCATTATTTTGAAACTAGGGCATTCGCAGAAATGCTTCCTTACTCAACTCCCACGATATCTTGATAAATGCAACAAATAATTTGAAGGCGAATAATAATAATGTCAAAGCTATTAGCAGAAAGTTGTCCCTCGTAAAAATGATATATATTAAAGGGAAGTGTGTAAAGTAACAACAGAAGTTGGAACGTTCTATTCACATTATCACATGAAACTGACCTTATTTTAACTGAATTCAGGGATCACATCGAGTTTTTTTACAATTTATTTTTACGTTCCATTAACAATTATAGTCATTAGGGTCTGCCGTGCGATCACCTTGTACTCAGGAAAATTTATGGCAAAATGATAACAGACTATAGTTGTAGAACCATTTATATCTTTCCTTGTTATGAGTAGAAACGTGAAATTAAATTTTATGGTGTAAATGATGGGGGAATATTAATTAATGAATTTAATAATTGTGTTTAAATATATACATTTATTAATTGTAAACACAATAATTTTAATATTGGTCGTGCGTGTATCTATTATGAACAAAAATAATGAATTAAAATGGAGTTATATTAAAGATCTCAGGGTAATTATGGTTTGAGTGACCACGTGCAGCAGATTTTCCGTTCGTTGACGAACCTGAGTTGTTTTCATATGCGTCTCGCTGTAACTTCCGTGTTGTGGAACTTGAAGCGGCCGGTCCACAATAGCACGAAATCGTGCTTCCGGAATTGAGGAAACTCCGTTTTTTCGTCTTTCTTCCCTTGTTGTTAAGACCTTTCTTCCCTGCTTACTCGACTGATCAAAGCATGGTCCACCTCTCCATTTCCACCTCACCAATCTGCTCTCTCCACCACTCTGCTGCCAATCTCCTTTCGCGCCACCACCTTATATCACCAGCAATCTGTTTCCCCACCACTCTCCTTCAATATCCTTTCGCCACCACCTTTTATCACCAGAAATCTGTCAAAATTGTCTCCGCCAGCCTCTTTAAAACCTTGTCCCCACTTATCCGACACCTATTACTAAGGCGGTAGGGATGGATATTCTCCAATAATCTCCCTTGTTTCATTTGGGGAACACATGCCACCCGGTCACCAAATTCCTAGGCAGATTAGGACATTCCGAAACCGGCGACGAGGTATCTGAGCTTTATGGTCCAAGTGTCAGCCTCAGTCCCTTTGTTTTGATTCCGAGCCGCCAAGACGGCGCGCGGAAAAACCCGTTCTTCCTGGCCAGCGACTTGCTCATGCCAAAATATTTGTTATTTAAGTTTCCGTAAATAATAAAAAAATTGGACGCGGGTTCTACTGCGCTACAATGGCTCTTTCCGAGTGGGCGAGATCCCCATGCCTGCTCTGGTGAACAAGTTAACTTTGAACACGATCTAAAATTGCTGTCTGGTATACTGGCACAATATGTGCACGGAGAGTTAGTACATGACGGGTAATCATTTCAGACTGTAAATAAGTGTTCAGGTCAACAAGTTTCCTCTTGTTACAATAGTGATCAGAGTCGCCAGAAAAGCAAGGCATGTCGTCAGGCACTAACATACATTACCCCTACCATTTTGTTTTCATTCCTGAAACTTTTGCCGTCGAGTTTTGTTTCTCATTTTATACATTGTAATCTGTTATAAAACTTGAATATTAAATGTTGGTGGTCTTTGTAGGTTAATCGGATAATCTTTGCCTGATGTAGATGAAGATTAAAGAATAAATTAAAAATATTATATGGTATTATTTTTGTTTCTTTTTTAACGCATTGTGAAAGCAAAACTAAACTTATCTGTAAGTATCCCATTTTTATGTCCAGTTTCGATAGTGGAGGTGCGTGGCGTTGGTATATTGGAATAGACACAAGCGTTGTTGGCGTCATCACGTCGTGTATCCGAAATATTTTCTCTCTTTTGTTAGGCTTGATAAGCGTGCTTTCGGCAATCAAATATCTTACTACAACTACAAATGAGAAAATTTTACAACCCTTTAAACAATACATTGAACAAATATACACTTTTTTGCGCCACATTACAGAAGTTTACTAATCAACAGTTTTTTATCAATTTTTGAATCGGTAATAATCCAATGTAACTGTTCAATCGTCTCCAATCAAAATATTCCTCCCCACATCTTCCTTTTACAAGTCGTTTCCTTCATAATATTCAACATTCAGCAAGCAAAAATAATTCTCATCTTCAGCTGACAGGACGGTCTCCAGAGATCTTTCTCTTTACTCTCTCCACAGATAATATTTCTCCCCGTGGCATTTCTCATCCAGAGTCTTTATTCTTATAGTGTCCTAATACAATATCTATCACTTTTTTGGGAGGAGGAGGGTAAAAGGATACATGAAGGTTATCCGTCAGAGTAGGGTAACGTTTATAATTTACAATCGCTAACCTTGATACCACATTGTCTAGCCCAGATTATAATAAATCTTTTTTTAATATTATTAATTACTATTTTGGCTTCCAGGCGAAATCTTTTAGTATGGAATACTCAATGAATTGATTCCAGAACTATATTGCAATAAATCTTGGAATGTTGGAACATAGTGTGATTTCAACATAAGTTTAGTTTTGAATTTTAAATTAACAGAGAAAAATATACAGAAAGTGATTACCAGTCATCGGGTTCATCCTGAAAAATACATCAGTCAATTTAAAATAAATTGTTATCAAGTCCAGAGGTGTAAAAGTCATTAATAGACATGGCATAAAGCTTTAGATTTATTATTCAATCAATTAGTCCTCGCTGGAGTAAATAGGATACGTCAAATATAATATTATAAGAAATAAACACAATTTTACATTAAGAGTTTAAGGACAAAAAGAGAAAATATAACAATATTAATCTTCAATTTTCAGTCGAAGGAGTAGACAGGAGAAAATCTTGCGTAGATTCTAGTAGAGTATAGTTGTAAAATATTGAAGAATTTGATAGGACACCAACTAACTGTTTTGGTCCTTCCTATTTACGAATTATTTCAGCTCCAATCATTAACAGAGATTTACAACTCTTTATAAATAAATTTTGATCCTTTAAAGTTTTTATTTCCTCTCGAAGAGTATTGTATAGATTTATACCGGAATCATGAATGCTTGTTTCAAAAAGGCTTAGACGATGTTTCTTAACACGGAGCTGAGAGCGATTTCTTGTGTTGTATAAATGGCTTGAACCGTTTAGAGCATATAGATTGATGTTGCCTCATAGAAATTTTAAAATTTCTAGAATATACGTACAAAGCATGGTTAGAAGCAAAAGGCTTAAAACTGGTATTCCACTCTGTACCTGATATTAGATATTACTGATTTGTGAATGCAAGGTAGTTAATTAAGTATATGTAAATTGATATTCATTATGCTAGTATACTTTGGCGTATGAGATAGCGGAGTATGCATCGCTTCCACAGAATTATATACCTTCCTGACTTAAAACTAGGAGGTGAATGAAATGCACAAAATAAATGGACATTAAATTATTCCAAAAATTTCAATGAATTCTTGGCGTTTCCTCATTATTGAATTTTTATGTCGGTACTTAATCTCGTTATTAGGACGAATTAATATCCCATTAACGACACTAGATATTTTAATTTGATCCTTAAATAAAAGTTATTTTTCTGGTATGTAAATTCCCCTATTGTGGTTATAGTGCGTAGCCTTTATTGAGCATGTATAATTTTAAGGAGGGAGAGGATTTTTTTACCTTAAAGGTAATAACGCCATGCTGCAAGGGTAAAGAAAATAGTTTTGGGATGGCTAGTTTGAATCTGGATTCGAATCGCTCATTCCCTGTCTCAGAATCCAGTGTCTTCCCTTTCATTCAATAAACTAAAATAATATTTCTAATTAAATAATAGTTTCTTCTCGTGTTATTTATTTTTTATTAAAAATATGTTCGTCATTTTTAAGTTTGAAATCATTCAGTTTATTTTTAAAACTTTCTCTCCTACTAATCCAATTAAGTAACATGGTTATGATCCATTGATAAGATTAATGACGGGAAGGTTCACCAACTTCCAGCCAAGTCAGAATATTAAATTGTGTTTGACTTACAATTTGCTGGCAAACTTGAGTAATTTCCACAAGAAATTAAAGGGGAGAACTTTAGTGATGAAGCATTACTTAGTGAAATTGGTGCTTGAGGAGACACAAAATGAGGTTTTTAAACAACGTAACATATTTTTATGATTGAATTTATTTCAAGAGCTTGTGCAATGGAGTTTGGAAGCTACGTCAAATGTATCACGTGATGCGAGGCAATTACAGTGGCGTTAAATAATAATTATAGTGTTATCTATTTATGCAATTTTGAAACGATCCCTGAATAAGCTCTCTTCAGCCCTGTTCGGTGATTTAAAGCTTGTAATTGTCTCAACAATCTGCAGATCTAGTTTTTTTAATTTATAATTTAATAATATTACTTTGTTCAGCGTCTTTTTTTCGACAAAAATCTGCAGGTAGATCATAACGTAAACATTTGTAGTCCAAAAAATATTATCAGTAATTCATAAAATCAATTCTCTTCCTATGCTATTAAAGGGGAAGTGCCTGTTTCAGGATTACCCTCAAGTAGCCTGTTGCCATAAAAAAATAAGTAATTCTGCCTTACATGAGGGCACGATATTCCTGCGGAAGCTTTCTGTCACAAGTACTTCTTCATACAGGGAGGATCGGATTACCTTTGTGATGCCTCGTTCTCTCTCTGGTTTTAAGGTTCTCCCATTCTAAGGCATCTTCATCTCTTTTGGGAGATGTATGGACGGGGGTCGAAAACCTTGGGCATACGGTAAGAGTTGTCCTCTGATCCCATAGGATCAGGTGAATCTTCGGGTAGGATCCTTAAACCATAGTCCTATTCAACCCTTGACTATCTTCATTTCCCCCTTTCAATTCCCTTCATTCTAATAAAGGGGAGTTGCCTGTTTCAAGATCACCCTCATGTAGCCTGTTACCCCGAAAAATCAGTTATTCTAGTCTTTAATATATGTAAAATAGTTTATAATATTCGGATCTCAAGTTCAATATAAAATAATATTTTGGTTTTTAAATCAACAAAAAATTCAACTAAACATTTCCTTTTGTATGGGAAAATACAGAGTTTATGTTACTTAATATGTTTAGTGAATAATGATTAGTCTTAGAAGAGATACAAATTTGAGTGCGTTATTTAATGCTATGATTCATTTGTTCTTCAGCAGGTCCTTTTATTTAAAGTTTTGTTTTTTCTATAATGAAAATCTATGAAGACATTAATAGCAAAGTAATATTCTCAAAAGAAGTTTCTTTCGTAATTAATTATTTTACGAATTCATAACGAGTAAAACCATAAAAAGTTAGCAAAAAATGTCAGAAAATGGTTTTTTTTATATGTTGTTAAGATCAATTATTAAGTTTACCGTGAAGATAGATTTGCAAACTAGTGAGACATGAATATATAACGTCCCACATTTAGCCACACGTAGCGACCCCATTATGTGACTGGAATTAGTTCACGTTGTGGCGATATTGTATGTCTCAGGAGTTCTAGGCCACACGTTGCGGTGCTATTATATGACAAAAGATTAGTTTAGCATGCCACGTTTTTATGGAATAATTTATAAACTTTTAATATATTTTACTGATTTACAAGTTGATTAAACCATTGAATTGAGTCAAGCCATGTATATAGTTAACAAACCTAATTTACAGATTTATCTTGACATATACTTAAATATTAATAATATATAATTGAGTTTTCAAATTAGCAAGAGACCTTAAACGAAGAGTTCCCGTAGGAGGAAAAAAATTCAAATTGTGCAGTTGTTCGTATAGTGGAATTTAATTACAGAAACGTTTGTTTGCTTATCTGTCTTTCAATGGCATTGTGTACCGAAGTGTGGAACTACAAATTTCGTTCTTAAATTGCTTGATCGTAGTACTTATGAACACGCTTACATTAATAAATTTAAATTACACTGCGTTCTAATTTGGTCCTCACCGCTGGATTTTCCTTCAGCACACTTCGTTGCGGTGATCCCGGCAGATTTCGAGTAATACTTATAATTCTCACTCTTAAAACGTAGCGAGAAATAAGAGTTATACGTAAACTCTACAGATGGCAGTCATCGGTAATTAGAAAGAAAAGAAAGCAGAAATCAAAAAAGAAGCAAGACAAGGATGCAGTCTGTCGCTCATGCTCTTTAGCTCATTTATAGAATAGACTATGAAGAAAGTTAAAAGTGAATATGGAGAGGGAATCAAAATTCAAGAAGCTGATAATATTGGGGATTCAGTAGAAAATGTGGGAAACATGATAAATAGCATGAACGTGATCCTGGAGAAAAAGTACGACATGAGGATTAAAATCAAAGTCATGGAGTGTAGTATGGAAAATAGCGGAATAACAAAGGGTGTTCCAATGAGAAGGGATATTTTGAAGGAAGTTATAGAATTCTACTATTTTGGCAGAATTATAACTAGGAATGGCAGAAGTATAACAGGCGTAGAGTATAGGATAGCACAGGCAAGAAAGGCTTTCGCAAAGAAGACTAATTTACTTATGGCCAATATTAGTATGAATATTAGGAAATCATTACTAAAAATGTTCGTATGGCATTATATAGGTGCGAAACGTGGACGATAGGAATTGCAGACAGGGAAAGAATAGAAGTGTGTGCCTACAGAAGAATGGTGAAAATCAGATGGGTGGACAGTCACAAACGAGGAAGGTCTAAGCAGAATAGTGGAAGAGAGAACAGTTTGTAGGACTTTGACCAAGAGAAGGGATAGTTTAATAGGCCACATTTTGAGACATTACGTTTTTCTAAAATTAACATTAGAAGGAAGTGTATGGGTAAGAGCAGAAGAGGGATGCCAAGGGTGGAACAATATTAGGGAGCATGTGGGACGTGTTAGTTATCTAGAAATTAAAAGGTTTGTGTAGGATTGCATCAGACCAGTCTGAGGACTGAACAGCGCCACAACAACAAAAAAAAACTTATGATTCAATAGAATTAAATTTAATCCGTAACTAATACACATAATGCCTTGTAAACTATCATGCTTCGCGTAACTAATATTTTCAATTATATTTCCTCGACAACAAAGTTTACGTTTGACCTGCGGAAACGACTACTTGACTACAATACTAGCGCGACCAACTTTTAACTTTTAATTACATATTTTAAGATTAAGTATTAATCGGAAAAACAGTTACCCGTGCTATAATACACATCAAGAAATTAACATTGCAAATCTCTAACACGTACCTGATTTTGGTAAAATTTGTTTTTCTTTTATTTCAGGCTATTGAGCTATACTTTGAAATCAACAGAAAGGGCCGCGACATTATTGACCATTTTTTAATTCTCAAGCTTTACTAATTTCTGATGTATCAATTTGTTAAATTTAAACAGCCATGGAATAATTCGTTTGGGGCAGTGCCAAACGCGGATATTCCGGTCTCGTTAAGCGCAAAAAATTGTTGACGTACGGAAAGGGATCCGTGAGTCAAATATTTCACATCCTGAAATACTATTTCCTGAGGATGGAATGGCCGTAGAAATTTTCGCTTCAGTGCTATACGTGTGCTCTGTCTACTAATATAAAACAGATTCGTTGTTTGTCTAAAAGGAAGGTTATTGGGAGGTTATGAACGTAAACTGCAAACAATATTTAGCAAGTGGCTGTTTCCCGTTTGGCAGGTTGACAGCTCCGTTTGAAGGTTGATTGTGTAGGGGATTTATTTGGGGCGTAGCACAGTGAAATCCACAAAGGTTTCGTCGAGGCTTAGATTCAGAAGTTCTTTCACATGACTCGTCTAGAAAAGACGAATTCCGAGAACGCCATTGACACTGCTACAAAGCTCTGTGTCGGCGTTGTCGAGATTTCCGGTTTCCCCGGATTTATCGTTCGAACATTAGACGCGGGACCGGTTCGTCTCAGACGCCTTCCCAAACTTTACGAGTACATTGTATTTCATGCGACTGTGTTGCCACAACTGCCTGGGGCCAACTCCGACGCACAATCTCACCAACATGTTCACGGAGTCTCTCAACCAATCTGGCACCAACTGAACAACTCATCACTTTTCTGTTAAATACTTTTCCCGCACAGTTCCCAGAAACTAATTTTTCAATACCTCCGATTGCTTTATTTCTTATGTCCATTTATTTTAGCTGGACAAAAGAAGTTTGACAATATTAACACCTTGTGTTCGACCCGCGTATGAGTTCAGAATCAACTTAGTAATAAATTATTTGTAATTGGACTTCAAAAAAGTATCAGTTGTTTCTTGTAACGAATAAAATACCCACTTACCAACGGGTTACTTGTCCTTGGAGCTGTTAGATACAAGGGTGCGTTACTGTCCCTCTTATTTTTCAGAATGCAGATTGAGTTCGTCTATTATTCAGAGTAGTTTTATTGGAAGGCAACTGACGTTTTTTCTAGTTTCAATACTGTCTTAAAATTTGCTTCTGATGTGTGATTCATTTTTATAACGAAGTCATTGTGAGAATGTATTTCAGCTTTCATATTAGCTAACGTAAGTTTTGTAAAAGTCAGGTTTCCTTGCTTTAAATATCATTGATATTAATATATAATTAGTTATCTGATGTAATTCTAACTTATTAAACAAACTGCTTCAACTCAACCGCTTGAAATTACGGTTTCAACATATCACTTTCAGTTTGTTTTTGACATTAACTTGAAGTTATCTTCGACTTAATCTGTTCGTTTCTAGAATGTTTTGGTTTCACGTCAGAATATGTATTTTCCTTATTTCATGCGTCACTTGTAAAATACAAATAAAAATCTGGTCTCTGTTTGGTACAAACGATATGTTTCTTTTAAGATAAACTTATATTACGTTTGAGATGGAATTTCGTCAGTCTCATTTATTACGAACTTGAACGCCAAACCCTTTATTCACTTGGAGTCTAAATATATAGTAATGTGTTGTGTAAAACCACAATCGCTATCGTTTTATTTCCCATATTTAAGAAATTGATTATGAAGCTGCCCTGATCTTGTATGAAACTGTCGTCTTAGCATTTTTATGAACAGTTAAAGGAAATAATAATAATATTGCCATTTTGTGCTTCGTTAATTACAAAATGCAAAATCGTTTAGTGTTTACACAGAATGTTTGCTAAATTTCTTTTATGCAATGTCCTACAAAATAACATAAAATAAATTAACAATCTACTTTAAAATATAGTAAGTTACAGTTTTTAGTTTTGTATAAAAATATTATTCCGAGTTATATAATATGCAAAATTTATTGAAAAATAGCAAGGTGCCTGATTTGCATACGCCAGATACCTGGTCCTGGAGCTGAACTACTACTTAAGTTGCTATTTGAATGTGTGAAATGAAGTCAGTGGCTTCCACAACCCCAGCGTTGACACCAATCACGATTGTCTTTCCGTTATTTTTATGTAATGC
The DNA here is from genome assembly GCA_034510155.1 of Eucriotettix oculatus. Classification (NCBI taxonomy): domain Eukaryota; kingdom Metazoa; phylum Arthropoda; class Insecta; order Orthoptera; family Tetrigidae; genus Eucriotettix; species Eucriotettix oculatus. The sequence continues at coordinate 233,654,335 of CM067376.1, read as the reverse complement.
TCCAGCACCCTTACCACTATGGCTGCACCGCTCTCATACCAAATGCGGTTGAAATTATTCGCAAACAACCTCGGGAGACACGCTATGACACTAATAGGATCCCAAAAATCTGTAGTCGATTTTAAATAACAGCCCCCTCTAACCCCGCCCCTAAGGATAGTGGACGTGTTTTACCCCCACAGCGTTTGTTTGTGTGTCACAAGAAACATGTATAAAATTTGGCCAAAATTACTCCAACCGGAACTCCGTCTTATCTCCTACCATGGCACTCCTATGGACTGAAATGCAATTTAACTGGCTCATTGAATGTCAAAATTGAACTCAATGCTTCCCACAACACCAATTCTTTATTTTTTATGTAACTCCCCTCCTAAGGGGATCTCTCCTCACATACGAAAAGGGGTTGAAAATTTACAGGAACAACAACGAGAGAAACACTATTGACCCCGAAAAATATTTATTTCGCTCCAATGTAGTCCGTTTATGCATATTTAAAATTTTCCACCCTTTCCACGAGGAGGGGTGGTAGCTGTGTCTTACCCCAACAGTGCTTGTTTCCCAGTCGGCAGGAAAACTTGTACAGAATTTGGTCGTATTGCTCCACACGGTTAGATTGTTGTGGGGAACATGCACACAAACATTCGTACAAGTACAGCTTTTATTTTCCAAGTAAACAGTATTTTATTTATAAGAATATGATAGCTGACCCAATAGTTTTACAGTTGACAATATCCTCATACGTGACTCCATTAAGGTAATCGACGCCTGTTACATGTAATTTCATATTTAGGTGATTTAAACAATCAGAAATTCGCAATACGTTCCCAAAAGATTTGATATCATTGTATTTTTTCACTCATAAATTTATTTCAGTGTCGTGGAACTTGATAAATTTTTTATTGTACCTTGGAAAAAAGTATTAAAAATCGCATTTACAGAAACATGGTCTAGCATATAGTTCCGCGAAGTTGTCGAAATGTGTTTTGCATATGTAACGATATTGTCGTAAACCACTGACTTCGGTTATCAGTTTTCTTTTTTTGGTGAGGGAAAGGGATACCGGCTACTTGAGGGTGTTCCAAAAATAGGCAACGTCCCTTTAATAGCATTGGAAGGTAATTCAAAACGGAGGATGTGGAAGGTAGAGCAAGGTAGCCAAGTTTCATACTTGGCCAATCATTTCCTATTCAAATGAATTATCCTACTCGTGAACTCGTTATGCCTTTGTACATTTGTTGTTTTGAGTTAGTGCTCATTACCGTCCCACGTGTGCGGGCTTTTGTAATGGGGTAACAGACAATCTCACTACGTAGGGAGATCTTTTAATGGGACATGCGATACATGGTTATAGGTTTCCTTCGTCGTTATTCTCAGTAAAAATTATTTCAGACTGTCCACGTTAGCGTCTTTATGCATCTTTGTTCCTACGTAGTTGAATGAGTTCCACGTGTTTCCGCTTTATCTTTACCTGTAATTCATATCGGAAGTTTTTGTGAATAAAAGAAAATTTTAATAAAGCAAAATTAGATACTAAATATATTTGAGTATTTATCTCATAAGAAAATCTGGACGAGGAACCATCAGGCAAGAAACTAATATAAATACTAGAACATACATTTATTGGAATTTGACTTGATGGAAAAAGGGTTTTAATATTATTTTGAAAAAGCTTTGACCATGATTACAGACAAATAATATGATAATTTGAAATACTAGAGTGGCGTTACGACATTACTGTAACAATGTGCCAAAGTTTGCTTAACTCGAGAATCAGATAGTATTAATGTATACTGATTAAATTGGGAAATATTTGAACGGTATTGCATAAATCACTTCAAATTCTCTTTATATTATTCATCTGTATTCAACTTGAAAGCTTTTCCAATTTAATCAACAGACATAAAATGCGTATTAATATTACTTAATTGCACGATATACTCGACCTTTGACGAAGACATACAGGGAGGTAATAATTATTTCACATTATAATTATTTGTCTGTAGACATGGTCAAAGCATTAACCAGTTTCATTGACAGTAAAATTTTCTAATGACGAAATGACAATACTGTTTGTCAATATACACATTATCTAATAAAACCTCTCTGAAAGGCTGCCACAAAATACATTTATAGGAAACAGCTGACTGGGTAAGTCTCCCTTTAAAGGTTGGCAATTTATTGCACAATTTCTTTTGAATTAAACATACATTAAAATTTACTAAATCTTTATTATAAATATTACAGAGTCAAACAATTCTTTTTGCTTCGAAAGAGCGAACTGGACCAATAAAATAATCTGCGATGGGGGAATATATCGCTTTAAAATAAGCTTTGTTTTAATGGAATGAGGAAGAGACAATCATCAATGTTTCGTGGGGTGGTTCTTGCCTTCGTGAAATTGAAATCAGAATTGATTATAGCTCTGTATGTTTTAAAAAATGAATGTGTTTTACGTTAGAGTTATGTAATCAATTTTATTGTAGCTTATTGTTTATTGTTTCATAGTAGAGTTCTCTCGTATTAACTGTCTCCATAGTTGTCAGTCAGATATGCACATTCAGCAGCTGAAACCAGGATGATTCTTGAACCTCCGTAATTTAGAAAAAGCTTTTATAAACTCCGCTTTTCTGTTTATAGCTGGAAATTGAATTAAATAGTGGGCACCACTAGAAAATTTATGAGATTTAGATTGAATGGAGAATTTTTGCTGTGACCCTCATACAACGATGTCTATCAGATAAGTTTGATGTTCTACGAGCTACCGTTCTATCTCACATGCTACTCACTCAGCCTTATATCCTGGTCTCGTCTTTCTTCTGTGTCGATTAGGAGTAATCTGGGCATTTCCACAAACATCCAATTAGTCCTCATAGAAAAAAAATGTCAAATTAGCTTAGTTGCTTCATATAGTAGTTGAGAACTGGCGGCTACACTCTAACTATATAAAACCTCTACGATATCTCCTCGCTCAATCAAACAAGAACTATAATGTATCTCGTTTCTTAAAAACTAAAGAAAAAGAAAATTTTAATAAATTGCAGTGAAGAATTACGTAAAAGAGGAAAAGTAATTTATAATGGCATGATTTTTTATTAAAATATGTATTAATAAGTATTATTTTGTTTAACAACACAAAACAGAGAAATTTACAGGAAATATTAATAGTAAAATTATAAATTAATCTGATCTGTATATTAGACAAAGTAGCCTAACTGCAGACAAAAACAGGTGATAAATTAATGTCCCACAAAGTTTCTGCAATCCATGTTGCTTTCGTCAGGTGATTTAAAAATGCAAATTATTTGATCACTTATTAGTGTCAAATTTGAACTCTTCTATATGTAATTAGTATACTTTTAACAGATACGTTTTATATTTATGGTTATTTTTAGACGATTTCTGACATGATCATTTTATATGGTCAAAATAACGGTTTTAATAACGATCGGTGCAGTAATTACTGAGAATCGTTTCTAATTCGAAAGAAGAAAGAATGTGCACTTAACAGCAAAGTGACTTTTTCTTCATTTGCAAGCAAATAGTTTGTGTTTCAGTCATAACAGTGCAATTTTGCTACGTAAGATGAAGCTAACATAACCTATTATTCTCCGCTAATTACTGTTCAATACGAGAATTGAATAGTTTAAAGATCCTATAAAATAATTCAGCACACCAATGCTATCTCAGTGTCTTGTAATGTAATACGTGCAACGTAAAGATTCTTGAGCATTCCGGATAAACCTATACTTATCTAAAGTTTATCTTAAAGTAGCGAAAGGAAACATTTTACGCAGTGGGATATTTTCTCTGTTTACCTCTCAACTGATAAATCAGGTCGTTTCAATGAGATGTTTTCTCCTGGTTGGCCTGGTTAGGGCGCAGTGCTTCTAATGTTAAAGCAGTGTGAAAGAATGCGGCGCACGCTGAAGGATGGAGACGCACAGGTGCTGCGAGCTGGACCCAGGCCAGCGTCACGTGGATCTTGATCTTCGTGGTCTGCTAAGTGGACAGCTACGAACGTTTGCCTGCAATCTGTGCAGGAATGGGGAGATCGCATTACTATGGGGAAGCCGCTTCCCACTTGGACAGTCTCGAGAACCTAAATGTCGGGAGGGACGTGCTTTGGACGAGATATCTCTCCACACGGCTCGGAATGTGTAATCTCTATTCTCTTAGAGATGCGCCCCGTCTGTTTTTACTGAATTGGGTCTACAGGTCACCTGCAGCTTCGTTTTTTGTTGTTCTTTCTAGACTTATGACTAAACTGCTATACCGTCCAACATGCCCATATTTTTCTACCCTTCTCTCTTCCTTCTATAACGGTATTCTGCGGTCCGTAATGTATGTTACACTAACTTGTTCGTTCTTCAAACAGACCTTATCTACTCATTTTGCATTTGGAAGCACTTACAGTCTTATTCCCTATGTCTTTTTTGGAATATAAGCATGCGCTAGGTGCCCGACGTGGGCCGGGAATTAAAATTAATTAGATTATATTTGTAATTTTTCCTTTTCGCCTCTCTACTTTGTGAAAGCTGAATTTAATCATAACTATGTATCTCAATTGAGTCAATAAATCTATTGTTACCTTAAATAAACACAAACACAGAAAAAATCACAGAGACAGACAATTATATTTATATGGAGGAGATACTTGAACCATCTCTTCGGTCTGTTTACCGTGAAATAATGTATGTAGATCTATTAATTGGGTGTGCGTTTGACAGATTGCGTGAGGGCATAATCTATCCTTTATCAAGTCTTTAGGGTAGGAACTTTTTTGGCCTGGAAGGTGGAAGGAAGGAACTTAAATCTTTGCAAGATGAACAGAAACTTTCTCTGAGCAGAGCTAAACACAAAATATTTTACGGCAATGGATTAATGGTATAAAACCCTTGTAGACAAACTTAACAACTTGGAATGTGTTTGAAAATGCTCGGATATATAAACTTAGGAGTGGGCGTGCCTTTCATTTATGTAGATAATAAAGATAAATTATTTAAAGCAAACTAATTAAATTATTTAAAATTATATGGTCTCGTTCGAAACGTGGACGAAAGGAAAAGAACAGAAGCCTTTGAAATGTGGTGCTATAGGCGAATGCTTAAAATTAGATGGGTGGATAGAATCACAAACGAGGAAGTTATAAACAGAATGGGGGGAAAAGCGAACAATATGGAGAACGTTGACTAAGAGAAGGAATAGATTAATAGGCCACGTTTTAAGACACGAGGGCCTTGTAAAATTAGCAGTAGAGGGAAGTGTGTGGGGTAAGAACAGAAGACGGAGGCTAAGGAAGGAATGCGTTAAGCAGATTAGGGAGTATGTGAGTTGTGATAGTTATGAGGAAATGAAAAGGCTTGTGCAAGATAGGTTAGCATGGAAGGTTGCATCAGGCCAGTCTTAGGACTGAAAACCACAACACTCGTGTCTAAACACTTGTATCATTATGTTCCTATTTATTTTTGGAAATAAATTCTTTTCTTTCAAAATGTATTAACAATATTAATCTCATAACAATTATATCATAGAAAATCACAGAAGAAAAGATAATTAAATAGAAGTCATACAGATATTAATCGCTACATAATTCCGAGCACAAAATATAATAAAGAAATGCAAGATGTTCGTAGATAATTACAACGTTACGTCCTTACGTCAGGCTCCACAATCCCAAAAATTATAGAGATATCTTTTAATAAATTCTTGAAGAGGGCCTAATGCAAGGTCGAAATGTTGTCTTTATTAAATATTTTATTCTGAAACATTTGGTAATTAATAATTATATGATATGATAAATTAAAATATTAGATATAAACGGCTTTCACGGTATAATTGACACATAAAGAGTTCACGGTCTAGCACCACCTTCAGATCAGTATTTGTTAACCAAACACCTATAGTTCCAGTTAAACTATTATCAAACCATGGAAACGTTTTGTTTTAAATATTCATTGACCCAGGTGCAAACTCAAAAATGTTTATTTAATTTTAAAAAATATCAGATAATTTTCAATTCATTTACAAATAAATATTGGTAGATTATCTTGATATTACTAATTAATTAAATAAACGACTGTGAATTTAATAGTATTCAATAAACATCTGTTACGAACTGTATTGGTAGTTCATACTATTATTATTGTTGTTGTTGAAACGGAATGAGATCAAAGAAGCGTAGCATGTGTTCTTCTCATCTCATTCATCCTCTATATCATTTTCAGTGACTACTCATCTTTATTGAGCAGGAGAAGGACTACTGTCAGAGTCATGGAATGATTAATCTCCCCTTCGAGTATTAAGTGGATGAGATTTAAGAAATACATCATCGGCATCCGAGCCACATCTACACACATAATCAGCACATTTACCATCGCTTATTAAGTATATCATACTGTACAAATCGTGTAGTGATATCTCTTCCAATTCTTTGAAATCACTTTCTCATTATTTGAATTCATAAAAATTCAATTTGAGGTTATGAAATTTTACTACTAGACAGTGTTTATTTGATGATAATTAGTTATCGAGACGATAAATCCGGTTCATATATATTCTAACCTTGTTGGGTGCCCGGAGTTGCTCTGGAATTTATTTATATTAGCCCGCTACAGTATTTAATTCGACAGTAAACTCCGTATGGACACGTGATTAAACCACAACGAGTGCGTCACATTTATGAAATTTATCATTTCTCGTCCCCCTACTATATAAGATCTGAATTTCATTATAACCACAGCGATGGCTTCGTGTCTTAATCAAGTCAAGAAATGTACTAGTACCTTAAATAAGCACATACATACAGATAAATACACAGAAACAGAGAAGACACTTAAACTATCTCTTCGGTCAGATTACATTAAAACGATCTACGAAAAATAAAAGTCAGTGTGTGATGTCCTAGTATTTATGTAACGTACTTCAGGCATTCACATTGAGACTTATTTTTGAATATTTATAAACCAATTAGAAGTATCAATAATTAAGTAAAATGTTAACTAAATTCAAGCGTTACTTCACGCTCAACAGCAATTTAATCATCTCGTTTGACATGCTACGTGAGGTCATAATCTATCATCCTGTTGAAAGTTATATATAAGTGTATGATACAAGCAGTATTTTTTTATATTATGCATCAGGTACAAACTGTATTTCTTGTTACCTCTGTAGAACTTAAGCAATCGTAATAATTAATGTACAATCGCTGACACGTTCCAAGTCCTTGAAGTTCTGCTTCTCTGTCGAATATGTTTTAATACTAACACTGTCTTTAGGGTAGGGCCTTTTTTGATCTTAAAGGGGAGGGAAGGTATCTTACTCTTCAAAAGTCGACAGAAATCTCTAGCAGGAACATTACAATACACAAAAGTACACCAATCGGATGATTGGTACAGGAACACATAAGGGTAACCTTAAGTTTCAGTTTGTTCGAACGATGCTCGGTATGTAAAGCCCAGAGCGCACATCTTACATTGCCAAGGAAACTCAGAGGGGTTCAGGGAAGTTCCTCCCACGTGGCTTTCTTCCCCTCCCCCCTCCTTGTTTCCAGATCAAAGATTTTAAGAGTGTATGTTCCTGGGTTTGACGCCTTGGGCATACGATTGATCTATGATTGCATTGGATCCGTAGGCCAAATTTCCCCCCGATCTGGTCGAGGCATGGAGATGGGCTTCTTTCTTCCCCACAACAAGCTCTGCCTGTCGTTATCAGAAGGGCTTGGGAGTAGTAACAAATGCCTGACCTACCTGATGCAGGTTTCTCTAGAGTTTACCTTCTTCATCCTCCTCCCATTTCCTATTCCTTCCTATGGGGAGAGCTACCAAAGCGGATTTAACCCTCAAGTAGTCTGTCTTTCTAAATAAAAGAGCATTATTTGCCTTTTATTTATATAGATAACTATCTACGTCTTACATAAATATTGCATATTCCCTCATACAGATGAGATCCAAGATTATTTTTAAAAAACGTAGTAACAAACTCCAAAGTTTCGCTGATGAGCTTGCGGCTTTATTAGATTAACTACTTATATTCTCATTCGTATAATGCGAAATGTATACATAATGTAGAACACATAACAATTGATTTAAAAATTATCGTGTAATCCTAATATTTAACGATTTCTAAAAATATAATCACCATGAGTTCGATGATTTTAGCTCATGTACGAAAATGGGTGGCAAAAAGTTACGTCCCGAATGGATAGTGGTCAATTAGACGACATCGTTTTAATAAGTAAGGTCAAACAACCTTTGATAAGGAAATGTGGACTCATAAGGAACCATTGTCCATTTAAGAACACCTAATATGTTGTTACAAAACACTCCTTGTCGAAGTCGTCGTCGTCGTAACCCCTGGGGTTGCCACGTGGCAGGCAGGGGTAAGTAAAACCGAAATGAAGAAAGATAAGAATATTTTAAAAGTAGATAGAAACTAGTACAAAACTGGAACACAAATTCAGATTCGCAGATCTTATCCCTTACTCTCGCCCCACCTGGCTCCCCTCCACCTTTCTTCCTACGTCACGAAGTATTTGCCTTAGCGGGTGCCAGGGTGCTCCCCCGTGTAATATCGTGACGCCGGAATAGATGGCCACTAACCTACAAATATATAAATTTTCGAGAAATATGTATAATTTTAGGAGAAGTATGAGAGATACATTTAATAACACATACTGAAAACCGATTAGCGGAGTTATATAATTCTAGTTGTTTATATTTTCGTCCCAAGATGTTTTTATTTGTATTACATTTAGTTTGGAGTTTTCAAAACTCAAATTAAAAAACTTATTTGTTTTTATGGTGTGGTTTAAGTAATGCTCTACAATGGCTGCAGTAATAACACGAAAATTATATATATTCCTAATTAAAATTTTTCGCAATTACGTCTGCCTAATTTTTTTATGGATTTTATTTAAGATTTTAAGCCTCTAATTGTCTAGATTGAGTACAAATAATAGAAAAACTACGATGCCATATGTATTGTTTTCTTGACATGAAACTGCTGAATGTTGTGTTACACATGAATGACTTTGGTGTAAACTCACACAGGTCACCAGAATCGTCTTGTGATCATCAATAACGGTAAATATTTTGGTAGGAGGCAGAAGTGAATACAGGCGAACGTGAACGAACAAAGATATCATTAATAATGAAAATGAGAAGTTGCACGCAACTATCTTGTCACGTGCTTGAGATCACAAATAATACAGGTGTCGAATCTGGATGTTAAGATTTTAATACTCTGTAACTTGAGACTTTGATCATGGCATTATGACGTTGGAAACACAAAAGAATCGTGGATTTGAAATTTAAACCTTGGAGTAAGTAATGGGCTTTAACCAAATTAATCAGATTCGGAAATACCAGGGAAGATCGAAATTTTTATTTCTAAGATTGATCATACATACATACATACATATTTACTGTATGACTTAATATATTTTCTCGAGCTTGGTATAAAAATTCTGAAATATTTCCACTTATTCAGTTTCGCATCAGGGCTTTTTACTCATAAATATTTCGGATATTTTATTTCTACATTAGATACTCTTACGTTTTGCCTGAACGTTTGAAAGTCTTTTTTATAGCTGCCACCGGGCAAATACCCAATAGCAGCTTAGTAGTAATAATAATAATAAATTCTTGGACACAAAATTGATATCCAGCATTTAGAAATGTTCAATATCCTTTAAATATTTTTATATTTTGAGATAGCAGGTATTTAGTTCATTTAAAATTCAATTTAACGATCGCTTCTAATACTTTTTATTTTATTGTTGTTATAATGATTAATATAAAAAGTTTTAGAAACTGCTGTTAAAAAACTTCATATAATTTTAACATTATAAAAATGTTATTTTAACTTTAACAATTGAAAATGCTTCGTGAATTGAAAGTTACTGTAGGCACCTAGGTTTGAATTTTTAGTTGAAAAAATGTTAATTTTTTTTAGTGGTAGGGAAAATATTGTTATTGGTATTACAGAACTTCTAAATAAATTGTTTTTTGAGTATTTTGATAGATTTTTATGTTGCTCATTTTAATATTTGGAAAGTGGAATCAAAATTTCTTTCCAATATTTACTATACTCCGCAATAAATATTTAAAAACAAAATATTTTTTAAAGTTTAGATTCACTCCTAAACAGCTTTAGAATTTATTGAAATAAAAAAAACATTTCAAATGGTAAAGTTCAAAAATCGATTCCCTTTAAGTTTTAACATATTTGTAATTATAGATACGTAAGTTTTAGATGAAAATTAACAAGTAACAATAAATAACGAATACATTATAATTTTGATTTTAGTGTATTTGATTATCAATTTGTCAAAATCTCTTTTTCCTCGTTGTTTTTCGGCGTTAACGTTACATTTTGGTTTAAAATACACAGTCCTTTTACGTTTATTGTAGCACAGTTTCTAAACTGAATTAGCTATGAGATTTTAAATAGAGTCAGCCTTGATACTGCGTTTCCTTCATTGACACGTTCAAATTAGATCTCAAGGCTGGTCTCAAGTTGAACTTAACAAAAGATTCTAATCTTTATAATCACATATTAATTAGTAACTTTTTTTTTTCAAGACTATAATGAGACGTTTCGATCAGAAGTAACCTTGTCTCAGTGCCAAATCGAACTCATTCAGATTCCGAGAGCTGAGATAGATATCTCTGTGGTACATGAACGAAATGAGTAGTTCCCAATTACGTCTGATAATAATACTACAACAACGATAGTGTTATCAATACTTGGCAGTAAAACATCCGACCCGTAATATGCTACTTTTCCAATTCCATCTAAATATTTTGTTTTCGTAATATTTGTAATTACTGAATAATTAAAATTAATTTTTATTTCACTTATTATGCGGTCCGCGTACGGTGGTGGTCACTAGACAGCTTGTGGAGCTTCATGGGCAGGTAATGGGGTGAAACAGAATACTGGGTATCCGTATTTCTTATTATAATGAGCTCAGATAGACTCAGCATAGACGGACATTTTAGTGTATTCGGAATCAAAGAAGAAATTCACATAGTTGAATCACGTTTTACCTTACAATTAATGGCTGAGTATTATTTACTAAATTATTTAGATCATATACAAGTTCAGTGACCAATATACCCTTCAGTGACTATATTTCAGCAGTTCAGAGTTATTAACTTTCATAATCTGTTGAATTGAGAAAAAAACATGTTTTTTAATTTCTTTGCAACACCTCAGAAATAGAAACTCCTCCTGAGATCTTTTTTATTTAAATATTTACTTTATTATCAAATTTTCGCCTATAACAACAACAAAAATCATATAAACTTTTAAGCCATTCACAACTCTGATATGTAAATTTATTCCTTGAACTTTAATTCATGCACCACATATTTAATTAAAGCCTGCAAGTACAAAAATATAAATTTTTACTTCAATAACTTTCTTCCAAGGCAATATTTTTGTAAGCATGTGCGAAAGTGAGAGTGTCGGAAAGTTTGTATGCATTCATATTTTTTTGGCTCGTTACGTCATATAACATACGCTGCCAAGTTGTGTTATTAAATACCGTGTCTACTTTTAACATGGATGCTGAAGAATTTCATACTTTACATTCACAACTCTAAAAATTTTCTTGAATAATCTGTATAATTTTATATAAAAATGTAAAGATATTACTAAAAACATTTATTAAATTACATTAATAGAGACTGATTTAAACATAAGGGTACTTTATTACTTTCCTCCATAAAACTTTGAAAAACAATATTCTTTCCCCATACTATGGTTATTTACATTCAATAACCTTTGTGCTTATTGATATGCACACTTCGAAGTAAGAGTTGAGAAGGTTAATGGGGCTGAGCTTCTTTCATTGTGCAATATCTTCTGGTGAATCATTTTCCTTTTCTGTTCTATAGACTATTCAAATTCGTTACAGTCGTGGTTGATATAAGCTTCATTTTGTCTCGTTAATTGAAACAGGAAAAATCCTAACACCTTCGCAGCAATTGCGATTCTACGCATCACCCAGTCTGACCTATTATTAAACAAGTTTTCTACATTCACTATAATTTATTTAGATTTATGACCACTAATATTAATTGATTTTGTATGAAAACTAATTTTGTTGATATTTTTTAAGTAATTTCCAAAATATGAGTCGTAACGGGCCGCGAAGTGATATGTCTCTTAATCGTGTCAATTGTTTACTATAACAACGATTCAGCGAAATTCATTGTATTGTGGACATTTATTATTCACCAGAAAATGTCTACGTTGTTTGATTATTTAAACCTGCGGTGAGAATTTATTTCAGAAAAAAAATTATTAAACAGAGAAGAAATGCTTCAATCAAAGCTCAAACTGACTTTAGATCAGGATGGAAAAATCTCATCCGAACCCGTGTCTCGTCGAGATTTTTCTATTCTCATCTTATAAACAAAATTATTTGAAAAACAGTCAAACTGCTAAGTAGTCTGACATTTCTTCAAAGTGCAGAGCACTTCATCTGTGATTTATATGTAATGAACGGGGAGGGGGAGATAAACTATTTTAAATGTGAATAATATTAATTTTACATTTTGTTAATGACAATATGCACTAATTTGATCACTTTTAAGTTACAAAAGCGATCATTTTTACGATTAACACGATATATTTACCATATTCACACATCTTATTAACTAGAGACATAAGTATTATTCTAAGGGTCGTCTAAACGAGCCTTCTCATGGATAAAAATCAACACAAATCCTACGCGGAATTGAGAAGTCCGTTAAACATTACAAAAAGTATAATAACCCTTTCTTCTCAGCTTAGCCTGGAACTTGCCTTTGGAGTCAGTCCTGCCACTCTTCCTCTTCCCGGATATGACCACGCCTTCTTCCCGTTGTTCAAATGCCCGTGGCCAGGACAAACTCCAATTTCTTACTGTCTACTCTAAATGTTCACTCTTACAGCTCCCTCTAATAATTCAGTCTTAATATCCCTTAAACTGAAATCTACATATCCACTCTTAAAGTTCGATGTTAGCGTTCCAAAATCCATTTTTCTGGGTTTTTAATAGCTTGTTCCCACTTCATTGTTTAGTTCCGTCGGTGGCGGGGCTCGATTCTGACAATTAAAATTATTTCACTCCACCGATGTTTTGGGGAAAACACCATTTACCCTAATAACTCGATGCCGCCGAATCACAAATGATTGAATAAAAACCCAAGTCACGCCACTTCTGTTTTTTTTATTACCCCTCTCTGTAAGCTTTAATTTCACTCATGTCGTTTGCCTTTGATTTCGTACCATCAAATTCCGCATGTAGTTGTGTTTAATATTACACCTGACTATGTTGGAGATTGTTATAACAAGCAATAGACCCGGTTAATAATCCAGAAACTGGAGATTTAGACACAAGTGTTATTTTTAATAAAAACATTCCCTATTTTAGCATAATTAATTTCTACCATTATTTCAGATTAATATCGCTAACCTGAAGCGAATTTTTAATTCTGAAATAGTTTCTTCATTTCTTGTATCGGTTGCAGTTCCATCTGCTTTATAACGTAATTATGAATATTATTCTGCAATGCTCTTCTTCATGATTCAGTAATAATAATAAAAAACAAATATTCAAGATAACCTGTGAACCAGCCTTGTAGAATTAATGATTGAACCATTCAATATATTGCGTGTTTTAGTCGTTTGAAGGATTGTATTGCATGAATATATGTTGCGACACTGCTGAGGTAACAGGAAAACAAGTAAATTTGCAATCGTGAGTAGGAAATTATTAAATTTAGTCCAAACGGTTGGTAAAATGAAGCGAAAGATACCAGAAAAAGAGGCTTTTGATTTGCGTGACACAAATAAATAAGTGAATTGAAGTACCTGAGTGCAATCCTCTCCCGAGTTTCATAAATCCAGTTCTTCTCTGATTATTACCACTTACTCCTTCTTTCATACACTTTTGGGTCTAAACATTTTTGTCTTCCCCATGTGAGACATTGAAACAGCAGATAAAAAACACACGAGTGCCTTGTAACTTGATATCTACTTATATATTAATTTTGCCGACCTTCTACGTTTTGTAGCAGACATTCTGTAGACACGTCTGCTTTGTTCCCTGATAGTTTCAATCCCTTAAGAGCACTTAAGTAGGAGCGTGTTTCGGTTAGAGACTGTTTCCCATTGCCGGAGGCAGTAATTAGAGTGGAGCGTAGCTCTTGAAGACTCGCTAATCGCGTGGAGACTAAGTTATTACGGCAGATACTGCGAATCCCTCTCCTGTCGACAACTGAATTGGAATGAATTGCTCCAACACTCAGTTAAATTAAACTTGAAGCAGGGCTCGAGATTAATTTACAGCGGAGGCGGGTCCCAGATGTGACGTATGGAAATGCATCGCTCCGCTTCGGATAAAAGCTCTTGCTCATTTTTGCGCCGCTCCAATTGACTAGCGCGCCTCGATATATTGCTCTTCATCGTCTCACCTTGGAGTTAATTGTGAACACACACCTCCGTCACGTGCTCTGGCGACCTTGTTATATCTGCCAGCTAACAATGTATCTGGGCTAACAATACTGGTCAACTTCATTTCTTTGAGCAAGGAAGGTGAAATTCATCGGGAGAAATGAAAAACTTCGATTTGGTGGCGTGCATTTGGAGACCGAGACCTTGGGAATGCCGTAAATATTTCCCGTCGATCCCTTTAGGCCAATGATTACCACAGTAGACTATATCAATCCCGCAGCGGACAAAAATTTGTGGATGCATGAGATTTAAATAGGGTCCACGAGAATGCATTCGCATATAAGCAGGTCGTGGGTGAAATTTTGGGGTTCTGTAAATGAAATATAATTCACATAACACAGTCTCATTAGATACAGAATACTTTCTTATAATAGGCATATAAATTACCTATTATATAAAAAAACATTAAAACATGTTTTATGAAATATGATGAAGATTGGCTACCGAATTTGGGGAACTTCGGTTTCCACGCTTATTTTAGTAATATTCTAGGTTTTGGAAAAATAGTTCCAATTTAAAAAAAAATTAATCAACTGGAAACCAGTCATTACTTATTTAAAAGATTTATTCATCACATTTTATGAGGTTAACTTGCAGTTACAAGAGGACAGTCTAATTAGAAAAAAAAACTATCCAACTTGCTCTGGGACACGCAGGTCAGGAAGATATCCAGATGGGAAATGAGTGAGGGCCAGGTGGAGGCTGACTTCCTCCATCCTGGCTTTCCTCTTTCCCTCCCCCCTAGGTCCATGGCCAAGGTAATTAAAGACTCCTGCGGGCTGAGACGACCTTGAGCAGTTTGAGAGGTGTATGTACGGGGGTTAAAGACCTTCGACATACGGTAAGAGTTGTCAGCTGATCCCATTGGACCAGTCGGTCAACTGCCTCTCAATACTGATTTGGCATGGAAACGGGTTTGTTGCGTTCCCACATCAATCCAGTCTCCCGTCATCAGAAGGGCGCAGGAGTAGTACCCACTATCCCAACCTACCTGATGCAGGTTTTCTAGGGTTTTCCCTGCATCACCTTAAGGTGAAACACCGGGTAGGATCCTTACACTATAGTCTGGGGGCCCTAGTCAACCCTCAGCTACCTTGCTCTACCTTCCACATCCCCCCTTTTCAAGTCCCTTCCTATGCTATTAAATGGGAGTTGCCTGCTTCATGATCACCCTCATATAGCCTGTTACCCAAAAAAACTTCCTCTGGGATGAAGAGGCCTGTGGGTGTCTTCTCTCGCAGGTATTTCTTCCCAGATTGACTGCGGGGCTCACCTGACTGAATAGGGTATGCCGCGTATACTCTCTGATTTTTTCAAGGTTCTCATATGCCGAGGCACCTTCATCTATTTTGGGAGGTGTATGTACTAGGGTCGAAGACCTTGGGCATACGGTAAGAGTTGTCCTCTGGTCCCATTGGATCAGTTGGCCAACTGACTCCTAAAACTGGCGGAGACGCGTAAAAGGGAATGCTGCCACCCCACTACAAACTCGTCTCCCATCATTCGGAAGGGCGTGACAATAGTACTCAATAGCCCGACCAACCTGATGCAGGTTTTATAGATTTTTCCCTACATCTCTTTAGTTGAAACACCGGTAGGATCTTTACACAATAGTCGGGTGTCCTAGTCAACCCTTGGCTAGCCTGCTCTACCTTCCATATCCCCCTTCTAAATTCCCTTCCTATGACATTAATGGGGAGTTTCCTATTTTACGATAACCCTCATGTTACCTGTTACCACCAAAATCATTTCAGTTTGTTTTGTTTGAATTAAAGTTGGACGACACATATTTTCCCAGTTTCTGAATTTGTCGCAGCCAAACATGCAAGAATGATGACGTTTCAATTTACATTAAACATTTAAATATGTTTCATAGAAGCTTCTAAACTAGGTTTTAGGATGTTTCGACTATTCAAACTTCACATTGATTTATTGATCATTACGGTGAACTTGAAGAAACTGATGTCATAATTCAATAAGTATTGGTCGTAATAAGCACTAACGGAGAACTTAAGGAATAGTTAAGAAAGGAATATCAGTAAATTTGGCCAAAGGAAGGCTTAGCGTACTTATTACTTATAGCCCATTATGGGCCATCGCAAGAAAGTTTTAAATTGCTTTTCCATGTTTATATCTCGCGGATAAGAGTTTCAGTGTAGTTGCTAATCTTTTTACTTTAGAAATCACTGATCGATGAGTTTTAAGGCCAAACATAACTAAATAGAAACTAAATATTGAAACTTTGCTGTTAAAACATCAGGATAAGCTGTCACATAATTTTTTAGTTATTTTATATTATAATTTTACTACATATAAATCTGGAGTCGTTAAAATAAGTAGCACTGTGCGACACATCAAAAACGCATTTTAGTTGTTTGGACGTGGTCTACAAAATAAAAATAAAAATTTTGATCTCTGACATAGAGTATTTCCAGAATCTTTACACTTTTTATGATCCTTTTCATCAATCGGTGGGTCAATTAGAGCGGTGACTCGATCTCCTCAAGGAACCTTTTATCCATTGACTCGAAATTAAAACTAGCAAATTATTTAAACACCTCTTACATGGAATTCTTTTGAATGAAACATTTTTCTCGAGCTGTCAGAGATTAGCGACTAGGGCGTCAATTGGGTTGTCAGATATATTATTGAGGTAAATCTCAATTCAATGTTCTTCATCGGGTGCTTATTTTATCGTGGATACTTGCCTGGTGGTTTCGATAATCATTCTGCAGTACTTCCCAAAAATTCTCTTTAAAAAAAACAACAATTTTCTGTTAATTATCTGGGTGTCCGGCGTTGCCCAGGAGTTAATTTATATTAGCCCGCTACAGTATTTAAATCAACAGTAATCTCTTTGACATCACGTGATCAAATCAACAAATAGATCGTCACATTTTTGACAACTTACCCTCCATCATCGAAATCGCATAAACGAATGTGGTAAATAAAATGTTTTTATTTAGGAATGCTTCCGAATGAATGTGTATAAATCGTAATGCAAACAATGCACCATCCACATTTGCACAAAATATTATTTCAAATGCACTTCATTTGCTCAACCTCGAATTAATCGATAAATTATGCATTAGGTATGCGCGCAGTTCCAATACACGGAATATGTAGAACTCTGCAATCTGAAATCTAAATGTTTAAACAATGCCAAGCTACGACGCAATGAACTTGCGTATGTATTGATGCCTAAGTCAAATGTCGCATATAAATTGGAATTATGTCTTTTATTTAAAAATTGTTCGAAAAATTTAAAAATCTTTATCTTGACAACAGCGCCACTTACTGGGTCATCAGAATAGGTCGAGCCTCTTAGGAGAAGAATTATAGACATACGTTCACTGGTATTTTACATATAAAAATTTCGTTTAATTAGATTCTTTTACGACAGACTCTTTGACAGCTGTAGCATTTGGACATCTGTTCTATTACCCTCTTTTCATGGAAAAGGAAAGGCTATTGTCAGCCTATTCCCTGCTCAAATAACCTTATAGTACTGGCTTAGTAGTGGCTTATTAGTATCCCAACGTCAATTTCTTCTACAATATTGTAAACTGAACTGGAAACGATTACGTTCTGTATATTCTATCTGAATTGTTGAGTACGTTCCTCATGTAAACTGTTTGAAGAATTAAACTTCCATAACTCAGTATTTTGTTACAAATTTAATTTATTCTGACATCCAGCAAGGTATTATCAATATCTACATGAGAATAAGACAGGGGAGTGTCGTCACTCACTCTACAGTTTTATTAAATATTTCTAAATGATTATAAGAAGTGGTATAATGTGAGGCAAAATCTCATGGCTTTCAATAAGTACTAACACAGCGTGTTAATAAGATAATTCCTTAGGTACTTCTCATCGTCCAGGAAATTATCCCGCCAAGATGCATTTTGTCTAAAAATTAACGTAAGTATGCATTGTTAGCGAAAGTACAATTCCCAGTGAAATGCGACTTTCTATCTCTACGTTTTTCTGTCTCTTGTTCTTTCCAACAGTCTCCAGAGACGGAAAATTCTCTCTGTAGTCGTTAAAGCGTACGACTTCACATCTTAGGAACAGTACAATTACCGTAGTAGAGAAGTATGCACTCTTTATGGCCCATTACATTTACTATGTATGGTTATTCATGCAAAATTTTACATAACTACAGTATTATGGAGAGATTTGGACTTGCAGCTATTTTACTCCATAACATGAACTATGTGTATTTATGAACATTAAATTATTTGGAAATTTTAAAATGAAAACAGACTTGTTAAAAGATAACATTGGTTATTATTGCATGCTATTACTTCTTTAAATGAAATGCTGAATGTTAAACGTTTTACGTGTTTCAATATAAGGATTGTGCTCAAGCCCCTCTCTCTAATTACTTAATTCTGTAAACTAAAACGTTTATCTGAAAACAAATGAATTGCCTTTGTTATATACAGTATAACAGTTAGGACCATCCGAAAGAAATTTTTGGAACTATATGCGACAAGTTTCTTTAATCGAAGGTTTACTTTTTAATATTTCAATTTCTTACTTTACTTCGCCTCAAGAGATCACTATCACAGACACACACGCACAAAACAATAAATCACTCTGCTCTGCTTTTAATTTTAATTACACTTATATTTCCTCACTTATAAATAGTCCTTTGGTCGTAAAAGTCTCCCAAGTAGCGCAGCAATAAATTTTCTTACTATTTGTTCCTTTCTCGGCCACGATTCCACAGCAACTGTCTCTCTCCCAACAACGTTTTGCTCAATTATTACATATTAAAATTTCAATTCGTCCGTCTACTGGGACAGCATATTATGACTCTCGAAATCTTAAAAACATACTGTCTAGTTCGTTGTCCCCTCTCTTAATTTTGTCATTTTTCCACCAGACTCGACAAAAAAAGGTCGCCCAGCCATAAATTACGTCAAACCTCTCCCCATCGCTCCTCTTTACCGAGTCAGACGTGGCAATTCGCCACTTTTCCAAAATTTAAATTCCAAAAATTATCGTGGGCCTTCCCAATTTTACCTTATAACCAGGTGACTGAGACTGGGGAGTGCCGTCACTTACTCTTGAGTTTTATACTTAAAATATTTATTATTTGGTAAAATAAAATTCAATCAAAATCAAGAATAATCAGAAACACCCCCGTAAATTTTATTAACACTTGTCTTTATTGAAAACTAGGGCGCTTCTCTGCGTAGCGCTGGCTTATTCTTGAGGAGACTGATACCATTTACTTACAAAATTTTGACTAATGCAACTTGGTAACCTAGTAAATTAACGGTATTATACTGTTCTGTTATAAAGTCTATGCTTTACCACAAAGGGCGGGCAGGAAAAAAATGTTTTCAAACCGTATCAGGTGTCACTTGTCGTCGGTTGCTATTCTGCGTTGGTTCCAGATGGTCCGGTTACAAATTTCAACCTGGTTCTAGTAAAATGATTCTTGGAGCATCGTATCTGAAGCGGTGAAATATTCCTATTTATGTTTTTATTGATACAATAAATCATATGTGTTTTTTAACTTAGTCCATCTCTTTTTTGGGGGGATTAACAGGCTACATGAGGGTGATCCTGAAACAGGCAACTCCCCTTTAATAGCATAGGAAGGGAATTGAAAAGGAGGGATGCGGAAGGTAGTGCAAGGTAGCCAACGGTTAACTAGAACCCCTTGCTATAGTTTAAGGATCCTACCCGGTGTTTCACCTAAATAGATACAGGGAAAACCCTAGAAAACCAGCATCAGGTAGGTCGGCCATTGGGTACTCACGCCCTTCCGAATGAGGGGAGACGAGTTTGCTGTAGGGTCGCAGCATTCCCTTCTCCGTGTCTCCACCAGTTTCAGGAGGCAGTTGGCCGACTGATCCAATGGGATCAACGGACAACTCTTACCATATGCCCAAGGTCTTCGACCTTAGTACATATACTTCCTAAAATAGGTGAAGGTGTCTCGGCATGTGAGAACTTTGATAAAAAAAAACAGAGAGAGTGCGAGGCATTCCCGACATAATCAGGTGAGCCCCGCAGTCACTCTGGAGTGAAGCGCCTGCAAGGAAACTCCCGCAGCGCCCTCGGCTGTGAGTCCAACTCATGTAACTAGTCCATTTATCCTGCCATTTTGTAATCAATTAATTACCTGTGCAATTGTGGTGAGGTCAATGAAAGCGTCTTCCAAAATACCCTCTCTCTCAAGTTTTTTTTTTGGTTAACAGGCTTCATGAGGGTGAATATCTGAAACAGGCAACTCCCCTTTAATAGCATAGGAAGGGAATTGAAAAGGGGGGATGCGGAAGGTAGAGCAAGGTACTTGCACATTTCTTTTATTAACTTTCACCTCCTGTTATGACTGCGTGTTCTCTATGCAGAATGTTCACATTGAAGTATATATATATATATTTCAATGATTGGAGAAAAAATAAAAATAATTACAGTAGTCCTCGTCAAAATACAGGATTATTTATCACTGCAATCCCAAGTGACATTCGAAATACGCGTTTCTGCACGATCCTATGATGTACCTAGCTATAACTTAGAGAATTAAAGATAAGTAGGATGCTAATACTTTAAAGATACAGACTGGGTTAAAATATGTTAAAGGAAAATCATTTGACGAATATTCTTCTGGGATAAGGGGGTGGAGAATCTAGGAAAGGAAATAGTAAAGAAACGGTAGCGTTACTTAGTATCTGTGAACTAGTCAGGGAATTGAATGTCAATAACAAGCATTAGAGAAGTTTTAATCAGTTTAATAGAAAAAATAGAAGAATTCTGAGACTGTAGGACCCAAGAAGCTAACTGATGTATCCAGAAGGAAAATCAAACGTGTACTGTCGCAGCAGCAGCGACGTCTAACTGGAGGTCAAACCGCCTGTACTTCTGATCGGAGTTCCTTCCTCGTTGGAATCTGCTCCGCGTTGATATTGATGATTTTCCTGAAACATACTACCGTCTGTCATTACTAAATGTCGCAAATTTGAGGTAATGATTTTCATGACTGTTCATGGTGTTGCCAACATAGCATCCTGAACTTAGAAGAATTCTTCACATTCACACACATTCATTCCATTGTGCTGCTGAAACTTCTCGCCGTCTACGGTGCGTTCTTCCTTCTTTCTATAATGGCGAAGGATTGGAAATGTGATTACATTTAGGTATAGTAAATAAATATATATATATATATATATATATATATATATATATATATATTGTAGCAGATCCGTCGTTTCTCTGTATTCAAGGATTTCTTAATTCTTTTAGGGCGCCAGGTATTTTTCATAAAAACACCAACATTGATTTTAATAGTTTTAATTTCAATCAGAGCATGAAAAAAATTATATCTGCAGGGCGTGGTCATTCTCTTGTCGTCCCGCCGACACAACCTACTTCTCCAATCACCCCATGACGACTCCCCCCTCCCTTTGCGGACCACCCAACGTCTCGCCAGACCACATTGTTGGCCCGGGTTGCGTCAGTTCCTCAACAATTGCAACTCGCAAGCTGGCCTGCATTGTTCAATGTAACTTTTCATGTTACAATATATATAAATGTATAAATAAATATTACAGTGAAAAAATATATAAATAGCTATATGATATTAATAAAAATAACGCCGGGATTTACAGGAAGATCGACAAGGGTCATATCGCCCTAGTGCCCAGACCAGCTCGTTACTAGAGTCGTTCGCACTGCGGTAGAATCTCTCCGAGATTCGGAGAAATCTTTCCCACAGGTGTTCGACTCCAGACATTTACCTTACGATCTCGTTGGGGGTCCTTGGTGGGAGATGGAGATCTCTCCTAAGACACCGTCTCTCCAATACCATGAGCTTCCTCAGGTGGGTCTGTGCGATGCTTGCCCGGGCAGGTACGGCGTACTCCATGATGGGTCGGACGAGGGAGATGTAGATAGAGAGTCCTACTCTCGGCGACAGCTTCGACCTAGGATTAAAAATGGGGTATGAGACATTTAACCTGGATATTACCTTAACATGGTGTCTAGAGTTACCCCTAGATACTTGGCCTTGTCTCGTGAACAAGCTTCAACGGTCCTCGTCCACCACCTGACGAAATCTAGACAATAGGAAATCTGGGCTTCAGTCATGCGGTTAACCGGTTAGATCTATGAAAATGACATTTTGCCATGATACCTAACACGACCTAAAAACTGTGGACGATTTCTAGTATGCTTAGTATTGTGCTTATCTTCTCACATTCACATCCGCCTGTTTTTATCAAGCAAATTCCTTTCAGATCATTCATTGATACTAAAGGTAAAATATAAACTATTCGATGACAAGAGCTTTAGAATTATTTATAAGAAAGAAAAGTAAAAGTAGTTTAAAATAAGTATTACATTGCAAAAAAATTAAGATTAGAATAAAATATTACACTTTGTTCTTTTTTTTCATATTTTATATTTCAGTGATGGAATAAAATAAAACAACGTCCCTTTACGGTTTGTTTATTATTTAGGAATTAACATCATCGATAGGCTGGAGCCATTCATAAATCTACGATTTATTTCTTCACTGGAAACTTATTCATGTTCATTACGACTAAATAAAATATTGCTCACAATTTGACGTTCTCATTATAACGAATGAATGTTGTTCTAATCTGTAAGGGCAATTTTACTTTCATGTTCGTGCGACATGTAATTGGACAACTATTACACGACAATTGCTAATAATCAATAAAAGTATCAATTATAGCTTTATAGCGCTGCTCCTGCGAACATGTTGGTAACTGCTGCCTTAACTTAAGTATGGTGTTTACTGGGTTAATAATCATAAAGTCTGCGGAGAATAAGTGAAAAGGTGCTGCCAAGCGGCACAGGTAATTTACACTTCAATTTGAATTTTATTCATATTAACAGATGCTCTAAGTGAGTAATTTTTTACACAAGGAAGGTATGGAAGCGCAAGACACGTTCCATCGTCTTACGACATCTCACACTGTAATGAAGAACTGCATGGCTGTAGACGTACCTTTGATGCCTCATAGGAAAAAGCACTGCCTAATTAATCACTATTCAATGATTAATTCCTTTGCATGTTTTTGAACTTTCAGGGTCAGTTGTTGGTAAAAAAAATTGCGTCGCTGATTTTTCCAGTTGACTGGTTTCATGAAATCAAAGTAATCATTATTCTGAAAATATTAAAACCTCTGTTTAATATGATAAATACAAATAGATAATGAATTACCTACTTTAGCGATCAAATTAAGCGATAAAATAAATACCATGCTACGTTACTTCAAACGTTGCTTTCATCAGTTCTCTGAACGGCACACGGAATCACATAGACAAAGCCAAAGAGTTTAATTGAAAAGAATAAGTTAGCTTAACAATAAGGGACGATAGTTTCATAATTTTGGTTTGGACATTGCGTAAATTGATCAAAGCTGTATGGAATTCAAATACGCAATGTCCTTCACGTATTTCCTAGAATTAGGGTGTGAAGCATGTGATTAGTCAATTGTAGATGAGCCTGGCTTAGGTTTACGGGATTGGAGGGATGTTGAAAGCTGTCCTTCGACTTCGACTCGGATTAGCTCAGTTGGTAGGAGCGCGCGCGGAAAACGGTAGGGCCGGGGCTCGAGTTCCTGGTCCGGTTGACATTTTTCCAATTTTGTCTTTCTTCTGAATTAGCTATACGCTCGTCCTTGAGCTTCGGTTGAAGCATTTCCAATTCCTTTAATATGAATAGCTCTAATTTGATTATGTTTTTATCTACGAGCAAATTAACCCATATTCGAACAATCCATATCAATTTATCTAAGTGGGATTTCAAACCAAATTTTAAAAACAGGGTGGCTTTAATAACCAGTGTAGACGGAAAACTATTTATCCTATTGCTACCAAACTTTATAGGAATGACTAACTGAAGTACATGGCGTTGCTCGGGTTCACGCAAATAATGAATTAAAGATATGTTTAATACAGTACATGACGGTACACTACAATCTGTTTTTGCTGTCAAATCCAACCTATTTTCAATGTTACGTTGCGTAAATGGAGAAAAATCGCCAAAATGGTAGTTGTTTACAGAGGTGTCATTTTGACCCATTTTCGTGGTCTGAGAAGAAAGTCATACAACCAAAATCGTAGAGATTCGTATTTTAAATCGATTATGGTCCTCAGAATATTTTGTAAAATCCTGAGATTTTTAACTATAGGGGCCTAAAGTTGGAGGAGTTAGAAAATAGAGTTTCTTATTGTATTGTAGGAAATAAGAATATCTACTGAGCGACAGCCAATTAGCAACGTGATACAGATTTCTCGAAAGTCTTCGGTGCAGTACCGCACAATATTTTGTTAGTCAAATTTAAGGAATCGGGAACAGACAATCGCTTAATTTAATGGGTTAGGGAATTTTTGATCACTCGCGTACTTAAGACATAATTACATCCGGTGTACCACAGGGAAGTGTAATCGGGCCAATAATGTTCTTGGCTTTTATGAATGACCTCTGACGATGGGAATAGATTTTAAAATCAAATTCTTCACAGACGACTCCATCATTTACAAAATTAAGGAGCAGGTATATGATGAAATCGCTCTTCTAGCAGATTTAGATAAGAAACAGCAATGAAGCCAAATGAATAAGATGAGAATAAATCCATCTAAGTGTGAAACAATTACTTTTACTAATAAGAAAATGGTTATCCCCCGTGAATATAAAAAGGGAACTAAAATGTGACTGTTGTTGAAACCAGTAAATTTTAAGAATAAATTAAACTTGGGGAAGGGATATTGAGGAAAAGACGGGTAAGGTAGCTGTTTGCACTCACTGATGGTAGAATATAGGGCAGCAAGTTGGGATCCTTACAGAGTGGAGCGCATCAATACACTGGATTAAATTCAGAAACGGGCTGGGGTTGTGTGCGGGTACGAAACTAAATGGGAAACACTCTGTGATAGGAGGATAAAGGCTGGAATTGGCTTACACGGAAGAACCGGCCTGCCAGAAATAAGGGAGCTTCTAGGAATACCCTTTTTTCTGTACATATGACCATAATTATAAATTGAAGGAAAGGGACCACAGAACGGATGTGGGTAAATATTCCTTCGTAAACAGGACAATAGTGAAACGGAATGCTTTGCCTGCAAGCGTACTAGAAACTTTCCTTAGGAATACTAAGATTTTCAAAAAGAAGTTATAAACACTGAAAATTTAGGTGCTTATTTTGTAAAAAACGAAGTAAAATATTTTGCAATGTGTTTTTAATTTTTTCTATAATTTATCTTTTTTTCTCTAATTTATCTCTGTACTTTATTAACAAACTGCCACCAAGAAAAAGCCCACCCATAGTAATTTTAAATACATACCGTAAGTGATTATGTGGTATTATTATTTTATTTATTTAATGAAATCACTTTAAGGGTATGATGTAATAATTTTATTTATATAAAGAAAACAATCACTTTAAAATTAATTCAAGGGGACGAATTTTAAATATCAGGTTTAATTATGCATTGGGGTAACCACGTGCAGCAGAGATTTCCTTCACTTGACAAACCTTTTTATCTTCATTCGAGTCTTGATGCAGGTTACTAGGCGACCGGAACTTCCTTCTTCCTTCGGGTTGAATTGTAGATTTTCCCTCTGCCGGCGGAAAGTGGGATGAAACTCTTACTGTCAGTGATTAAGGAAAACTCAACTTTTTCTCCTCCTTCCATCTAGTCTTCTTGTTCTCAATATCTTATCAGTAAAGACTACCAATTCACTTTTCACTTTCAACTCTTGTTGCACATTCCATCTTACTCCTCCTTTTCAAAATCCGTTCTACTCTCTAGCTTTCTCCTCCCTTCCATCTCTACCTCCTCGCCTCTCAACTTCTAGAACCATTCTCTTACTCTGGCTCCTCGCTTTCTCACGTCTAGAAGCATTCTCCTACTCTGCCTCCTCGCCTTATCAACGTCGTGCACCACACTGAATATTTTTGGTCTCCTCGCCTCGCAGCTCAACTCGTATATCTCTTCTCCGAGGGAAAACGCTACCCACGTGACGTTTGTTCCACGAATCCTCATGAGTCCTTCGTCAAGCGCAGGAAGTTTTTTATGACGGAAATTTTGAAGGGTGAATGCTCCCTACGCAAAACTAGCTTAGTATTATCTATCTGCATACATGCATGTCCCACGTCCGCTAGCCTGGCGCCGAGATAAAACCATTCTTACCTGGCTGTAACCAGTTAGAATGTTCTTGCTGAATTTTTATATCCTTTAAAAATCAAAAAATTTGAATAAAATGGGGGAGAGGTCCTACTGCGCTACAATACATTATATGGATCCCCACAGCAGCAAATTCCTCTTACCATAATGTTCAAGCGGCTAGTTCTGACGTCATTATTAATTCATTTTAAGTAAATACTTAAAGTTTTTGAATATAATTATATTTATGCTATGTTACATTGAAAGTGCAATAGCGGTTAACGCAAACTCAGTTGCACAACAACTTGCATGCTTCAGAATATAATTAAGAAATGAAATAATGTGTGTTCCAGCGTGCGACTGTCACCCCATCGGCGCGTCGGGGAAGACGTGCAACCAGACGACGGGCCAGTGTCCCTGCAAGGACGGAGTTACCGGCGTCACGTGCAATCGCTGCGCCAAGGGCTACCAGCAGAGCCGCTCACACATCGCACCCTGCATCAGTAAGCAACACACACATCCTTATCCCACGTGCTTGCACTAACGGGGTCAACTCAGAAACGGCCAATCTAATTTCAATTAAATAAATAATACTGGGTCAACCGTTATAAAATGTTTATTAACTAGCATTGTAATTAATACAGATGGAAAAATGTGTCACTAAGTCTCGCCACTAATTTGGAGTATCATCAGGACGATATTTTAATAATTGACAAATATTATACTCTAAAATTTATTCAAAGTTCTTCAATGTTCTGAAAAATATTATGGTGTGCTCTCAATATTTTCAGTGATTAAATAATATATAAAAGAACTTTGAATAAATATGGCCTTGCTTTCATGATTTTTGTGACCGGAAGTAGAGTAGAATATAAGGTTTATTAATCATTAATGTTGTTTTATTGTTCACCTGTTTAAGTTCCAAATTTTTGTGTTATTACAGTCAGGTAAATATAAATACTAAACGTAGGGTAAGCTTAAAAAATGTTCCACTTATAAAAGTTAATAGTATAAAGTGTTAGTGTTGTTTCAAGATAACTAACAAAGTGTAGCTCAAACAGATTTAGATAGTAAAATGCACGAGTAACAAAAGTATTTCTTTTTGTTGTTATCACACCGTGGACTTTTGTATAGGACGAGACAACATGTTGCCAGGTCAGGCCGACATTCAAGGCGAAAACCACTAACAGATGGTATCGATCCTCAAAATTACTCTGTTATCTACCATTTTCTCTATGTGCCTTTATAAAAGATTGTGTCTTCGTCTCTTACATTACCTAATGATTTCCCCGAGTTGATCAACAGAATTGAAGAGGCTATAGCATTCATTACTCAGTAATTGTTAGCCAAAGTGTGGGAAGAATTTTATATTAAGTTGGATGGGTGCCTTATAACTATATTGGTGCGCAAATTGAACACTTGTGAGAAAAACGTGGTTAGTTTACGTTCAATTTATGCATGATTTGTTGAAAAAAGTCTGAATTAAACAGTTGTAATATAAGCCTACTATTAAAACTGGAATTTTCTTTTGTGGAAACCCCGTGTATTTACTCAAACGCAATTTACTATAATCGTCTTATATTCCATTTAAATGCATGTCGGATACAATTATGGGTGTATGTTCTGAACTGGTGTTCACCTGTCTCAATGCCTTTGCGCAGAATTACCTTGTGGAACAGTAAAAAGTGATTTGAATCCACGTCAGGCTTACTAGTGGAATGTGAGAAATTGTCGGGTGTTCAAGTTGTTACCGCAATCATGTCCGATGGTTGAGTCCCGGTGTGAATATTCTTGAAGCTCGTCTGCTCCCTTGTCCATCACACTCAAAGAAGACGTTGACCATTACCTTGCATTCCTATAAACTTGCATGGGCAACAAAGAATGTCTCCATAGTTGTTCGATATTTTTCAGCAATCATAAATTCCGTTTATTACCACCCAATGATATTTTGATGAACAGAATAGCTCCGATGAATGTGGATGATACTTTGAAACATTACTTGCATACCCTCATACGTCAATAAAGTCACGTCCGTTCTCACATCGACGTGTGAAGGAAGTTACGAAAATTAAGGAATAGTCTGGTTTAAAATTAATACTACGAAATCAGAAAGTCTTCTTCATGTGCATGAGAGTTGAATGTTCAGCTAGATTCCAGAATCTTTTCGAACAAACAGTTATTTATAAAATTCCTGTTGTATGAATAAAATCTTAGCTAAGTCACTGGTAAAGTAATTTCATCTTATTTTTGGAACTATACAGAATCGTTATCAAAAAATCCACAATTTGTGAGATAATATCCCACAAGTCCATCTTGTTTATGAATCAATTCCTTATGGCCATGCTTTAGACGGGAGTTGGCTTGTGGAGGTTGGAAATGGAGTAGGTCAAGGTTGGCTTTGGGGGTGGTTTTCTCCACATATCAAAAGGGGCTAATATGCGCAAGCCTGAGCGTGATGACCCATCTATAGTGTTTTTCAATAAGGGCGGGTCGATGTTCAAATGGAATAAAACAATCTGTGTGTGAGGTATTAACGAAATTCTTTTTTTATTTGAAAGAGAATACATAGGCCTTTCAATTAACGAATGAATTTCGTTTATATCTCACACACAGTTTGTTTTATTCCATTTCAACAATCGACCCACGCTTATTGAAAGCCCTTATACTAGGCTACTGTATGGATGGAAGTCAAGTCACCAACTACACCAATTGTTGGTAGACATCATTGGCGACCAATATATGGTCCAGTTTTTGGCCCATTTTGAAGGGGGCTATTATGAAAGGTATTGCTCAAATATAGTTAGAATAGTCATAACTGAGGAACTAATTACATTCTGTTAATGAAAAGTCTTCACCGAACACAGAACAAAAGAAATATTTAAGTTTGATTTAATGTTGCGCGTTTTTATTTTGTTGAATAAAAACCTGAACTTTCCGGGGAACACAAAGTTTTCAACCCAAATTCGTTTGAAAATTTACGTGAAAAATTAAATCAGATAAAGAAAAGGTTTCAATAATTAATAATAATTTCATTAGTTACAATATCTGTTTGATATAAATAAATAACAAATCAGCCTATAAATCAGTAAGAAAATATAAGCTTTATTAACACGTAGAACTTTGAATTCGCCAGATGATGTTCCAAATTTAGGATCAAAACGTCGGGTAATAGCTTATGTTAATAAAGTTTATATTAGGATTGTTCTGACTTGTACGCTGATTTACTATTTACGTTTCTATATCTTTAAAATATATTAGGATTTTATGTAATGTGGTGACTGACCCCTACATTGAACGGGTAAAGCAAAAATAATTAAGTTTTTGTTATTTGCGTACAGCAGGACGAAAAACGAGGGTGGTTTAGTGAGGCCGAATAGGCGGGAAACGTCGCCGTTTACAACATTATTTATTGCCTGGAGTGTATTGTATTCCACACTTGGTCCCGGGAGCTGTCCCGAGAAAGGCGGGACGGGAGAGAGAGTGGCTGAAGAAGCAACATGCGTAAAACTTAAGTTCGGCATGTTATGAGAAAGAAGATTCATTTCATGGGAGTACGGAAAACAAATAGATAACATTTGATGGAGATTTAATATAAAGAAGAGGCGCTAGAGGAGACGTGTCCAGCAAAGGAACATCCGGCAACGGCAAACCAGGAACGTCACCACGCAGAACATCTGGTAACGGCATTTTTACCCGGCTTTCCACTTAAACCATTCTCGTTGATTCGCGATTGTTTAAATTTCAATTATATCGTTCGTCACCCGCGTTCCCGAGAGCAGCCTTTTAGAAGCTGCATAGATTCTTTTTGCTTTACCGACTGAGCCAATTTGATTATACATTTTACTCGTAAATTTATATTTTTATTAAAACTTAATTTGAGTTATATTTCTTTTGGAAATTTTATTATGTAATATCATCATAATTAAATTGAATATATTCAAATTAAATATACTCTTTTTATTATTTAATAATTCCTTGTTTTAATAATATTTTTGTGGTGTAAACGAAGACCAAACACCACAGTAATAGCCCCACGTTGTTGTGAGACAAATTGTAAATAACATATTTGAACACTGTGTGGTGTGCGTTTGCACCCCACACCTATATTTATATATTAAAAGAACAATTTCCCCTTTTATTTTATTAATTTTGTATATAGATATAAATTAGGAAGGGGTCTGGGATGCTTGCCAGACCAACGATAAGCAAGTAAGATCGCGTTTGATTGGTATTAAATTAAAATCTAATTGACTATATCGAAAGCCAGGAAAGAGAAACACAAATCTGTACCATTTCGGAAATGGCAGGTCAGTCCTTGGGACAAAGGCCTGTGTTAGCGACTCACAAACATCCGTTTGCTACAATAAAGATCAGGCCATCCCCGGAATTATAAAGGAACGGATGTCGACCTGCTTGTTGAGCCATCACACACCCCGCCAAGCAGAAAAGGCGGGGCATGAATTTATTTAAGACTATGAAAGTCAGATTTTTGGCTACCTTGCTCTACCTTCCACATCTCCCTTTTCAAGTCCCTTCCTATGCTATTAAAGGGGAGTTGCCTGCTTCAGGATCACCCTCGTGTATCCTGTTACCCGCCAAAAAAAGATTTTGGGGAGAGAGATTGGAGAATGAATTAGAGAGAATACATTCCGTTTTGAGAGAGATTGGAGAATGGACTAGAGAGAATACATTTCGTTTGGAGGAGATTTTTAGAGAGTGGACTAGAGACGACATCACGTTATTGAGGAGTAGTGGACGTCAACAGGAGAAATAAATGCTGCTTCAATAGCAGATAGCACGAGAATTGACGCTGAGAACCACTGAGGCAACCTGACCGATGAAGAGATGCAGAATCATCACCAGATCCTAATCTACAAGTCGTTGATGTACACGATTGTTTCTCGCCCCTGGCTTGAATGAGTACTTTAAAATTTTCGATTCCCAGTTTTTGTTTAAACCCACATATGCCCATTATACTCTTGCTCTCCGGTGAGTTTTAGTAAGCAGCCAGCCCTAAAGTTAAATAATGTATATATGATTAACATTTAATTTAATAAAATTGTTCACGTTTATATAAAACCGCAATTTATCATTAATAATCAAATAATCACCCTGTCACCACAACTTCTTACACTAATTAGTTTTGCTTAACAGTTCGTGAATAGCTGAACCAAATTAAAACCAATAATTATTTAATTTTATTTAATATTATTGATTTTGGGAAGGATTCTGCTAAACCGACGGCTTTTAAGATTAATATTATTTATGAACTGACAACAAAATCACCAAAATAGGATCCAATTCGTATTCTTGAAATGACGAAATGATTTTAGGCAAAGAATTTAAAGTTTAAACGGATTTTTTAAAATTTATCCGAGTAAATAAATTTGAATTACCTAGAAGACCCGAAGTTATTGCTATAATAGTGAAAGTGGTGCAATCTTCACAGTGATTAAAAATTCGGGAAGTGTCTCCTGAATAGAATAACCAGCACAAACGTCCAGGGTGTTCATAAGATGATCAGTTACCACGCAACAACACCAAATATAAAAGATTTGACTCATTCAGACTATTTGTTTCTTACTTTCTGATTTGGTTACCTCATTGTTTACGAATGAATACCCTTTCTTCTTCACAATTCCTTCTTGTTTCCCATCAGTTTTCTGTTTCTGTCTGACTCCCTTCTGTGTCCATAATTGCCTCGATTCTCTCCATAATTTTCTATGGGGTTCCGCCGGTCTAGCCCTTCTTCATTTTTCCTTAGTCGTATACTTTCATGTTCTCCCTCGTGTTGTCTCTCACCATCGTTCGTCGTTATTCTCAGGCTCCATTACAATACCCGGTTGCATTTCTCTAAAAAGGTCACCGCTGTTGCTATTGTCTTGCAATTTGCAGCGAAAATGATTTCCTATGCCCACTAAAATTTCCTCTTTCAATTGGTTCGTCAAATACTTGTTTTGAGAGGCCCATTTCAAAAAAGGTTGTGTCATAGGAACACCTTGATTTCCTTTATGCCTGTTGTCTTAAAATCCATAAAGTACAACACACTGCTGTGATCCTACCCAAAAATCTTCATAAACACATCTCTCCTGTTCCTAACCATCCGTATGCTTCATCATTCCTTCTATCTGGTTTTCCATTTTTCATCAAGAGATTGGAAACTATTATTTATTTAAATCTCGGGTTTAATTATTTTAATAAGCAGCAGTATTCTTCAAATTAATTTATGAATTTCTGAGGAATTACTCCTTCTTCGAATTTCGGGTATGTCACATCCATTCCCGCTATATCACTTGACGTATTAGCTGCTCGTCTCCCTGCATCCATTTCATTTTACACTTAGTTGCTTTTCTCCCTTACTCCAGCTTCCTACTCTTCTTTCACCTTCACTCGCTTGTTACTGCACTCTTTCCTACTCGATGATGATTCACTACCTCGCCTTCCAATGACACTCTTTTGCTGGATGTCTTGTTTACCCGGGATCCGTATCACGCACTGCGTTTTAGAAATGGGAAAACATATAACGTTGATGTCCGATGCATTGAGTCTATAAGAAATGCACTTTGCTGAAAACTTGAATTTTGCTCGATTTAGCAGTTCGTTCAATGATTTAAGTAAAAACTTTAATTTTGAGCTGCGCGATTTGTCTGCAATTAGGTGTCATGACCCACTCCGTCCACACTTCAGACAAAATGAAATTGAATTCAATAATTATATCATTTCACCAAAATATATTTATGCACATTATGATAGATCTGTTTGAATAAAATCCTGGTCTATGTATCTATTTAAATTTACAACATACAAAAACACGCCATCTACTGTCCTAACAATAGTAAAAAAAATGTTGTCGTTGTTGTAATCAGTCCTAAGACTGAAGATCGAAGGTTTTCCCGGTGCCTCTGCTGAAGAAACAGTTCTTGGGTCTCCACACGCAACGTTTCGACGATTGTAAGCTCCGCCGTCAAGACTTCGCCTGGAAGATAGCGAAGGAGCTTAAAGGGTTTGTAAACGAGCAACTTTTTACGGCAATATGTGGTCGGCAATCATGGCCAGGCAATATTGCCTAAAATCCAGCAATATATCAGTATTGCTGAGTAATATTGCCCGTATTGCAACCACTTGCCGGGGTGTTGCCGGTGAGTTCGGTCCTGTATCGAAAATATGCAATATTGCCCAGCAATACTAGTCCCCAGCCCTTACCTGAGGTCTCTGTGGCCAGTCACCTGAGTTAATAATTAATATAAGATGTGGTTAGCGTCGTGTTTCGTATAAATGCTATTCATTATTCCAATCATGGATTCGCCAAACGAATTCTTTTTTGCATTTATCGATGCAGTTCACAGAAATTCATCAATTTGAGACGTGGGTCATTAGAGAATACCAAGTAAAAAAAGTAGATGTTTGGCAAACAATAGCCAATAAATTTTACAACTTGTGAAACCTATATATTGGTCATTTATTGAAAAGTAACAAAAAAATAATTTTGAATTTTAAAAATAATTTTTCAGCAAATAAAGAGGTCTAGCCTGTAATTAAATAAATTCAATTAATCCTTCCTTTAAAACTACGCATACTTCAATCGAACAGTCGGACACAATAAATACGTCAAAGATGTATAGGGCATTCCAGTCAAAATAATTTTTGGATAATTGCCAATCTCGTATAGATCGGTGTTGTATTCCCCATCACTGTATCCTTTTTCCCTACAATGACCTCTATTTTTGAAGGAAATATTCAGTGTCCCTTTGACATAGAAGGCGACGTTTTTGAATAAATAATCAAGAATCAGTTCGTTGCTTAGATTGTGAATTGTTCATTTAAAAAAGGTATAAACCAGGTTTTCATTTTCTTTAGTTTATCACCATTAAACGATGCGCTAATAAGAACTTTATTTTCGGCCATATTGCTGTACTACGTGTAAGCGGGTTACAATGTGGCCGCAATATTGCCGGGATATACATTGCAACACATTGCCGACAATATTGCCGGGCCATAATTTATAGAAATATTGCCGGCAATGTGAAAATTTTGTTGTTCGTTTACGAGCTCCTTTACGGTCGTCGAAACGTTGCGTGTTAATCGCTGTGTTACCCGTGAGCAAAACCCGAGAACTAATTCTTCGAGTTCTAAGACTAGTCTGATGCTAGCCTTTTCATTTTCACGTAGCTACCACATCCTCCCTAATCTACTAAGCGCGTTCCATTCTTGGCCTCCCTCTTCTGTGATTATTCCCCTCTAATGCTAATTTTACAAGACCCTCTGGTCAAAGTCCTCCATATTGTTCTCTCTCCCCTATTCTGCTTAGAACTTCCTGGTTATTAATTAAATCTGATTTTCACCATTCTTCTGTAGCATCACATTTCGAAATCTTCTACTCTTTTTCTGTATGCAACTCCTATCGTCCACATTTCGCATCCCATATAACGCCACGCTCCATACGAACATTTTAAATAATTATTTCCTTTTATTCATACTTATATTAACCGTAAATGAATAACTCTTTTTTGCGAAAGCCTTTCTTACCTGCCTATCCTACTCTTTATGTATACTATAGTTATTATGCTGCCAAAGTAGCAGAATTCCTTAACTTCCTTTAAAATATCCCTTCCAAATCTAACACCCTTTGTTATTCCACTGTTTGCCATACTACACTCCATCACCTTAATTTTCCTTATATTAATCCTCATGTTGTACTCTTCCTTCACGATCAAGTTGATGACATTTATTATGGTTTCCAAATCTTCTTCTGACCCCCCCCCCCCTAATACTACAATATTATCAGCAAACCTTGGGGATTTTCTTTCTTCTCCTTCCAGTTTGATTCCATTTCCACATTCATTTTTACCTTTCTTCATCGCCTGTTCTATATATAATTTATAGAGCATGGGCAACAGACTGTATCCTTCATCGCTCAGCTCTGTCGGACAAGCGTCGCCTTGCTCTTCACCAGATAAGTATTCACAATACCGGGATAATTTTATGCAATTGCCTTCCTACAGAGATTAAAAACAATAAGTACAAAAGTTTCGTGTATCAGTGTAAAACTATTCTATTCAATGGCGCGTTTTACTCTGTACAGGATTTTCCTAATCGTCCCACTGTTCCTGCAAAAGTGTTGAATGTGTTGCCTTGTAAAATCACCAACTACAATGATGGACTGTTTTTTCTGCTCTTTTGTTTGTTTGTTTCATATATTGCCTGTAGCTACTACGAAAGGCCAGATTCCTGGTCGCGCAGCTCCCAAGTATTGTGTGTGTTTGTTTCTCTCAGTGTGTGTGCGTATAGCGTTTTGAATGACTTTGGACTATATACTTTTTATTTTATTTATTTGAAGATTATTTGTAATTAATTATGTACCTTATTTTGTTCTTAAAATTATTTGTTATTTGTAATGTATGACGTATCCTATTTCCTCAATCGAGGATTAATGGAAACAACAATAAATCTAAATCCTTGTCTTACTCCTTTCTTGATTTCTGCTTTCTTTTCTTGTCCTTCAATTCAATAATGTATAATGGAAACAGAAAATACTTAATTGAAAATCATTAAAGTTAAATTAAAGAAACGGTCATGAACGGAAGATATTATTGGTTTGAATGCTTTTAGTATAACGTATATTTTTTACGAAGATTGTTGTGAAGAATATACTAATATCGGTTTCCATCCATCTACTTATCTACATTTGAACTTGAATATCCTAACCCATTTTCTTGTTGCTACTAGCATCTCATAAGATAGTTTAACTTACTCCATTACCATACACTTTTTGAGAAGAAATTACGTGAATGTCAGTTGTAGCCAATTTACAATGATAAGTTCGCTTACGTAGTCACCGGACAGTTCTATTCGTTTTTCGTATTTGAAACTGTTTCCCTCACTATTATTTATTTGATACTGATAAAGTGTGTCCATTATTTGTTGGAAATATTATGAGATTGCCGGATGTGTCTATAAAATTATTGAGGAAATGAGAGAATTGATAATAGGGAGTGAAAAATTTCGGACAGTGTCCTCTTTATACTTTTTGTGAAGGAGTTGCTAATTTCTTCACAGGTAAAAACAAAACGATTTTGTTGAAATGCCCAAATTTTATTTTATAGACAATGGGAAACATAACAAATATATATATATATATCAGTGGAATCCACATCGGTAAAAGGACAATAGGTCAAAAATATAGGATAACGTAACGCTGGTCGAGGAGCATCCTCGCATTGATGTGTTTGCATAAACGAAGATGCCTAAAGCTCATACTCTGCCATTTAAACAACTTTTTTTTTCCTTGGCTCGTGGGGGATTGGGCGTTCCATAATGACTGCCGGACTGTCATTTCCCATTACACCTTCCGGACTGGTGGTCAGCGTATCGATTCTTCTATAATCCTAACCCCAGTTCTTTTGAGCATGACGAGCACAAACGTCCATGCACATGCAGGAATTCAAGCCCGGGACTTCTGCAATGTGAGTTGCTGATGCCACAGCTATATCCAAAAGTAATTCCAATGATAATTACATCATTCGGATACAGAGAATTGCGTTCCTCCGAAAATCCGAAGTATATTAATCGCTGACTCCCGCATCACCGTACAGTTAGCTAATATCTATGCAAACACGTATTGAGGGCAATGAACAATAAAAATGTGCCACAGTATTTTTTATTTAAATTATAGTCGCGTCAACAGTGGACGTTCTTCGCCCATATTAGCCGGGATCTAGTAGATGTTGATTTGTTGGTTCTTTTTATCTCCCAAAGAAGGTTCCCGATTTCATTGATGCAACCACTTCTACACCATTGATTGAGTTGATCACCATTAGAGAGTCGGTCAAAATCAACGTGAAATCGGATGGGTGGTCTTTGCAATATTGTCATTAAATCAATATAAAATTATAAATATGGATTTATAAAAAAATTATCAGAACATTTTAAATACGAAATAAAATTATTAAAAACACTTTTCTCTGAATTGTTGCTTATAAAAATCAATCTTAATTTCACTAATACCAAAGAAAAAAATATTTTCCTTGACGTCATCTATTTTTACTATTGTTTTAACTTTGTTTTTTATATTTTTGTTACTCCTATTTTCTTTATAAGTTCAGTTCACAACGAGTTACAGACAGGTCGAACCACAACTTTAAATCTAAGAAATATTACAATTCGTCTGTAATCAAGGTCCAAATTAAATATATAATAATCATTAGATAATAAAGTTTATTATGGTGAAGTTGTAAAATGGGTTCAGTTGCTCGTATATCATTTCGTAAGATATATTACTCCGTAATGTTCACTCGTATGTTTTGCAAGTGAATAGAAACAGTGAACATAACTTCGGCCGAATTTTATCACATTAGTAAAATTGTATTTCGATTTAATAGTTATATACATCCTGTTTTGTCATCCTCTATTTATTTCGCACGTCAATGTGTGTAGTTATAATTTGAAAGCTCATGTAAAATTTAACATGTATCTCAAGTTGGGATTTTATTTTGTTAAATGTTGCAGAAAATGTTGAAATCGGATATTGGAAAACAAGACACTTTGGGTACACTTCAGCAGCGCTAGTTATGCACTCGTAGTGTGAGGACCCTGTACTAAGCGTTCACAGTATTATTCTCAGAGGAAACGGAGGCGATGCAGGAAGAAAACTAAAGCGAAGATCAGAAGATATAAAACAAAAATCTTTAATTCAAATTATCATAAGATAGAAAAGTACAGCTTTCAGTATTGACAACTAGAATACTCAGTAAATATGGCAATAATAAGGTTTAAAAGAGGAGTAATAAATTGTACATAAGAAGAAGTTAGTATATAAG
The DNA here is from genome assembly GCA_034510155.1 of Eucriotettix oculatus. Classification (NCBI taxonomy): domain Eukaryota; kingdom Metazoa; phylum Arthropoda; class Insecta; order Orthoptera; family Tetrigidae; genus Eucriotettix; species Eucriotettix oculatus. Next base: position 233,615,855 of record CM067376.1, on the reverse strand, counting down.
AAACAATCGTTATGTTATTAGATTGAGGCATGATAAAAGTAATTTCTGGAAGTTTTGGAAAGCTAAAAACGACTACGTTTTATTTACTATTAATTTAATATTATATAACATTAAGAATAACTGTATATTTAATTTTCAACAAACAATAATAATAATAATATATAACCAAAAATAAATCGTTTCTATATTATAAACCACTTTAATCCCTATACCTAAATTTCAATCAATAATTAAACTTCCATAAACGACGATAATTACTCTTGGGGTTAACCAATTAGAGCCATTAATTCGTTTGTGTACTATTCTCCCTTTGCAATGCTGTAGACATTCTACGAAGCAACGCTCACCACCACCAGAAATTCTGTTGTAGTTCACTATTATCGCCACAAAACTAAATTATTAAATCAATTTTTTTAAAAAGCACGTAATATGGCTGAAATATTTTAAACTATTTCGCCCGTCTTCAGAAATAACTGCACAAACTCAAAGGGGAGATGGAGGTGGTAAATACAAACTTTTTCCCTGTTGACATTTTTATGTGAGTCGCTTCTTTACTGCGCAATTTGAGAAAAGAAAACTAAGTAATAGAATTAGAAATGTGTGCCTTTACTTGAAATGAATCTGGGATATAATGAAGGAATTATTTATAAAAACGTCAATAATATGAATTTTTGCATTTATTTATGCCAATGTCCACTAATGGAATGACTTTGATTTGCATAGCCGGCATTTTTTAAAGATAAAAAATATATAAATACAAAGACGGCCAAAAAGTCAGCATGTAATTTATAACTATTTATTCACAGGCGACGTTGTGACTCCATTTTGAGACTTATTTATTATAAAGTTTAAAGTCCGTAAACTATGTTGTAATAAAAAATATATATTTACAAAATTTGAACAAATTAAATTTCTTACAACTAAATGCATAAGCTCCAACTTAAGGTCGTCTAAACGGGCCTTCCTAAAGAGCAGAATCACTAACACAAATCCTACTGGGAATTGTTAGTACGAGTAAATCGGCGAAAGGTTACAAACAGAGGTGTTTACCGTGTCGTCTCAGCTTGTCTGAAGCATGTCGCTGGACTCCACCTGGACTTCTTTGTTGAGTGATCAAGAGCCCTTTTGAACTCCGGACTGGATCACGCTTTCCTTCCGTCGGGATACCCTATTTTTTACTGGATAATGTTGGAGGCTAGTAAATAGGTTAAATGTGAGAGCATAAAAACGTATTTGGCGTCGGGGTCTGTGGCGGTTTAAAGGTTGATTTCAAGAAAAGTGTTATTCAATTCTTCGTTTACCCTAAATTCTGTTATATTCTAGATTAATAAATGAAGAATCCAAACAGTCATAAAGAATTATGTTTCTAATGCTCACAATCCAGTTCATTAAAATAACATAAGCAGCGCAAGTAAGGAAAATGATTGAATGTACGTATAGTATATTCTACTGTTCATGTTGAGCTATAGGGGATAGCGGGGTAGAACGGTTACTCTATTTTTTACTGGTGGAGCAATAGGTTAGTAAATAGGGGTGAACACTGTAGATAGTCAAGGAAAAAGGCCTGGCAGCCGACTGGACGAGGTTCTGACCTTGTCAATGAACTCTTGTTTTGGCGTCTCGCATCTGTGACTTTTGAATTTTTTTCAGCGTTTAGACAGAAGGTAATCTACAAAACTCCTCGCTTTTAACTCTTTAATGTTACGTATTCGTAAACTATGTGTCTTAGGCTGCATATAATATGCGTATAAGGTATAAATTGGTGAAAAACCATAAGCTGAGACTAGCGTGCGGGGCGGAACGGGATACTACTTCACAAAGAGATCTTTTTGTAAGTACACAATCTTTGCTAACATTGTCCCCCTTTTCCGATTCTCTTATTTCTTAATATATTCTTTTTGGATACAACATCCTATAAGTTATTCGTATTAGGTGAGTCTGTCAGTTTTTCCTTTTTTTTCTGGAGTAACACTTTACATTTTGCTTTATACAATAGTATGCCCCGATGTCAAACTAAGAGTGCAGTCAAAACTTGGTCAACTCGGCTGCCACTACTTCTACCTTTACCAATGATTACAGTACACCCCTATTCAATAACCTCCAGAGCTATACAAAAAAAAGTTATACCGTTCTATTCCGCTATCCTGTCCGGCCCGACTTCTCCTTGCTTTGGAGAAAGCAGATTAGCCTGTGAGGAAATTTGTTACAGTTACAGTTACGTTTTTACACAGCTTAATTGGAATACTGATCATTAATTTAAACAATTAAAAAGCTATACAGTCTGAGTTTACCTAATGAATATTTTTAGCTTACCGTTTTGTACCCCAGGTCAGAAATACCGGACCACTCACACACGATGTTGTCGATCGACTGCCTCGCTGTCGCAATTTCACCGTATGATTTTTTCTTCTAGCATCGCCCGTCAATATGTGTATGAAAATGAATAAACTCAGAGAATATCTGAATAGTGTGTGTGAGCATCCCGGCTCGTTTCTGCAACCTTGCTTCTCATTGAACACTTCCAGTATTCCCTCATTTTCACTAATCAGATCTCGAGACATAAATTATCTCCGTCAGTAAAAATGCGTCTTTCAAGCGACAAGGCAGTAATTAACTTTCGTATGAGATTTTTGTGTCCGGCACCGAACCATATTGCTTGCTTATGCTAATAAATTTTCTTATTTTAACGATACAACAAAATATTAATCAAAAATTCCTGCTAACTACATAAATTAGGAATAAATTATTGCATGGACGATACACTTATAAAGTCAAATATTCATTAAAATATGATAACAACAATTTATTCATAACCTAATATTATGATTACACTAAAACTGCTTTAACGCTCTATTTTGCAGTTTACACACACACAGTTATGCGTGTGCCAGTGTTCCTCAATTTTTGTAGGCCGTGCACCATGTCCTTTATATTAGCGACATAACTTTTGGGGTCATTTCTGCTTTTCTCATATAATATCATACCATACACGCCTCGTTTACGAAGAAAATTTGTACATTCAAGATTGCGAGCAGTCATTGTTTGACGTAGGAGGGTCACTGTTTGTTAGGCACAGCATGATAAAGCATCAGCTGTCATAGTCCCACCATTTGGAACGGAGAATTATTGCTATTAGCTTGGTGGGTTTCATTTCCTTCTTTGCAGCAAAGTGGTGCCGAGGGAGAAAGAAGAGGACGGAAGAAGCATTGTCGTAGAGAACACACTAACAGTGGACACTTGGCAATCAGGGCACCAATAACTATAATATTGTGCTGATGGAAAACATCTCCTTCGACACCAAACTCGATAGTTTACCTTTTCTTTTCATATCAGCAATTACTAAATTTTAAAATTTACCTGACGGGAGAAATGAAACCAATTTTTGTATACATCGTATCGACGATCCAAAGAAGTTTACTTTTTTCACAGTGGGATGAATGATATAGAAAGACGTAATAGAACTTATAACTCACAGTTGGTCTACAAGCTGACTTTCACACGGCAATTCCAAGAAATCTTACCGTATAATTAATATTTTTATTTATATTCATATTATATTAATATTTTCTGCTATATATTGAAATTAAATATGCACGAATATTTAAATCAAATCTCCTTTTTTTAAACCCTCAAATTTTCATTGAAATCCGTTGAACCGTTTCGACAGACACTTCAGTTTTATTTATTGGTATAGATGAAATGAAGATTAACTATTTAAGTCATCAAATACAAAGTAGCAACATATGAAAATGCCAATTTAATCAATATCCGGGATACCCAACGGGTTCCATGGAATTTTTAAAATGATCTTCAGTATTCCAGGGCTCAATGATCATTGTCTCCGTTTTAGTTTATTAACTTTTAAATAATATTATTAATAATATTGTTAGCACATATATCTTCTTTATTCATTACTATGCAAAATCAATTACAATGAAAATACATTAAACTCTTTGAATCTCACACAGTTATATTTGTGTTCCCTCCTTAGTTTATTTTGTTTATTTCCACTTTAAATAGAAATAATTTTGGATACTTTGAATATTTGATGCAACTATCTGTTGTTGAAAAGGATAGGTTTAATGTTGTTGACATTCAAATCTACACTGACCACCTTCCTTAATTTTATTTCCTATACTGCTAATTTATTCTGTTCACTTATAACAATTAGTAAATGATGTTGAATTAAATATGCAAGGCTATAATATTTTAAATAAGGAAAAATATATATTGATACGAATTAATTTGCATTTATTAACTGATATAAACAATTTATTAATCAAATTCTTTTTCTGATGCCAACTCTTTCAGGATTATAAAACTTAAAAAATTAAATTACTTACAGTCTAACATTTAAGTGCCTTCTCATAGCTGAAGATGTATAAACAAACCCCTACTCGAAATTGGCAGTACAAAGAAAATGGTAAGAATGGTTATAAACAAATTAATAATTACTTCTGTTTTGTCTGCAACTCGCCACTCGTCCTCAGATCTCGTACCCGTCCTCTCTCGAATTTCTTGTTGAAAAATGAACACCTTGCTCATTTAATCTTGTGTGTTGCCCCGATCAGGAGCAAACATTCTGCCCTGGGTCATCAAATTCAACATTACAGTCTCTCCGACTCTATGATTTTGACGAAAGATGGAGAGAGACTTTGAATGTGATTGATGGAGAATGTCCGTTTCTAATTGCAAATAGACAATTCTCAATATCCAATTTCTCAGTGCCCCAAATTCTTAACTCTAAGTTCTTAATGCTTAATTTCCAACTCCTTTGTGTCCGTAAATCAATTTGCGTCCCTTTTTAATAATTTTTCCCCGCTCCATCATTTAAATTCCTACGGTAGCGGTGACGAAATGCTCTCCAATCAAAAGTATTTACCTTTAGACTTTGGAAGGGGCCATCCACCCCATGTGCTGTGCCAATACTTGTATCTTCAACAGTAATACGTCGGCCTTCACGAATAATGTTAATGCGGGTTTCAAGCAAAGGAATTGGCACGTCAACTAGCCGAGGCTCGACCGTTTCTGAATTGTCTAACCAGTTATAAAGATTTCGCATTTCAAACTTTCACCGTACTGTAAAATCTTTTTAGAAAATATTTTACTTCAGGAAGAAAAAACCGAATCTCTCACAGTCTCTTTTCTAATTAATTACTACCCCATGAAGTCCGAATGTTGGGACGAAAGATATGTTTTGTTCATTAATAAGACTGGTAGAGTTTAAAAGTGTAGAGTCAACCAAAAATGGTCTACAAATTAACATTTTTATTATGAGTAGGAAGCTTTCGACATTGTCATTTCCAACCTTGAAAACAAGATTATGCACAGTAACCGCTATGACAATAAAGGATTGTATACTTCATTTATACATATAAATACCCCTAGAAATTATTTGTATATTTAAAAACGGTCAACGTTGACGACGTCTTGTCAACAAGTAAATGCCAACATTGTACAATTTCGTCGAAGTCGATGAAATCAAATTACATCGATCTATGATTTAATTTGTTGAATGTAATTGGTTTATGTCAATTAAAACAGAGATCGATGTAATTTGATTTTATCGACCTTGAAACAATTGTACAATGTTGGCAATTACTTATGACAAGACTTCGTCGACTTTGACCGTTTTTAAATATATACATAATTTTAAGGGGCATATTTGTTTAAATGAATTATGCAATTCCTTTATTGTCATAACCGTTACTGTGCATAATATTATTCTTAAGGTTGAAAATAACAATTTCTAAAGCTTCCTACTGATAATAAAAAAATTATTTAAAGACTGTTTTTGGTTGACTCAACACACATTTTTTTGCTTGTAATTTCATGTGTAGTACTGGATTTTAATTATGTTAAAAATACAATTTTGCTGACGTTATTGTCTTATTTATTTATACTTAAAGTTAGGTTAATATAAATTTTATAATGAAATTATTATTCACTTAGTTATAATCTGAGGATATGGAGCGACATCTTTAAGAATTTGGCGATACTACAGTATATAAATAAATGAGACTACAAAAAATATGTTTAAATTAGCTGCAGTACTGACGGTAGACAGACAAACTCATTAATGCAAATTTAAACCGTATTATTTCGCGGCATTTTATTTATAAAATTATATTTTTCTATAATTTCATTTTTAAATAAATTATAATTGGAAATAATTTCGTCGAGTTATTAATATCATCACTACATTATAGCTGAAGAGAAATATCTATGTGTCAAAATCCTATGTGTAGTACCTTATTCACGCATTGTGTTCAGTTCAGGATATGTTGTAGTTAAAGTAGTAAAAGTTAGGGATGTTAAGTACAGGGCGTGGTACAAAGACGTTGGCCCTGTCTGTAAATCCCGTTACTGAGAACGTAATGAATATTTTTGAAAATCGTTGTTGCTTTTCTCCAATGGCAACTCTTCCCTGACAACAATACTCTTCTTCTCCTGCGCACTTCACATGCCATGCTATTTCTCAGGCTACTTGTTGACGAAACATTTCTTGTGAAATACAGGAAGAAATATTACAAATGAAAGAAATTGCATGGATGTGAATACTTATTACTGAGCAGACAAAGCAACTGTTACACACAAGAAAACAAACAAAAAATTGAATATTAAAACTCCCTTCTGTAGAAACGATATTAATGATAAATTTTGACGAAAAAATATGCCATAATAAATGTAAAGTGAATACAAATCCGTCAGTGGTACGGCTTTGAAACTACATAAACGTATTACAATAAATTCATCAGTAAAATGGCTCCGTTCCTCTTCTGGATTATTGATTCGCTTCATCATTGATTTTTGATCATTGTGAAATCTTTGTAACTGCGTAATTAATGATTTTCATACGCCCTTCTTCTTATCGAATCGCTGTTTATTGCAATAAACTGAATCTTTCCGTAACCAGCCAGACCGAAAGCTTCGCCATCAGCATACAAGCGACTTGTTGCAGCACAGCTTCCAACGGCTATTTCTCACGACTGCTTACGAGCGAATCCACACGACTGACAAAAAACGCGAAACTTCTTGCTCAGCTACTCGGTCCATTGTCGGCCTTGCATTGCGTCGCTGACCTCAAAATTAAATGTTGCACAAATTACGAGAACATTACAGAACTTTTTTTTTGTTTACCTGGGCAACGTCACGAGCAAATACTGATGTGGATAAGATAAGATTCTGCACCCAAAAAGTAATCTAGTGCGGAATAAATGCAGATCTTCATATTTTCCTTGAATTTACTGGTTTAATTATCATAATGACGATATTACCGTTAAATAGAATGAATTTTAATCGCGCTTTTTACGTTACATATTTATACAAAATTAGCAAGTAAATCATAATTTCTACAAGCAGTAGTGACTCGATCTCATAGTAACACACCCAAAGGGATTTACGAGGATTCTGAATTTTGGGAATTTCTTTTACCCTTAGACTTGGCTAATATAAAAAGACACTGGACGATTCCACTTCTTACAACTTAATGTGCAAATTCAATTGATAGGCATCCTGCTAATTGTATTCGGCCAACATACAACGTCCGTACTCTCAATCATGTCTTGGGGAATCACTGCTATCTGAATTCCACACGAATGTCCTGCTCATCGAATTTTTAGATATAAGAAAAGCCATTGATAACGTAAATTGGAACTTACTACTAAGGATTTTGAAGACGACAGGAATAAAATATCGAGAAGGAAGGGTTATCCATTAGCTCTACAGAAGGCAGTTAGCAGTAATTAGAATTGAAAATCAAGAAAAGAAAGCAGACATCTAGAAATGAGTAAGATAAGGATGCAAAAATTGCCTATGTTGTATAACGTATATATGGAGCAGGTGATGAAGAAAGTAAAAACGGAATATGGAATAGGTTGCATACTGCAAAGAGAAGAAATAAAAAGCCTAAGGTTTGCTGATGATATTGTGGTATTAACGGAGTCAGAGGACTTGGATAACATGATCCTGGAGGAAGAGCACAACATTAATAGTGGGAAAACCAATGGGAAATAGTGGAATAACAAGGGTGTTAGATTGGGAAGAGAAATTTTGAAGGAAGTTAAGGAATTATGCTACTTAGGCAGCAGAATAACAAGGGATGGTAGAAGTATAGTAGACAAAGAGTAGAATGGCACAGGCAAGAGACACGAGTATCTTGTAAAATTAGCATTGGTTGGAAGTGTGTGGGGTGAGAAGAGAAGTGGGAGGCAAAGGAAGTAATACGCAGAGTAGGTAGGGAGAATATGGGATGTTGTAGTTATGAAGAAATGAAAAGGCTTGCGGAGAATGGGTTAGCATGGAGGGTTACATCTGACTATTCTAAGAAATGAATACTACAACAACAACATCCCGCTCTTGGCTGATGTTGCCCTCTATGTATCCACTACGTATTTCGGGTCCAAAAATTATCTTCAACTACTGCAGGTATGTAGGCTCCAAAATAATTTTCGATTACGAATACGAGGGTTATTTTAAAGGTAGTAATGCATTGTTATTTAAAAAAATAACACAAAATTGTTTTCCATATTGGAAATGAATCACAATACTACTCCACTTAATCAAAGCATCGTGTCTGGGTGTTATCTTTTTGTTTTGAGCCTTTCAAAATGTTTTAAACGACCCGCCCAGTGAGAAGTGTCCTCGATTCTATATCTTGTCTCCAGAATATTAGATATCTTAGATAATTTCGTAGGTTATGCTTCCCTGGCTTCAAATCTTATCTTGTGCCTACTTCTTGAGATTTACAACTTACTGTCCATACTGGTACGTGCATATGTACTCATCTCCTACAGCACATGAATTAATTCAAGAGGAATTATTTGTTTTGTAATTTTAAGAAACTCTAAAATAATAGTATTTTAAGAGTGTGAATTTCTGCTTTGGTTTCAAAGACTTTAAACTGTCCGCCTTCCAGCGCGCTCCCTCCCGTATATATCTCGACTACATTACTATAAACTTGTCTGCGCATGCGCAGTATTACCCTTTTCCCTGCTCGTCTAAGATTCAGTAATCACGAGCTACCAAACGCACAGCGCCGTCAGAGCTGACATACAGTAGCTGTAGGCAGCCTCGTCGTAATACAGCTTTAAATGTTTTTGACAAATTAATAAAAAGATTACTGTTTATGCATTTGTTATAGTTTATATCGTTTAATGAAAGTTTATTAGAAATAAAAAACGTTTAACAGGCGGCATTTCGAAGACTTTCATAATTATGAGGAAATTACCGTACGATCCTGCATACAATGTTCCCATATGTGACTTTTTCCTCAAATTTACTTTCTTTCTTTAAAATATGTAATAAGTAGAAATACTGTGGTGTTATGAATTTGCATCAATATGGTTTTATAATTTTTCAATTTTAAAATTTTTGTTTCTATTACTCTTGATGGAGACGGAATAACAAATATTGTAAATTACGGGTAGTGGAGTATTACCAGCCCTGTAGTCTTTTTTCTCCTAAAATTTGTCTTGGGGTGATGTACTCACGAGCCGCCACTGGTTATAACAATAATTTGATTATAAACCTGAAGAAGGCGCAAATATGCGCCGAAACGGAGTTTAGATAAAAATCGGTCGGAAATTATTTAATTTGTTATTTAATAGCAGACGTTAATCAAATTAATGTAACATAATGAATTAAACAGAAATGATTGGTAGTAATCATTTCAGTAACGCGCTTGTCCTTTTGCAGAGATCCCGCGAGTGTCTGCGCCGCAGCCAGTTCCGGCCAGCGACGATGGAGGAAATAGAGGTAAAATACTTTATATTCGCTGTACTGTGTGTGACACTATATTCGGTTTGCAGTTTATGTAAGTTCCATGGTTTCTGATGGAGTAGGAAAGTAGAAAAATAATTTTGGAAATCAAAAAGGAATATGATTAGGATGGAGGCGTCGAGATGGCGATCAAAAGATATGTAGAGTGAGATTATATAATGTTAAAATATGTTTATTGAGTTTTAGAAGTGAGAAAAACGTTTCTAATTTCGAAGAGTAATACAAGCATCGACGTGAAAACACAGTGCACCTCGTCTGGCTATAAACGCGTAGTCATAAATTTTGAACCTCAAAGAGATGACTATCCCATCCAAGTGATATACGTTCTGCAAAGAGAGTGATGGCGACCGAGAGGGGGGAGGGGGAGGTAAGGGCACGTGAATGATCCGGAAAATATCCGCTGAATAATACTGGAGGGTCGTAACTACTAACGTTAGGCCAACGAACCGTATAAAAGGCAAACTTTCATAAGCGCCAATTTGTCAGAAACGCTAATGCTTCTACGTGAAACTACTGCCTTTCTTATTGTGAATATTATGGGAATAAGTATTTTTCTTCCGTGTTGAAGTTGCTATATATTTCATTTTTTTGTGAAATAAATTGGCAGTTGTGTCTACTATCCTACTCTAGGGAAAGGACCCTGGTATATAGTTATACCATATATAGTTATAGTTATATAGTTAAATATTTTTATGAGGATGAAAATGTGATTTCAATGTAGTTTTATTCCACGTTTCCAAGGCATGTATCCCTGCACATTATTCACAAACGTACCTCTTGAGACAGTAGAAATACTTAAAAATAATAGATTTACTTCCATATTTATAAGGTTCATTTGTTTGGAAGATAAATTTAGCATTTGCCGTTTAATTATGATTCACGTTTTTAAAATAAGAACCTGGGAGCTAATTGAATTGGGATCCTGCATCAAGCGCATTACTCGTTTAATGCCTGGTGATAGTTATTTTCTTTCATATCCATTAAGAGACGAATATATCTTCCGAGACATTGCATATTCCATTCAGGTACAGACAATATCAGACAGTATTCTACATTTAAAGGCTTAATTTTACGACTGATTTATGTAATAAAATTGAAGTGACTGTCTGTATGTTTCTCTCTAATAGACTCCAAAACGGCTCAACGAATTTTAATGAAAATTTGAGGGTTTATAAACAGGAAATTTAACTTACGTATTCGAGCCTGTTTAATTTAGATACATTGAAGAAGATATTAATATAATATAAATATATTAATGTAAAAAAATTCTACGAAAAAGGTTTATTTTTTCAACCGCGCGTTAAAAACTCCAAGTTGAATGCGGGTTGCCTATACTTTAGATCTGTTTATGCTCCGAAACAGCTTAACGGATTTTAATATAAATTTGATGAATTTAAACTTGAATTTTAACTTAAATTTTCGTGTATGTTTTATTTCGATACCTTGCAGAGTTCAGAAGATATTAATGTAAATATATATCAATCCAACGAATTGCCACGTGAAAGCCGACGTGAAAATCAACCCCGTGTTATAATTTCTATAATTGGTTCCCATACCATTCATCCCACTTACTGTCATATTATAAATGTAATTTTGGCAGATAGCTAACTCCCTGAGAAATAATAAACTTATTTGGATCGTCGATACGATGTATACTTAAATTAGTTTCATTTGGAGCGTCAGGAAAATTTTAAAATTTAGTAATTTTCTTATTTTTATGGGCTCCAAAACGTATAGTTCAAAACCAACTTCGAGTTATAAGGTTTGCCCTGAAGCGATCATAAAAGAAATGATACCGTACTTTTCATATATTCTATGAATTCATTTTTATCAAAATTCTGTACCTGTTGTTTCGTTTTTATGGGAAAATAAAAATACCTACTTCCGCGCGAGCGAAGTCGCGGGCATAGCTAGTAATTAAATAAAATTTTATGACTAGATTCTGACTTCAGGAGAAGTTTAAAATGAGAAATTTGTGGTGCTTCTAAATATAATGTAATTGATAGCGTAATTAGGATAAAAAGCTGAAAACGGTACCCAAACGTTGTTCTTTTTGATTATGAAAAAAATATTGTCTGAATCAGGTCATAAAATTTTATTTATGTACTGTACAATCGTTTCCTTGGTAAATTTTACTTAAAATAATTCAATTTACGTTTTTAAAGTGAAATTGTATATTTTTTGTCCCAATAACAATTACTGCCTGAACTTCAGTAGCTTGTCTTGTTCCTTATTTCCTATTCCACTATTTTTTCATTTTACCCTTTATCTCTCCTTTCTTGCGGTTTTTAACGTCCATGCATATTTCACTTGATTTTTGATACCTAAAATTCTTTTAATTATTCATTTATTATCCAGGTCTCATATAAGGAAGTAAATTAGTAATGAGTTGTTATTATTATTTTCTGAACCACTAATGTGCCGTATAGTATTACTTTAGTTACATAAGACGTAACTCTTCTAAACTTTTTATCCTCTTCTCAGTGAATATTTGCACGTTTACGTTGCAGTTTTGTTTTCCGTTCTAGTGTATTATTTTATAAAGAATATTATTCTTTTATAGCACATCGAATAATATTGTAGTTCCAACTTTCATGAATAGTACAATATACAAAATGTACATTCAATTATTTACCTTACTTACTTATTTTATTTTAACAGACTGTATTGGGAGATTAGAAACATACTTTTCTATGAATATTTGGATTCTTCATTTATTAACCTACAATATAATTGAAAAGAATTTAGGGTAACCGAAGACTTTAATAACACTTTTCTTGTTGATAAACCTTTACCCGCCACATACCCCGACGCCAAATGTTTTTATTCCCTCATATTTCACCTATAAAACGTAAAATTCTAACTAGAAACATGTTTTTCATGGAATTAGCTTTAATGACAATTACGGTGACGTAACTTTTTTGTTACTATGAAATAAAAGTAGCACAAAAATATTTATGAAGAAAAATACTGCAACAATGTTTAATTTGTGTAAATTAGAAAAGTCAGTCAAAGTAATATATTTTAGATTCTAGAAAAAGGTGAATATATATTTTTTAAGGAAAACCAAATAGACGCACAAATGCACAACACTTCACTATTTCTGTTTGGGCGTTAAAAATGGTAATTTTATGGTAGGATTAGCTCATTAAAGGAGTTTCAGTTCAACACTGGTGCAACAGCTGACTTCTCAATTATCGACAATTGAGACCATTCCTGATTTTTAAAAATGTCTAAATTAGAGGCACAATAATCCGGAATAAGATGTGACGGAGGGTACAAATAACTCATTTAAATCCGAACTAGATGAAACGAAATGTCAAAGGACGAGAAAATTCTATAATTTGTAAATATTTTTTTATAAATATGATTTTTCACAATATTCATTGAAATTAATTCTCAACAGTATCATTTTAATATAACAAATATTTCCGAGGGAAGTCATGAAACCATATAAGTTATGTTATTTTGCATATTATACATTTAAAAAAAGGTGTTGCGGGCTTGGACTTCATGGATGTTATTTAAAAAAAATTCCTTACAAACGACAGTTTGAGTAAAAATAATTTATGTATAGGGTTTAAAACGTAATTTAACTCCATAAAATTAGACTTAAAATATTTAATCAGACACGTCGATGAAAAATACATTTATAATCCTTTAGCATCACGCGTGACATGCAACTGGAAAACAGAATTTGTAATTACAATCTTAGAATATTTTATTCCAGTTTTCAGTTCACTTTTCATGTATTTACATGTATGTAATCTACCGCATGCAGCTTTGTGTAAAAACATTGTTTATGTTGTGTATAACGTGCAAGGCCATCCTACTTCCTTTTATGCAGTGGATATTATCTCTATATTTATTTTATTCCTTTTATAAGAACTGGGTACATCATTGTCCCTTGAAATTATCATCTAATTTTTTGTTAGTACATTTAAATTTACTAAATTATTTGGATCATAGCTGCCATCTAGTCGCAATCAGTTACATTAAATCTGTAATAAGACGTATGAGCAATTCATTTCCCTTCAATTTATATAGTATATCGGCATATTTCTTTCATTCATCGCACCATGTTCATCCCTAATGGATTTGCTCTAACTAACATTACTTTTCTGTATGTAAATGCTACAATATTTTGCCAATCGACATTTTTCTTGCATTATTTTGTGTGTTGAGGCAGTGGAATTGTTTTAACACGTGCTAGTAGAATATTTTCCCAAGGTAATGTTAAGCTTGACCTACATGTATTTTGTGAACTATATACTCATAGACATTATCATTAAACCCATCTTTCTTACTACAATATATATTTCATAAACTTACTAACCGATCTGCAAATTTCATTGCTCTAGGAACATTATCTATTTATAAATCAATTGTTGTAGTATTCAGGCCTAAGACTGGTCAGATGCAACCCTCAATGATAATTTATCTTGCGCAAGCCTTTTCATTTTCGCATATCTATTACATCTCACATCTTCTCTAATTTTCTTAGCGTATTCCATCATTGGCCTCCCTTTTCTGTTCTTCCCCAAACACTTCCCTCTAATGTCTTCTCTTGGTCAACGTCCTCCATATTGTTCGCTCTTCCCCTATTCTGTTTAGAACTTCCTCGTAAGTGATTCTATCCACCACATTTCAAAGGCTTCTATTCTTTCCCTTTCCGCAACTCCTATCGTCCACGTTCGCACCCATATAACGTCCATACGAACATTTTTAGCAACGATTTCCTAATATTCAATATTATCCGTAAGTAAATTCTTCTTTTTCGCGAAAGTCTTCCTTGCCTGTGCTATCCTACTCTTTATGTCCACTATACTTCTATCGTCCCTAGTTATTACGCTTCCCAAGTAGCAGAATTCCTTAACTTCCGTCAAAATATCCGTTCCCAATCTGTTTCCCAAAATACACTCCTTTACCTTGGTTTTCCCTCTATTAATCTTCATTTTGAAGTCTTTCTCAGGGCCACGTTCATGCTACTTACTATGGTTTCCGAGTCTTCTTCTTACTCCCCTAATACTATAATATCGTCGGAAAAGCTTAAGATTTTTATTTCTTCTCCTTGCAGTAGGATTCCTCTTCCATTTTCAGTTTTAACTTTCTTCATCGCCTGTTCTGTATATAAGTTTAACAGCATAGGCGAGAGACTATCATTATCTTAAATCCTTTCTTGATTACAGTTTTCTTTTCTTGATCTATTCTAATTACTGCTGCCTGTCTTCTGTAGAAGTTGTGTATAATCTTCGTTTCTCTATATTTTATTCCAGTACAACAGACGAATCATTTAGAAATAAATTTTAATAAAATATTTATAAATAATAAATATATATATAAATATAAATTGAAGTATGTGAAGTTCCTTTTTTTCAGAAATAATAAATTGCTTTTTATAGGTTACATATTTCTGAAAACATACTGCATTAACTTATTGACTAGTTTTAATAATTAGGATATTTATAATGTTTTTAAATCTAGCAATTTAGTTTCCAAATCGAAACGTTTTCTAAAAGCTCGAATTATGAATATAGAAACAATTATAAATTCAACGCTCAACATTATTCAGCTGTTAATGTGGAGAATGATACTACTAATTGAAATATAAGTTATGATTCCTTGTTATTGTAAATTATTTTTATCATTCAACGTCAAAACATTACATTGTTAATTTTAAATATTAACAATACACTGTGAACAGATTGTTCCTTGTATAACAGTTATTTCGGCTGAAATGTCTGAGCAATGAGCTTAGAAATTTCCTCTTTTAAATAATTTTACTTTAGGTTCCAAAACCTTTTCGTATCTCTGTTTTCAAAATACATTTTTTGTAAAAGTTTGCTTTCTTTAAAATTCTAAATTTATAAAAATAACTCATAATTGCATCTGAAGAAGATCCAAGATGTACTTATTTTATTGAAGTATTATAATTTTTTATTTTATGAAAATTTACTTATGACTATTTTTCCTGATGTATTCATTCAGTTCAATGACTTCAGATAAATGTAATTATTAATATCTTTTATTTTTTCCGCATGATAACAGAATCAAGTTAGCATCGTGGTAACACTGAATTGACCAGATTTGAGATTCTTCTACTATATTTTCAAATATTTTTTTTAAATACTGTATTTTCTCTTCCAAACAAAATCTGATTGCTGGTATGAAAACTTTAAGGAAAAAACCATTTAAAACATGCTGATATATATCTAGGAAAATCTCAACGGAACTTTTTCCACATAAACTAGGGAAAGACTCGCGAAAATTACCGATATTACTGTCCAATCAATATTTTTAGATATTTTTTAGATGAATTAAGACACGCTGTTTAGGTACGATTTGAACGACTACTCCATTAAACGGAGAGAGAAGGGGTTATTATAAAATTGTACAATTAAGCAAATTCATGTCGAATCAACAATTTTTGTGAGCACTAAGATGAACAGATACTCAAGATGTGGGTTAAGGCCAAGTTCAGTTACCAAATTGCAAAATTTCTGTACTGCTTAGCGTGTTTTGTACAAAACGTTTCAGATTGCGATAATGGTATAAATCTATTTCGACAATTACGTTTTTCAATATATACGCTAAGTATTATATTATAATTCGAAAATAGTATCATTATCAATATTACAGACAAAATAGAAGTTTAATTCAAGTCATTTTGGATTCCCCAGTTACACAAAGTTATTCAGAATTCCCCCCTCCCCCACCCCCAAGGGTTGATTGCGGAGCTCACCTTTCGGAATATCTCGTACTCTTTCTGTTTTTTACAATGTTTTAATTGTAGAGCCACCTTCATATATTTTAGGAGATAGAAGAACTAGGGAATACGGTAACAGTTGTCCGTTGGTCTCAGAGGATCAGTCGGCCAACTACCTCCTAAAACTTGTGGAGATACAGAGAAGGGAATGCTGCGACCTTACAGCAAACTCATCTTTCGTCATTCGTAAGGGTTGCGAATAGTACCAAAAATATATAAACCAACTCATAAACAAGTAAATAATTCATTACGCTCATATCTTTAAGAAGTGTAAAATTGTATAAAATATTCCCAGACGCGGGCGGCGTGTGGTAAAATATTAAATTGCATAAAAGATCCGTAACGAGTGTCGCATCTTAGTTACCGTCACAATATTTCTTAGCAGGCTACATGAGGGTGATCCTGAAACGCAACTCCCCTTTAATATCATAGGAAGGGAATTTAAAATGGGGGGGGGGAGTGGAAGGTAGATCACGGTAGCAAAGGATTGACTATGGTTCCTGGGCTATAGTTTAAGGGTCTTACCCAGTGTTTCACCGAAATGAGATGCTGGGAAAACCCTAGAAAACCTGCATCAGGTAGGTATTATTTTCACGCCCTTCCGAATGGCAGGAGATGAGTTTGCTATGGGGTCGCAGAATTCCCTTCTCCGTATCTCCACTAGTTTTGGGAGGCAGTTGGCAGACTGATCCAATGGGATCAGCGGACAACTTTTGTCGTATTCCCAACGTATTCAACCCCAGTACATACACCTCCTAAAATAGGTGAAGGTGCCTCGTCATATGAGAACCTTGAGAAGACCTGAGAGAGTACGAGGCATTCCCAGCAGTCAGGTGAGCCCCGCAGTCAATCCGAGGAGGAAACTCCCACAGGCATCTCATCTCATTTCTCAATCTAAATCGCTTTGCATAAATACTCACAAATACATTTTCATTTCAGTCTTCTATTCACTAGTCTCGTGACGATTATTACATCATATACTCGACTAAGTAACAGATCAATAAGGTGTAGTAACCTTAATCTCCGTTACGAGAAAAGAGGGATACTGAAAACATAGTAAGTAAAGTATGACATAGTGTACTTGCTGACTAGCTGCGAGTCGCTGTCTGCGCTCATAGGGAGAGAAACAAACGATTTATCTTCAGGAAGGACGCTAGTGATGTTGTGATATACAATTAGTTCGCCCGACTTTCTAAGGTCTACTTCAATGGAAAGGTGTGATTTGTCACAATAATTGACAGCTCTAGAAAGTAAAGAATTAAATTTTACTTTGAGATGAGCCATATATCGAAGAAATTTATTACGTCTAATAAACTAGTGCGCATAATTGTCATCTATGTAAATGAATACAAACGTTTTTATTAGATAGAAGAATATGAATGAGAATGCATTATATATACAATTGTATTCTGTAATTTTAATGATAAAAGTTCCAACGGTTGCGTACTGAATATATATTAAATATTTACAGTCTTTTACTTTTAATACTTATTGGCTTTTAATAAAATGTTAAAAATAAGAGAAACATTAGTAGAAGAAAGAGAAAGTAAGATAATTCAACATTATGCATGCGCAAATGATTATTCATGACAATGCATATTACTTAACTTACCGAAACACGAGTTCCGACTGTAATTCGGAACATAAAGCAACATTTTTACAATAATTTTAAACCATTTCTACGTATATAGTAATAAACATCTTGCTCCCACACCACCAATTTCAATGTAAATTAGTCGCCTGCAACTCGATCCATTAAAATATTATGTTGTAAATAATTATTTGTGTATTAATGGCGAGGCAGCATTGGACTTCAATGTTTTGTAGCCTTCACGGTGCTTCGGTTTATGGATTTACGTTTGGCAAAGGTTAGAATTTCTCTTATAAAGAATTTTTCGACAAAATTTTTAGTCCCACGAATTTATGTTAACAATGCATCGTAGCATTACGCGCCACATATTAAATTAATCTGTATAGTAAACAAGGCGTTACACACTTTTATCAGTCGTAATGTTAATTTTCATCTTACTTGACTTTGTCACGTTTTTACCCCAGATTGTTCTTAGGTATTACTAAAATTAATTACACTAGTCACTTGTTGTTTTAACTCAGATTTTAGCAAATATATGTAGGGGCAAACAATTAAGAATTCATCTAAAGGTAAAATATACCTTTTTTAATGTAGGTTTTAGATTTGTTAACATTCTCGGCAACTGGCCTGTTCTTTTCTCACCTCTTTTTTATAAGGTCTAAAAAGGCAACATCCAAAGGCTGACACAAGTGACTGACTCCTGTTTGCTGGAAAAAATATAAATCGGATATATTTGATATCATGTGGCTAAATTAACATCAATTGTTTAAAATCAGTCATCAGAAGCGTGTCCCTGCAAAGAATCCTGATTTGGTCTACTGTACCTGGTACGTTGACAATTTTAATACAATTATTGAACCTTTTATAGATGCTGAAAAGGGACATGATTTGAAGAAAGCTCTGAAAAATACATACAATATTGAAAATAAAAGGAAATGGTACCAATAATGCCTCACACATCATGTTAATATTAAATATTCTTTTAAATCTAAAACTTAAACTAAATTAGTTAAGTAGAAATGTTTGACCACAACTATATAAATGAGACAAAGTATGAGAAACATTCACACAAAAACTGTTCAGTTATGTCACGGAACCTGAGTTAGTTCGTTACAAATTTTAAGATAATAATCAAACTAGCCTATAGGTTAAATTCACATCATTTTCAACAATAAATATTTAATTACCCTGATAACCATTGTTTTTTTCTGATGTAATACTGATGTAACACTCAAAATTTCCCAAAATGTACAAGTACAGATTGTCTGTTAACCTTGGATGGAGACAGACAGTTAAAGAGAGTTGAAGCTCAGCTTTGAGAGTGGAGTCCTGTTCACGGAAAGTAAAAAGTGAGGAGTCAGTTTGAACATACTGAGGACAGCATCTGATCACCAAGGAAATTTCTGGAACCAGCGCCGAGGGGAAAACTGAAGTGTGCAATCATCTGCAATCGAAGTCTCTGCTACACAATAAAAACACGAGAGCAAATTAACTTTTATGTTCTCATGGTCGATCTAAGAAATATTAAGTTTAGACGAGGCATGAATTTAATTGTAAATAATTCAAAAAGAAAGGAAAATAATTTAGCAATACTTAAAACAGGAACTGACTACTTAACACAGAGAAAGGCCCTAAATGAAAATAAGATCGAAGGAAACATAAATCAACTAGGAGGCCAGATGGCTAAGATTTACTTTACATTTTCCGGTTTTTTTTAAGTAGAGGCTCGGCATTTCGTATAACTGGGAAGAATTGTTTCAGGAGTTGAAACAAAGCGGAAACGTTTCGGTGGAATTACCTGAGGCAAATTCACGGATTGTGGGAGCGACGGAGAAAAGGAGTGAAACGGCCACTAAGAAGGCCATAGTTATATTATCTATTGATTTGTTGTTGCATTGGAAATCTTAGCCAAAGTGTTAATACATTTAAAGTTATTTTCTAAAAGGTGGCCAACGATCAATTTTTAAATTGATAATTAAATCACTGTTACAAACAAGTGTTTCAGTTTGACTTTATGCCGTTTAAAATAAAAATGAAGAATATTTTCGAAGTAAAGAAATATTGACAAAGAAAAGAGTTGTAAAATAAACTTTTAGAAAAGATAATGAGAATATTTAGGGCTGCAAAGGGATCAGGATCCTTTTCTCGGATTTTACAAACCCGTGTCTAAACAAGCTTGAAGCTTGGCAGTTACTCGCTTCCGGCTGCTGGACATGTTCCCAAATAGCAATTATGAAAAATCAAACCGATGGGGTTATTAAAAATTGAATCTGATTTTCTAATAGAAAAGTGAGGAGGTGAGATTGAAATAAGTTTTGGGAAGAGACATCATAAAAATTGCGGGGCACGAGTGAAGCAGCGTTCAGCGGTAGAGGAGATGTAAAGAATTGGTTACTTGCCTCTACTTGTCCGGCCCAAGTCGTGAGCTGATTGTGAGACGCAGCAGCCATTTCGTCCCGACGCAGTTTCAACCGAAAGCAGACCGTCACTAACCAGCACCTAGGTAAGCAGTCAAAGGAAAGCGGAGGTCCTTGGTTCGAGTCCTCGATCCGGTCGACATTGTTCCCTTCTAGTCTTTCTTCTCTTTACCTGAGCTGGAAATGAAGCATTTCTACTGTATTTGACGTCAAATCCATGCACCTTCGATCAATTTACATACTGTCCATTCTTCATCGAATTCCTAGAAATTTAAGTTGTGAAGAATGTGATTGGTAAATTGTAGGTGAGTCTGGCTTAGGTTTACAGGAATGGAGGGATGTTGAATCGGTCCTCGGGACGTCGGCTTGGACTATCTCAGTGGTAGAGTGACCACCTGCAAAGCGGGAGGTCCTGGGCTCGAGTACTTTGTCCGGTCGAAATGTTTCCATTCTTGTCTTTCTGATAGATGCCATTATTATTGAGGTTGTTGTGTTATTTATGTAAAATTTTAATATTATCGCAGCCGATTTTGTGTTAAATTTAAAGTTGATTGCATAAGACAATGTTAAGTTATTTTTTTAATTCGATTGCAAGATACAAGTAATTCTTTCGAGTTTGTTGTTGGATTGAGACAAGATAGAAGTGAAACAATAGTTGGGAGTATTTATACGAGCTGCAAAGAGGAGAGTTTGGCCACCATATTTTATAGGCTAAAATGACAATCTAGTCACTTTGTAAGTTTCCATCAATTAAATAAAAACCTTTATAAACATAGAATTAATTAAAGATCATATCACTTGGATCAAAAAATTCTGAGAATGAAATTACTTTTCTTCAATATTAATGCTAAGCAGTGTACTATAATTTAAATTGTAAGGCGGGTGTGTAAAATATATTTCATTCTCATTTGTTTTTAATTACCATAACGGTAAATTCTTAACAACGTTATAAAAGAACCACCTTTTATTTACATCAGTGCCATAAGGACGAGAGAAGCTAGGTATAATAACGCGTGATTCACGGAAAGGATTGAGTCTCTAGGGAAGTGTTTCTTAGCAACTGTAGACATTTCCCGAACGAGAAAAACCGATTCTCCTGGGCTGCCATATATGTGGACTTTACCCTAGGCTCGCTACCATTTACTTTCTCTTGCTGTAGTGCGAACAAACATTATCCAGGAGAGCTAAATCTCACAAATAGGGTACATGAATACGCAATATGAGCATTAAACATTGATTTTGAACATCGTGATAATGGAAATGTTAAATTATGCATTAATGTTATGAAACAAAACTTTATTTTCCGTTTTCTTTATTTATTCACTCAAACGCTGCAATAAGTTCACATAATGATCTCCGTTGGTCGTATTTTCTTTTTTGAAGATACACATTGTAATTTAATCCACGTGCGTCACAAAAACATCGCCATCAGATGGAACTGTCTTCGACATTTTTGGAGCCGATTCTTCTCTTTCAGACTATTGTTTACTGATGGACCCGTTATGGGCCAATAGCTGGGTCATACATTGGCCGCCAATGTTGGCCATCGACATTAAGTGAACTTTGCATCCATTCACACAACGGCCTAGTATACGGTTCGCCATATACGATACTACCCCTTTGCACTGCGCACTTAACTTGCGCTTATTGACCTGCTTTAATGTGTGGAGAAGACTACTCCCAGAGCCAACTTCGGCCAACTCCACTTCCAACCACCCCCAACATAAGCCAAAGCTGTCTATACCATGATCAGGCCTGTATTGGTACAGCTTGAGCCATGGTGTCGATGGGCCATAACAATATCCTCCTTCACTCTTGGTCTTATTTTGATTATCGCCTCAAGATTTGTTACTTGCTTATCAATATCGATTTTAAGTATTCTGTTACCAATCAACCTGTTGTGAGCCAACGAGTGACAGCATGAAATAGCAATATGAGGTACCAAGTTTCAATTTGCTCACTGAATGAGCTCTACAGCTTTTTACAGCTCCTCAATAAACGGCAAAACATAATCAGTGGGGTATAATTACCAAAGACGACATTTATTTGCCGGGCAGTAATGGCAGCTAATAGTGATTTTTACACAGAGCGGGAAAATAGATTCTTACAAATATTCTATTGAAGGTCCCAGTCTTTTTCCTGCATATAACTTTCTATTGTGATAGTCTTCTAAAACTTTTAACATAGTCACATATCTACCACAGTCACTATGCCTCTCTTACAGTCGCCAACGCTAATATTTTTAAAGAACTTGCTTCTTGTTATTAAATGTATATGAAATTACTTTATGACTGCAATAAATATTTTTTCTCCGACTTGTCTGGCAGACCTTTCTTTCTATTAACGAACCAGATCAAAGTATAAGAGGCTTTAAAATGAAAGGGTCGGTTACAACAAGCCACCTTTCTCGAAGAGAACGCTTCACTTGCAACATTTTCTTCAGGAGAAACCACGCACTTACTTCTGCGGTGATTAGGGCAACGGGCCGCAAAATAATAATTGCGGAAGAAACACGCTTCAACTCCATGAATAGAACCGCCACTTAAAATATTCAATACAAAGTTTTAATTGATTTTTATTCCGCAGATAATCCCAGCTCTACAATTTCCCCGTTTGGAAATTATGTTAAGGGGAAAGAACTTGCGTAAGCACTTGCGGAATGTAATACGGACTTTAGGAGGGTGGAAAGTTTTATTAATGCTACCCTATAATTGCTTAATTAAAATTCCACTCCATTAAGAAAAGAGAAATGACAACTTAAATGTGGAAGACGCGTAGCAAGGGCGAACGCTAATTAGGAAATGCTGAACTATAAAAGAAGAGGAATAATTATCCTTCGAAAAGACTACCGCGCTCGACAGAATAGAAATAGAAAACAAACACGACTTTATGTTCACGCGTATAAAATAGTATGGCCACAAAATATACGTAATTTGTTTTCAACTAATAATTATTTTTAGTGTTGTTTTCGGTCGGTGCGTTGGACGTCAACTTCATAAACAGCGTAACGTAATTAATCGCTAGTGGAGCATTAACTAAATCTGCATTACGTTTTATTTAATGATTAGCGGATAGCTAAAACCATAGAGTTTAGTCTTATCCAATGTAAATATCGTTTAACCCAATACTATGTTTATGTGAATTTCAGAATTCGGGTATATTCGGGTTTCCTGACTGATGGTTTATAAAAATATTAATTATTTACACTCAATGCAGCCTTGTAAGATCATCAGTCAATTAGCCACGTGACCCATTCCATGTTAGAGCATCGTAGCCAAGGGTTGACTAGGAAAACCCTAGCAACCTGCATTAGGTAGACCGAACTGTTGGGTACTATTCTCACGCCCTTCGGAATAACGGGAGATGAGGTTACTGTGGGGTCGCAGCACTCCCTTCTTCGTAAAGATCCATTCACTACTGGATCTGCAGCAATATAAAACTTATTAGCAAAACTAACTACAGTATGATACGGTATATATTTCCAATCATCCCTAAAAGTATAAATACAATCTACCAGTGGAATTTTGGTGATTGGGGCCGTCAAACGTACCAGCCGGAAGTGAGTGAATGATATAAAAGGAAGATTAGTTAAATAGAATACATTGTGTTTAAAAATGTGGATTATTTGTAATAATCACACTTAATTAAATAATAACAATAGGGATAACGGAAAAATCTCACAATGTGAGGAATAATATAAATGTATGGAAAAAACAATAATCGGTAAAAAAACTTTTAACCATTAGTTATATATTACAGATGACCGAAGAAAGTGTTGTCATGCCTAATTATCTAAGGTTCCAAGAGCGCTTATATAAAGTGTTTAAATACCTACTATTAACGGAGATATATGCAATTGAACTTAGAGATTTAAATGTCATTTTTGCCATTTCTAGATTCATAAAATTTCTCAATGCCTACACATAATTACAGGGACAATTGCAAATAAATTTTGCCACTGTAACATCAGCACAATCATCCCATGTATTATGACGCAAGCCGTTTACATGCTGCGCACTTAACCCCTACTTTTGGATAATCAAATGCTTGAATCGTACAAAACAATTCAACTGTAATTCATTTAATAAAATCCAACATGTAGAGCACTGAATTATTACCATCATATAAATTTTCGTATTTAAGAAAGGAACCTCTAGCCTCAAAATTTTGTTTTAAATTCTCATGTGCTAAAACTGTGTTGTAATAATTGTTGTAATTACTATCTATTGTTGCAGCAGGCTGAGAAAATATAAATTTCTTTCGATCTTCGATACGACGTATACATAAATTGATAAACTGGTTTTATTTCTGGCGTCAGTAACATTTTAAAATTTAGTAATTTCTAATATGAAAATAAAAAAGAAACTATCGAGTTTGGTGACGAAACCGGTGTAATGCGAGTCGCTGTGTTACATTATGACCTTTAATACGCAATTTAAGTAGAAATTTAACCATTAAGTGGCGGAAAATTTGTATTGCTATTGTACCGGGGGTACTTTTGACTCTCTCAAGATACTGGGAGAAAGTATATTTGTGGTTCATATTGTGAAGTTTTCGAAGTCGGTTTAGTTATGTGTTCACCAAGAATTAAATAACGTACCGGGATAATATAAATAAAAACCCGATCAACGCCGGGTCCCCAGCTAGTTTGAAAATATTTAAATCAGCCGTGGGTACTTGATACATAGAAAATAAACTTATACATTTTAGAAAATGGTTCGTATTGTTTATAATCATCATGCCATGTGCGTATGTTTTACTAACTTAAAAAATCCTTTGTATTGTTAATCATCATTTTGCATATTTTGAAGTAAAAATATAATTTATAAAATATGAGACTCTGACGCCATGTTCCTTTTCTATATATGGCGAATTTCCCTCATTCAATGATGGTGACGTTCTAATCTTTTACGTGTTGATACATACGTATATTTAAAAAAAATATAATTGCTTCCATGTTTGTCTAAGGGTTTTCTCACCCAGCCAGCATATGTCCTCAGTTTTTCAGAATATGTGTTATCACAATCTGTCCACGCGTTTAAATATATATTAGGAATTACAAAAAAAAATACAAATAAATTTAAATCCTTTTTATCGTACAGTTAGATTACAATTTCGCCTAATGATAAAATAAAAATAAAACATCATTAATCACCAGTGGTAAGAATCAGTAGTGTTGGTTTTCATGCCACCAGACAGAGACTGGAACGCGTACAAATAGAGAACGTAGCAGTATTTTCTGTTATCGCATTCCACGGCCACTTAAAGATATCTGCAGCAGGAATTCACATTTCCCATGCAGGAACAGGCCCATTCCATTACACGGCGGAATATGAAATCGGTTATTAATAACGACTGAATAATTTATAAGTGGAATTTGTAAGCACTTAAAATACCAATCAACCGTGCATTGCTGCAGATGTTTAATAAGAGACGATAACTCAATCAGTCTGACAGGCTCCACTAGGATATGTCGTGTGACAAACAGAAATCCAATCATGTAGCCATAGGCCACGCATTTCCATAATGACTTTATTCTACGCTGCGTTTAACCTATTAAATCCTTTCCTCAGGGGAACAATCTTCGTCAATATGCTACTTATCGGCTCTGAATAATCTAATGGATATCGAATTAACATTCCGCTGTCACAGACGTTATTCCACAATACAACTTTACCAGGTTGTTGTTTCCACGCAGAATATCTACCCTGCACATTAAATGAGGTGTCCCTCTAGGATCTGTATAGAATTTTGTATATTTACGTTTTATTGAGAACAGCCTTTTAACAAGACATATTTAACAGTACCACGGCAGATGATTATGCTTTCAATATCGAACTTTGTAAAATTATATCCCGGCGGACTTGAGAATATATCGAAGGAAGAAAACGCAATATAACGTTTTTAAAGCATTAAACGTAATAAATTTGTTTTTAGATAATAATTTAAAGGGACGGTTCATATTAATATCTTTTTTCTATTGAAGAGTTGGGGGATTTCCATTTTAGTTTTACTCTTTTATACTCCTAACCACGATTCATAATTGAAGATTCAAATCTTTGGCTCACGCAAGTTCTGACATTATGAGGACAAAAATTTTCATTCCTAGATTTTTTAAACATATATTTAAATGCAAATTTTGGGGTCTATTAAATATGCTAAAACTTAGCTTAGCTTGAGACTCGATCTAATAAGGGTCATGTATGTGAGGATTTGCGCAGCTGTAAAATAGTCATTATGCATGTTTTGATATTGGCGCTGACACACCTGATTGGCACTGAAACACCTGAATCGTTTGTGAGGTGCAGGTAATTATGCCAGGTAATTAAGCTTCTCCCGAAGTTCACGTCCGTACCTGGCCTTCCTCCAGAGAATTATTGTGTCGTCAACATGCTGCACTCCGCCGTCTGTCTTCTTTCCTCGATTCCAGGGAGTTAGGTGATTGGACTTCCACCTGCGGTTGTCTTCTCTCGGTTTGTCTCGAGGTTCAAGATAAAATTCTTTCACTCGTGACCAACTCTTCTCGCCTCGCTCTCTCTCTCTCTCTCTCTCTCTTCTCTCTCTCTCTCTCTGATCCTATGGCCAGATTATTTTCTAGCCGCCGTGGTTCAACTACCACACTCTCTCCTCTCAAGCTCCTTTTTCCGAAATTATTTCCCAACTGCCTAATTTCTGTATCCTCACCTCTTAAGGTTAACTCTGCTCGTGCCCCCACCATAGGGGTGGATGGTGGATTACATGACCCCAGCCACAATCAAATTTCTAGGTTGGCCCGCAGCTTTCTTCATACTTTGTGGAGGGAGATGCAGCATTCGAAAATTCCCGTTTCAATGTCCTGAACCCAGGTAAATTTCCTTAATCCGCGAAACGCCGAATTTCTCACGCCTAGGGTTTCTTCTAGCCACCAAACTAGCGCCTGGTGAATGTTACTTCCGTTGGACTTAGTTGTTATTCGCGCCTGGTTGTCACCAATTGGGATGTTTTCAACTACAGTGTGTCGATTATCGCCACAGATGGCAATCTCCACCTTTATTCATTACACTCTTTGCTCAGCAGCTGGTGCGCATGCACCGGTTTTAAAGCTAGCGTTATGCAACACGTTTTAAAGAAATTGAAGGGTCAAAAAATCTTCAAAGACGCCTGATAAATTGGTGGCATGACCATGATTGGACGACTTTTAATTGTCTTGGCAAGGCTGAGGGATTTAAATACATAACGGCATAGGTGCCAGGGGTATTTTTGGTGCCATTAAAGTACCAAGATAATTTTTTACTTCCTTAAGTGTATTCTTGATTGCGTTGTTGTACCAGAAGGGAATTTTTAACTCCATTAAAGTACCTGGGTTATTTTCATTCTATTAATGCACCGTGATGTTTTAGTTTCTTTTGAAGTAGCATGATTATTTAATGTACCAGGAGATTTCTTGACTTATTATGATCGTAACGATGAAATAAACATTCCGTCTGGATATGTAGACGTATCAAATGCAAATGTTCAAAAAAGTGACACGATCGATGCCGGTTAAATAAATTTTTCACCAAGGGATAGTATCAAAACGAATACTATTACGTGCTAGCACAAATAAAGTTACTACGCAACGGCAGTTACACAGCCAGTTCCCAATAAAAGCCTAAATATTCTCTAACAGTATTTAGCAAGAAGATAAAAATATTTTACGGGGAGATGACATGTTATATGAGAGATCACTTAATGACAACTCCTTATTGCATTGGAAGGGAATTTGAAAAGGGGGATGCGGAAGGGAGAGGAAGACTGTCAAGGGTTAAATAGGCCCCCTGGATTGTATTCAATATTCAGCTGAACGTTATGCTTCAGGTAGGTCAAGATCTTTAGTATTTGTCTCACGTCCTTCCGAATAACGGGAGAGGTGTTTTCTGTGGGTTGCAGCATTCACTTCTCCGTACGTCAACCAGACTAGGAGGCAGCTGGCCGTCATTCCATGAGAAGCAGCGAACAGATCTTATTTTATGAACAATGTATGCGACCTCGGAACAGACACCCTTAATAAATAACCAAGGTTACTCACCTTATAAGAATCTTAAAAAGAGTAATTCTCGAAGGTAGCCTCTAACGTCTTACCAAGGAGATTCATCTGCGATTATTGAGACCAACTCCGACAGGCTTCCTGCTTGAAAAGTGTTGGGGAGAAGACCCTCGTTGGGGGGTGAAAGAAACACGATTTCAGATTCAACATGACCATACTTTCCTGGGAAAGGGAGTAAAGAGGCCCTGAAGAATAATATTGGGGCTCAGTTCCTTATCATTAGAGTAGAAGAATTAAAGGAAACACTCAGAAAACTGGAATCAGCAAAAGGCTTGTACACTGCCAAATAAGTCGATGGTGCATGGTATGCACATATAATAAAACCTAACCACAATCCACAGACCGGGAACTATTAGAAAGCTGGGGATTATTCATCCATTGAGATCAGATGACAGCATATGCAGTATACAGGGTATTATCCTCTTTCAAAAATTCAAAACAATTCAGCATTTTACCCGATATGATTAAATAGTATACTGTTGAAAAACAGAACTCTCGCGTTCCATGTTTCTGGTCCCTTTCTTCTTTCTCTTAGGGTAAAAACAAAATCTCGATAACCTTGAAACCTCAATTTTCTCTCATGTTGTGACTGATCAAAATACTTCATTTTTTGAGAAGAGTTATAAAAGACTCACTTTATGTGCCTCCAACTTCAGCAACAATGGTCGATCTGTAGAATCGCATAACAACAGTCGTGGAAATAGTAACTCAAGGTATCTTGCTACATAGTAAGAAGAATTTGTATACTGTATAGACGTATTGTGTACATCTCAAATGGGATTTTACTGAGAACCTTTGATTTGTTATGTAAAGATACTATAGATTTTCCTCCATTACAAATTACAGTTTAATATGCCTTCTTCAAAAAAATATTCTGTCCATATACTTCATACAACTGCCGATTGATGTTTGCTGGCGTAAAATTCCTTTCATTCAAGAAACGAATCATTGATCAGACTTCACAGTTGGTGGACCGTTGAACTGTTTTAAACATTTTGAGACTGTCTAAAAAAAATAAAAGCACAAAGTGTGTTCGCGCTAGCTCAAAATCTTAATTTCAGTGCTACAGAGGCAAAATATAAAAACTGTTTCTTTAAAAATATCCGTCGTCCTTACCGTCAGGTGTTCTGGATTTTGCGGGATATCTGTAAAACGTGTGAATATTGCACAGTCAACAAAACACCGCCAGGTCATGTTAAGTACGTCCTTTGTGAACGCAATTGTGTGTTAAGTGGTCTCGTCAATTTTTATGTTCATCGTAGTTTGATTTATTGGGTAGTCTATCATTGACATTTTTTAGTTACAATTAAAAATTATTTTTTGTGTTTCTATGTCTTTTTTAGATTGTAATTGAATATTTCACTGGAGAATTTCATTGTTACTATCACATTCAGGGATAAATTGGCCTTTATTCAGTTATTTGTAATAATTCAACATATTTTAATTCAATATATGAGTTGAATTTGTACCTGTAAATTCTTTAACGCGTTGTAAATATTTTTAAGGATTAAAAGCAAATGTTATTAATGATTAACGGCATTAATGGTGTGGTGTGGGAGTGTGTATCATTGTATTAATAATTAATTATAAAATAAAAAAGTTTTATAAAAAGACAGAAAAACAATTTAATTCAATGAAATTACTCTTAAATAATTATTTGTTACTAAAATTATATAAAATAGTAATAATTAATTAGAACTCAGCGGAGAGCAATAATTCTTCTGTAGGGATTTAGTGGGGAGTTGGCATCGACTTTTGACAAACACTCAAAATAACCAGTGGCGATAAACGTGAATCTTTTGTAATCAGTTTATGCAGCTCGGGGATCCTCGGGCACTCGCACTCCCTGGAAACAGTTACCGTCATTGGTTCTCGCTTTCGCTCTCAATCGGTAATTTGTAGGTGAAGGTAAATTTCCAAATGATGAGCAAGGATGGCTCCAATTGTCTTGAAGCATTTTTACGAACTAGCCATGCTGCAGATTCCATATAACAGTAAAATGAATGTCTGTCCGAAAAAGTGTGAACGTCCAAAAATATATTAGTGTATGAATGTCTCGAGAATCTCCTATTCTTCTGTTCCTTATTTCTCCTATCGTCTATCTGACGGGGTTGAAGGTGTGCCCTTTCCAGCAAAGTAGGAGTAATCCTTTTTGCGTTTTTTTGCGATATTGTCAATCCATGCGCTTACGCGACGATGCAGATCAACTGTCCAGGCTGCGATCTTTCTAGACAGAAGTGTCCCGGAATCTTCGGGGGTGAGAAAAGGGCCTATTGTTTTCATTTCCTCCGAATGTCAAGTGCTAAGACTCCGGCGACTGTCATGGACCCTTTCCATGTCCTGTCCTTTCCTGCTTAGTGTCGCAAGGAATACCTTTTTTAGTGTTCCCGGAGTGAGCACGAGCAGTTGCTCTTGATGTAAACCGCTTTTTCACAAGAGTCAAACTCAGGCATATAGCCAGCCTTTGTAATGTTCTTTTAGGCCTCCAGAGGCTGCCCTGCCAATCTTCTATTCAAAATATTTGAGCCAATAGTAGTTTCTCGTCTTAATTTGTTGTTAAATTGGCAAATCGGGATCATTATTGTCCTGCCGTTGGCTTGGTAAACAAATGTAAAATTAATACATGTATAATCATAAAATAATGAAACACAATAAACATTACAATCTGGATAATTGTATCTGTTGGATGTAAACGCACACCACAATGGGAAGGAAATACAAAAGAAATAATTGTGACAAAGCCCTAATGAATTTTTAAAATCCAAATGAGCAGCTTTTCTGCAGTTTGGTAGGACTTGCTACTCTGGCGTCGGCCATTTTCAACCCATTTCACAGCGCATTAAATACGTATTTGTGTTAATATACAAGTAAAGGGAGGAGGGGAAGGAAGTGAAACAAAAATTTTAATAATGTGCAGAGCGAGTAATTTCTGCGGGAGAAAGCGGTGCTAATGGACTGGTGGTAACAGGCGCTCTCGAGAGCTGCAATTAAGCTAACTGCCCATAGAGGCGCCAGTTGTGCTGGCGATGACAGCTGAAACGCAGTGCTGCGCCGATGACAAGTCAATTACGGTACACAAATTAGCCTCTGTCACGGCCAATTGCCTCAGAGGTAAACGATAGGCCCTTCCCACGGAATGTCCGTCTTCTTCCTTGGCTAAGATAGCCTGCACAGCATTCTCAAGATTTTCCATTTATTCATAAATCGATATTAGCAAATACTCGTTATTAAACAATAAAAAATAATATAAATATATTTAACCCGTTTCACATTCCCTCGAATATATTTTCGATGTGCTACAGTTCGTGTTACTAGAGGGACAGGGAAATATTTTTAGAGTAAAAATATCGTTCATTTTATATGTATTCTCCCGTATTCTGTATGTTAATTTGCTGTGAGAATTTATGTTCTACATTAAACTCACAATAGTAATAGTGATGGAAGCCAGTTAGCTAAAATTTTCCGTCATTTCTTTCCGTAAACAAAAAAATGCTTATCTTCTTTCATTTATTTTAATTTGCTTTCTGTTACTGAGATATGAGGGAAATAATTTTTGAACAAATTTATACAATTATAACTATTCCAAAGTTGAGTGGCAGTCCATCATAAAAATATTATAAAATAAATAATTATAAAGACGGCCAAAAAGTCACCATTAAATATATCACTATTTATTCACAAAAGCGAGTTTCATCTCCATTTTGAGACTTCCTCGGGTTTACTACAAACGTAATATTACATTAAATTAAATCTGACGATCAATACAATACAAATCTCGCATTCAAAATTTTTACATACCGTGCTGTCGGCAACTCACCAGAAAGAATCCCCGTCCCCTCATCTCCCCTTCTTAACATACATTACTAAACAAGTACACAACACATTAATACATCATACTGTTACTCGGCCACCTCTCAGTATATAGTATTGGAAGGAGAGAGTTGTCTGTCATCGAGTTGTATTCTTCAGTTGGCAATATGGAAGTTCAATTGTGTGGAAAGAGGTTAGCGTTTTTGTATGAGAAAGTGCCGAATCAATTTTGTTGAAACGTCTTTACTTTTAGATAGTTTTTAATTTAATTTATAATACTGATATTAGTCAATATTTTACTAAATTATAATTTTATTTTGTTTGGGCGTCAGTGGAATAAAAAGTATTTATTTGAACTCTATTATCTTTCCATAACAAGAAATATAAGAAAAACACTATAACTTAAATACACCAAATAAAAATTAAATTGAATGAATTTATAGAATTTACATTTACATTGTTTGGAAACTTATTTTCGTATGAAACAGGGATAAAAGGAATCTATTCGTAAAGGCAAATGTAGACGGCTAACAGAGTTTACCTACATGTGGGGCACAATTTAATACCCGATTTCCTTAGTTGTTGCCGCATGGCAAACTCTGGCTTGCTTCCCCGAAGTGGCGTTGCTAGAGGTGGTATCCCTCGTATGCGTCCCTGCACATTGACCTCGTGTGCTCACGACTCGCCTTTCCTTGATGGTTCTTCTACACTGGCTTTTGCCCGTGACGTGTAAGAAATTGTTTTCTATTTCCGCGACCAGCATTCCACATCTTGTATACTGCAGTGTTGGGCTTGTCGAGGATACTATGACAGCCGGAATAACCTTCGATTATTTTGAGGAGTCTATGTTTCGGGATCGTAGACGTTGGGCATACGGCAAGAGTAGTTAGCCGCTCCTATTGGACCCATCAGCCAGATGCCCTCCAAATCTGGACGAGGCATGGAGTCGGGTTCGTTACGTACCGAAAACAAATGAACTCTACCGTTATCAAAATTGCATGGGAGTAGTACCACCAGCCCAACCTACCTAATGCAGGTTTATCTAGTCTTTCCTCTGCAAGATTGACTGGGGGCCTTAGTCACCCCTCCATTTCTATTTTATTGTAGGGAACCCGCACGTAATGTCTTTCTAAAAAGTAACCATTCAATTTTAGTTTTCGTATATATATATGTACATGTATATTGTAACTTTTGCTTCCTTAATAGTAATTGCTATTATTAAACGTGAAATATGAATGAAAAACTGAAATAAATTGAATAAAATAATTGTTTATTATCTAACAAGCTCTCAGGTTACATTAATTACATGGTTCAATCGCTCCTACCTTTCTATTTAAATATATATACTTTAAATAGTCTCTAACATCAATTTACCTCTATCTCTCTCTCACTCACTCAGGGTACACAGCCAATCTGATTGACACAATATGTGGGACATAATTGAACGGAAAATGAATGATATGCGGCACTTACTCTTTTGTTGACTCAGCGTTTTTCTTTGGTTAGAATCTTAAGCCTACTGGAAATCGGAAAGGGCCCATACTGACATAGACGCCTTCATCTCCGTTGTTTCACCCTCTGTCTCTCTTCTCTAACTCTGACTGACTACACGTTTTCTTTTCTAGTTCTCCAGCCACGCCAGTGTTCAAGTTGTTTTCTCCTACCCAATTACGACTATGTGCCCATTTTAGCTCATCGCTGCCATCAAAATGTGGGTTTTGTTTTTCCTATTCCTTTGTCTAACACACTGCCTTACGTAGAGCCAGAAAAAGAGGAAAACAAATATTAATTTGGCTTACGCCCGTTGGAAATACCGTTGCATGTATTTCGACGTCCCAGAAATTCCCACTAATGCATTCCAATCACGAAACTTAAGTTTCAATTTGATAAATTCATTAAAATTACGTACACAAAAGTCAAAATAAAGTGCAACTGCCTGCACATAAGATTCTCAGAATCATTACATATTGCATCGTGCTTCTTAACGTTGCACAATTTCTAAAAGAGGAGCAGGATTTTCCCGAACATCCATTCAACGTAGATGTGCTTTTCTAGAACAAGCTAAAATTTCGTGCTATTCCCCTATGGAGACAAATCCGATGATCGTGGAGTCCGCATGATAAACCACCCATCTTTTTCTGAATCGTCGGTCCAGATATTCCTGAACATCAATCGTTGGGTCGCTATCCTGAAAACACAAGTCTAGATGAACCTCTAATGGAACAGCATCCAACAACACGCCTAACACTTTTAATGGGGACCTCAAGTTCATGGACCAGTTAGCTTGAGTGAAACCTTGTCCAGACCAATCACCTAACCGTCCACAACCAAATCTCATGCTTGGCTTGTGTTTTTTTTTTGTCGAGACATGACTTTCTAGAATTGAGTGGTTTTGCATTCATTTGTGAGCCTTCGAATTAGGGCTTAGTTGATGAAACGGTGGGGAATCCACATACAGAAGTCAATGCGTGGTGCAAAATAGGTTGGTGGCAGTGACCGTATGCTATGTACGTGGTATGGATGTAATTGTTGCTCATGTGGAACCTCCATTGCACACACAGTGCTTGCGTACTGATGCATGTGTTCCCATCAACGTTATACAATACGGCCTCCTCAAATTTGGGAATGCAGGGCACAGCCAATCCTTTCGACGATTAAGGAGCGTCTTTTTCTAAATAGTGGCGGAAAGGGGGTGCTATGGAGTCGGATATTGAGCATATTGATCTTGATATATTTAACGAGTAGCTCTTCTATTACCTTGAGTTTCACCACATCGAAAGACCATGTCTGTCTAATATGCATAAACGAAACGTGAATGAGCCCCGAACCAGGGTCAAAAGGTAGAGTGAACGCCTAGCGGAACATTTTCGAGCATTTCGTACTCAACACACAATCTATTCAGCCTCTTCTACAACTCCTCAAAGTTTTTATTGGGAATTATAGAGCTCCCGGTAAAGACTGAAGACATTCAAAAATATTCTTAACTTATTGTAAGTAGAAGACAGAAAGTGAAAGTAAAAATATTATGATAATGTACAGTCGTTAATTACATTTCTCTATTTGTGGAGCACATTTATACAACACATATTTATTGCATTCCTTAAAGTATGAATCATTAGTCTACATTGCGTGATTCAGTTACGAAATTCCAATGTGAATGGAAAATTAATTCGGGCTGGTTCTGTCTAATAGAACCTCATAACTTTATAAAACGGAATTTGCTGTAGAATTAATACTGGCATTAAATTGAATGTTCTTCGTTAACGTAACAACATCTGCTAGAGAATTTAAACTAAAAATGAATTATGCTATATTTCATCAATACCAGTAATACCTGGTACTTATTAAATATTTGCCTAGGTTCTTACGTTTTCATGTTTGCTTTTCAATTATAATTTCACCAGTAATTAGAATTGAAAAGCAAGGATAGAAAACAGAAATCAAGAAATGACTAAGACAAGGATTCAGTCTGTCCCCCATGCACTTGAACTTATTTATACTACAGGCGATGAATATGGAAAGGGAATGAAAATACAAGGAGAACAAATAAAACCGTAAGGTTTGCTGATAATAGGGGAGATAGAAGAAGTCGGGAACACCATAATAAATGGCAAAAACGTTATCCAGGAGTAAGAGTACACCATTAGGATTAATCGTGGGAAAACTAAGGTTACGGAGTGTAGTGTGAGAAACAGTGCAATAACAAAGGTTGTTAGAATGGGAAGGGATATTTTGAAGGAAGTTAAGGAATTCTGCTACTTGGGCAGCCTAATAACCAGGGATGGTAGAAGTATAGTAGACATAAAGAGTAGGATAGCACATGCTTTCACAAAAAAGAGGAATTTTCTAACGACCAATAGAAGTATGGATGTTAGGAATCATTACTAAACTGTTCATACGGAGTATGGCCTTACATGGGTGCGAAACGTAGACGATAGGAGTTGCAGAAAGGAAAAGAATAGAAGCTTCAGAAATGTGGTGGTATAGGCGAATGCTGAAAACCAGATGGATGAATAAAGTATCCAGGAAAATCTAAACAGAATAAGGGAAGAGAGAACAATTTGGAGAGCTTTGTCCAAGAGAAGGGATAGATTCATAGGACACGTTTTGAGACACGATGGTCTTGTAAAATAAAGATTAGAGGGATGTGTGTAGGGTAGGAACAGAAGAGGGAGGCCAAGCAATGGAATTCGACAAGTATATTAGGGAGGATGTTAGATATGGTAGCTATTTAGAAATGAAAAGGCTTTCGCAGGATAGGTTAGCACGGAGGGTTGCATCAGACCAGGCTTAGGACTGAATACCACAACAACAACATTATTTCCAACTACTTACTATTTTCTGATTTTCTGACTATGAAGAAAACTCATTCTTGGGTACGATTTTAAGGGTGGAACTCTTTTATTATTATTCTGAAGTAGTAGTATATTTTGTTTGGTAGAATTTTTACATGAGGGACATCTCGTCAAGGGAGTCTCCACATTCCTTCTTCAGCTATACCTATCGATTCGACTAATCTCAGATATCGTAATTTTTACTTAAGTGGTTTACCTTCCTTACCTAAAAATAAAAACAAAGGTTAAATAGGATATCAATATCTCGACCGGACCTGTAATCTCAAGGAACCCAGGCGGTACAGAACACAAATGGTTTCTAACATCTCGCCTTTGGTTAAAATATTTCGTGTCCGTTCCCCAAGCATGACAACTTGTCCCACGAGACACCCTGAGTTTAAGATACTCGTGCTATCGTCAAAGCCATAACAAGAACTACATTCACGGATAAGTCAATTAAATTTATGTTTCTTTTTATAAATTTTAAGTCCCTGTTTCTATTTGTCAACGAACCTCTACGTTAAAAATTGCGAATACAAGATTATATCCAATTCTTAATTTATTCATATAAAGCATATATTCTCAGCGTAATCAAACAATCCACCACAATGACTGTGGAACTGAATTTGGAATAAGAATACCAGTGTAGCCGAAATTTTGACTGGGTCGGGAAAAACCTGGGAACTCAGATCTCTGTGCCGACACTCTATCATCTGAGCTAACCTAGTTGATAAGGTCAAGGTTTTTCTTCCTGATCTAATTCATAGTCTTCAATTCTCGGCTTCATTTAGAAACATTCTTCTATTCCTTCTATTTTTGAGTGAAAAACTATTCATTTTAATTGATCGAAAATTATTTCGTATCCACATTTACATAATCCTTACACTTTGAATTGATGCATCGTAATATGTTTGGATACTAAATATTTATATTATCTCGTGAGTTCGTCCATGGCGAATAAAGCTGATTCGCTTAATGTGTAACCGACTGACAATATGTAATGGGTAAACACAACAAATATTACTTCCTACCGCAACCAATCTGAGATAAATATTACTCATACACAAGTCTATGAAGGACATTGCTAGTTTTACTGCCAAAGAGTTTATGCCATTTAGAAAGTAATCCTATACCGTCAGTAATGTTATGCAATATATTAATTTTTTTGTGGGTGATATTGATTGTACTTTATATTGAGGAAATCAAGAAATGGCTACATTTTAATACCCACACTAAAAACATGGATTCATAGTGTGTCTAAAAGCGCTCTATTAATCATCAATCATTGAAGAATTTGGACTGACTATGAAATTCGAGATATCTATCATAGTAGAAGACAGAAGGTTTATTGGTGTATGTTGGAGTGAACTTAAATTTTTCAAGCCTTTTGGAATGTTAAATCAAAGGACTGCAGTACCTAACAACTTCCAGAAAAAGCTAAAGCGAAGGAAGGGCTCTCAGAAGAGTGGTTCCGGAGCTGATGATGGTCTGGGTCCACATTATTGTAATCCTTCAGCTGTGCAACACTTCATAACAATCATGCAAATGAGCTGTGAAGATTATGAATTTTAAAGTCCAAAAATATTTCCCTTACCCCAAAATCGCAAGCTAATCACCAACGCTGTTTTGAAAAAATAGTGAATCATTGAACTTCAGACCTTACATTCGCAGAACTTTGTGAAAATCTATTCGTTAGCTCATTTTTCACATCACTTAATAAACGTTCGTCATATTAACAATTCCTCTTTCTATACGAGCATTCCATCAGTCAGCGATTTTACGCAAACATAGACAGTGCGATGACAACATATTTCAACATCAGCAGGTTTATTACAAAGAACTAAAGATTGCCGACTTGAGCTCTGCTGTCTAGGGCAAGTCTGAATTTAATTGTTCAATCGTCATTTACGACAATAACTGCGATAAATTTCTTACCTCCGGTTTTGTGAAATGCTGAAGTTGATCGTTCTGCATAGAAGTACGAGTGATATTCATTCACCATCCGACCTGGTTAGACATCGAAATGGGTAAAGTGTCAACAACCTAGATATGGAGGTCTTCATATTCGGCTCAGATAGATTCCTATACCTATACCAATAAATAAAATGGAAGTTACTGTCTCTCTGTTTGTCCGTATGTTTGTCTCGAATACAGTTACGAAATGGCTGGACGGATTTCAATAAAAATATTAGGGGTTTAAAAAGGCAATTTAACTTTAATATTCGTGCATATTTAATTTCGATAATTATATTAATGTAATAATTATAAATAAATATATATTAATTATACGTGAAGGTTTCTTTCGTGTGTGCATTAAAATCTCCAATTATGTGGGTTGCCTATTTTCTTGATATTTTTATGCTCCGAAACGGCTTAACGGATAACAATGAAAATTTCAGGAATTTTAACTTAAATTTTCGTGTATTTTTCATTTCGATATATTGAAGAGTTCAGGAGATAATTCTATAAATATTTATAAATCCATTGCATTGCCGCGACAAAAGCGGCGTGAAAACCAACTGCGAGTCAGAAGTCCTATTCGGCGTTCTTATACCGTTCATCCCACTTACTGTGTCATCATAAGCGTAATTGTGGCAGTTTGAGTGAGAGAGAGGGAAGGTGAGCATTCTCGCTCCATCTATTGTTGTAAACCTGTGAAAGCGGGACGTGTTGAAAACCAACTGCGAGTTATAAGGTTTGCCGTGAAGCGATCATAAAAAAATTATAGATATTAAAGTAATTAATTGTCTGTGGGTTAGTATAAAGAATTCATGTCAAAATTTTCCCGGGAGAGATGGGAAATCCAAGGGAAGTTGGGATATAAAGTTAGACTGAATAACAACTACGCAGTCCATAACGATTCCCGAAACTTACTAAACTCCAAGCTGGTTGAGCAGTTTCGCTTTCGATCTACAGATATTTGGGTTTGCTTCCCATCACTTTCATCTCGCATAATACTCCTTATGGTACAGAACATTTAGAGACATTTCTGAATGTAAATGAGGTTTGGCAACGTTCCGGACGTGTTAGAAGGAATTTGCCGCTTGCTGGCTTCCTGGGCGGCGCACAAATAACGTGCCCATTCTAGAGCTACGCCAGTTCAAACAAAGCGCCCAGTCGCCACTGCTATTAGCAGGGCGTTTCCAGTCGGACGGCACAATACTGTCCTTCCTGCCAGAAAGTGGTGCACTTAGCCCAGCTTTATAACAAAATAACAATCGATTAATCTCAAGTGAGAAATTTGTTATCATAATGGAATTATTGGCTAATTAGTTAACGCCGCCGTCACCAAAATTATTAACTAATGAAAGAGAAACATAGATTTATCTTTTGATTTGACGTTAAAGTTCCGGCTGAAATATATTATAAAACACTCCATAAGACATTTAAAGAAAATAATTAAGACGAAAACAGAATTGAGTGCCGAGATCAGTGTTGTTTGGTGAGTGACAGCTCCAATCATATATAAATTCTGGTTGTATAGAAAAATTTTTCAGAATCATCGAGTCATTGCGCATGTCATTAAGATTACAGAGCTCAACCCCAACTTAAAATTCTTCCCTTGTACATGGAGCGGCAATTTCCATCAAACTTGGTAAATATATGACTAAAGATCTAGTTAAAACCACTTTTGGGGTATGGTTGCGAATGGCAAGGCAATAACATAGCAAAAACTACTGATATTATTGTTGAATTGCTTTTGGGATCACTGAGACCAAGTGTCTCTCCCGGTGTTGCTTAAGTCCAATTTGGACAACTAACTGCAACGGAGAGTAGTACCTTTTGCACTAGTTGCCGTCTGCCCACAAAATGAGCAATTAGTAAATATTAAAATTTACCTGACTTTACAAATATTTCTCAGGAAGTTTGCTCTCTGCCAACGATAGGTTAATTACGGCGCGAATACCCCACTCCCTCCCCCGTCTCTCTCTCTCTCATGCTGCCAAAAGTACGCTTATAACAATTAGCAATTAGAAAATGATGTTCAAGATATGAGTGACAAGAGAATCTAAGGAGTAATCTATACCAATAAATATAATTCCCGTTTCTGTCTGTCTGGAAGTTTTTTTCAAATAGGTTCCGAATCGTCTGAAAGCGGCACCTGCTCAAAACCAACTGCGAGTTATAAGGTTATAAATAGTGATACCGTACTTTTTATATATTCAATGAATTAAACTTTTTCAAAATTATCTCCCTATTGTTTCGTTTTTAGAACAAAATTAAAGAGCCTTTTGTCCAAGTTCCGTTGGGACATGAAGGCGCTGCGGGAGTTTTCTCGCAGGCGCTTCACCCCAGAGTGACTGCGGGGCTCACCTGATTATGTCGAGAATGCCTCGCACTCTCTCTCTGGTTTTTTTTTATCAAGGTTCTCACATGCCGAGACACCTTCACCTATTTTAGGAGGTATATGTACTGAAGTCGAAGACCTTGGGCATATGGCAATAGTTGTCCGCTGATCCCATTGGATCAGTCGGCCAACTGCCTCCTAAAACTGGTGTAGACATGGAGAAGGGAATGCTGCGACCCCACGGCAAACGCATCTACCGTCATTCGGAAGGGCGTGAGAATAGAGACCTACCTGATGCAGGTTTTCCCTGCATCTCTTTAGGTGAAACACCGGATAGGATCCTTAAACTATAGCCCGAGGGCCCTAGTTAACCCTTGGCTACCTTTCTCTACCTTCCGCAACCCCCCTTTTCAATTCCCTTCCTATACCGTTAAAGGGGAGTTGCCTGTTAATCCAAAAAAAAAGTTCCGTTGGAACGAAGTCGCGGGTATAGCTAGTTCTAGAATATAATCGCGCTTTAGACTATACACATGCTCATAATTGCCCAACATTTTCAGTTGTTGTTGATTCGGGTGGTTGCTCGATTTCATCTGATAACTCGTACTTCGTTAGGGGATAACATTTGTCGTAGTTGTGATTGTTTGTAATGAACCAGGGCACGTTGCATAAGTATCTTAATGTTTTTTATTCAAGTTCCAGTTTGACTTGCTGGCTGTGCTCCATAGTTCGAGACCGTATGCCCATGTTGGCTTGATTATTGCTGTGTACAGTAATATTTTGTGCCGTAAGGAGACCTTACATCATTTATTAAATAGCCACGTTAACTTGATAACTTTGAGTTGTGTTCCTTTCCGCTTTATTTCGATACATTGGGTTTCTAGGAGGGCTGATGGAAATGCAACAAAATGAGCTGTATATGTGAACTCCCCAAATTCCGGAGTCGCTGAGTTGATTCGTAACAGTTCTGACGTAGTTGAAGTACAATAGTTGCGAGTATAGGATGGGATGTGGAATTAAAAAGTAATATATCCAAAATGTATGAGATTGGTGTCAAATAGAACAGATAAAATTAATTATCCTAACTGCCCCTTAGTACTGCATGTTAAGTTGAAGTTCACTCACCTTCGGTATGTTAGTGAAAGACGACGTGAGTTGGGGGAAAGTGGCGCATATTGGTGTAGAATGCATATTTTACTATGTCGCAAAGGGGTCATTTTCAAATTATATTTATGGGATATCTTATAAATTATAAACGGTTTTATTAAAAAAAGCATTTATAAATATGTGATCTTTTAAATGTAAGGAAATTATGTCATCCACGTTACCAACTACCAGAGGCCCGTAAGTACCTTTGGAGTAGCTTATTTAAGCAGGATATCCCCGACCATAGTGTCGCATTGAACCCTGAGCCTTCGGCCTACCATTGAAGGCCTTGCCTGTTATTAATTACTCTACTGCTCAAGTATAATACTATTTTTATGAAGTTACTTATTTAAAACGACTTTTAGGCTAGTCTTTAATTGATTGAAGAAATTGTCTAATTTATTTTTAATATCTGTACAGTCCCGTGTCAAAGTTAATATATCATGCATGTTGCTTGTCAGGTATGTTACCACAGGCGGTAATATGCATGACAAATTTAATAATTTTTAAGCGCCGGAAGAATTTAAAGTAGGAGACTGAAATGTAATTAATAAAATGTTACTAATACAAGTATTTTTTTCTCTTGCAATTCAGTCTTCTTTTCTAGTACTGAACTTTCCTACACACTCCATTCCTTATAATGCCTGTTATTTTTTTATGTTTTACAAATTATTTTTATTACTGTTAATAGTTCAGTTTGTACTATTTCATTTTCTGTAGCTTACAAATAGTCAAATTTGGTCATTATCTCGATTTTACCTGTAGGACGGGGTGTGTGATTATATTGCAAGGGTAATTAAAGGATAATAGAAAATTTATTTACAAAAGAACTTAACTAGGATAACATAAATGAATTTTGTAGGTTCGGCGAAGCAATCTGATTTCGTACTAATCTCAGGATAAAAACCATGGGAGATACCCTTCCCAAACGTCAAGGATTGGAAACCTGACAGCGTACCTCCTTTGTAGTTTGGGATCGCTTCTCCATCAGCTTCTCGGCTGGGCGCCGAGACCAAGCATCGGTTCCCATCCGTCCTCGTCAACTTTCAAGAGCAGGATAATGAATTCACCCAGCCTCACCACTGTGTGAAGAAGCTTCGAATCGATGTTTCACAATCAATTTTCTTTTTATCACGAAACCCCATTTGTTGAGGCAACCACGTAGTGGCATGAATTAATTTATTTCCATTGTTAGGGAATATATTTGTTGAATCAAACTTTTATTTATAATGTAAAGAAAGCAGAAAATAATGTTTCACAACAGTATATGGAACAAGAGCAAAATTTTCTAACAGAAAAATATGAAGACTTCCCAACATGCATGACTATGAAACCAGTACAGTAAAGTTTATTTCTATATATGATAATTGAAGCAGAATCATCAACTGTTTGATATTGATTATATTGATATATTATCATAAAACTGTTGTACGATGTTATATACGCTATGTTTTTGTACTTTTATTTGCATCAATGTTTGTATAGAAAAGTGAAAGCCTGTAAATTTGTTTCCTCAAATGGTTGAGAATTATTATTGATAATATAAAATAATTACCGGAAACGAATTCATGAGCTATCAATAATAAATTCGTATTTGCTTTTAGTTACGAAGGTTTTGGGATTATGAAACGAAAATAAATTATATTAAACATAAATTGGTTTATAAGGATCATATCTATTTAATGATTTTATTTTTCCCTTGGTATGACCAAGTTGATGCCTTGTTTCAGATCGAGACCAATGTGGCAAGTGCAGAGCAGGCACCAGGCGACTAAATCTCAACAAATACTGTCGTCGGGACTACGGTGAGTCATTAAGAAACTACAATGCAGTCATTGTGAAATCAAAGTCAACCGTAGTGAAAGTGGGACCTTCATGTGGATTGAATCCGTCCAACTTCACAGAGAATATTTACCCTACAATAATAAGAATATTTAAGTCAAACATAGGTAACACTTAAGAACGTGGTTCTGTAATATGTTGTTGTTGTAATCAGTCCTTTACATTTCTACATAACTACCACTTCCCACATCCTCCATAATATGCTTAGCGTATTCCATCATTGGTACCCATCTTCTGTTCTAACCCCACACACTTCCCTCTGATGCTAATTTTACAAAACCCTCATGTCTCAAAACGTAGTCTACTGATCTATCCATTCTCTTGGTCTAAGT
This sequence comes from Eucriotettix oculatus, assembly GCA_034510155.1. Classification (NCBI taxonomy): domain Eukaryota; kingdom Metazoa; phylum Arthropoda; class Insecta; order Orthoptera; family Tetrigidae; genus Eucriotettix; species Eucriotettix oculatus. The sequence goes on along the minus strand of CM067376.1, from coordinate 233,571,487 downwards.
CGTCCATATTGTTCTCTCTTATTGTACTTAGAACTTCCTGGTTAGTAACCATCTGATTATTTAGCAAAAGATTCTATTCTTTTCCATTCTGCAACTCCTACCGTCCTAGTTTCGTACCCATATAACGAACGTCACACTCCATAACGAACATTTTTAGTAATGATTTATTAATATTCATACTTATATTGATCGTAAGAGAACTCCTCTTTTTTTCGAAAGCCTTTCTTGTCTGTACTATCCTACTCTTTATGTTAACTTATTTATACCACCCCTACTTATTATGCTGCCCAAGTTATCATAACAATACACAAAAATATATACTTATTACCAGTCATGCATGTTAACAAGAAAAATAAATAAGAGTGCACCAACTGTAGATCCTGACATTCTTCCAACAATGCGTTCCTTTAAGAGAACTCCTCTTATTTTCGAAAGCCTTTCTTGTCTGTACTATCCTACTCTTTATGTTAACTTATTTATACCACCCCTACTTATTATGCTGCCCAAGTTATCATAACAATACACAAAACTATATACTTATTACCAGTCATGCATGTTAACAAGAAAAATAAATAAGAGTGCACCAGCTGTAAATCCTGACATTCTTCCAACAATGCGTTCCTTTGGCGCATGTTCGAATCTAAATCTAATACATTATCACGAAAACCAATTTTACACATGTTAAATCACTTTCGCAGAACTATTTTCAAAAATATTTTTCCGAAAATCATAAAATTGCGCTATGAGATTTTCATGTATCAGCTTCTACTTACCTTGTCCACTAATTAACATCACATAAATGGAAGTCCATTCGAGTAACATATGTGTTATATTATTATCAAGATGGAAAAGCAACATATGACTACCGTAGGACAATTAAGCGACTCACAATCACCATCTTGACATGTTACTTCCTGACTAGAGTCTTTCTGGTCCTGTTACCACCAAACAGTACTGAAAGTCGTCAAATTACAAATTCTCATTCACTTCAATTTGAAAATGTGATTTTATATTTTATTAAAATTATAAACTGTACAATCCATTAAAATCAATGAAAACGTTTAGGTGCAACAATGCTTCTATCATAACGAGTAGTATTACTTGGCGTGTTGTATTTCCTCCACTGATAGTCTTGCGATTTGTTTACCACCGGAGATGATGGTCTTGGCACTCCTTCGAGTCCCTTTTCTTCTGGAACAGATGTGCTAGGTGTCGATTGACCATGGACAGGTCATGTGGGTGTAGGTGTACATCGGACTTTTCTGTTGTACTCTCAAAGACCGTGCAGGTTCGACGACAAAAATCTATGGATGATCTGAGTCAAAGATGGGTTGATGGCACTATACAAACACGTCCTTGGATTTTAACTTCATAGCAAACAGAAAACACTACTTTCGCTGCGATTACCCATACCCACTTTAGATTTCTGCGCTTAATAGTGCGCACTCAAAATAATCAACTCTGGCGTACAAAAAGAGGTCTTCCCCGGATGTGCTACCTTTGTCCTCTCATCAGCCTCTTGCATCCGTTTATTCTGCAGTTTGAAGTGAATTATGGCTTTGAACAACAATTAAACAAGCTTTTAACTTCATGGACGGAACCAGGACCAGCGAGACGCCAGAATATCTGGTGAAAATAAATCTTCGCCGACCAGACGGGGAAAAGGCACAAGACAGGAGAGCACTTAACCAAGGGACCTTGGACCGGACATTCAGAGGGCAGAAGGGAGAGTGATGCTAATAAAAAGCCTCTCATCTCAAGTCGAAGATCTTGCCTCCTAGCTGTCGCCCTTGATCAATCTCTTCGGAGTCAACGAAATGGTCACGGCGTATGAGGTGTCGATATTTGGCCAGTTGGCTGCAGTGGTTGGCCTGAGTATGTGAAACCTAATAGTTGGTGACGGACCAAGCTGGCTCGCTGAGGAACAATTATTCTACATGAGCACGTGAGCTCGACAATGTCGGGTCGACAGTTGGCATGTCAGTTTGCCAGTAATCGAGACCAACTCAAGGTTCTGACTAAGGTGTGGAGGTTGGGGTTGATCGTCAAGCCTTATTATCCGACGTCGAAACTGCGTGACTGTAATTTCCTGTATTGATTGATACATGGAAATTGAATTGCACTTTTCGTTAGGAGTGAAAGCTTCAATGACAGGCTAGTAGGACTATACTCTTGCCACAGGGTTTAGCGTCACCCATATGTTTGAGTGGCTAGAAACCCTGTGAGTGCTAACTCTGCCGATGTTGCAACCCAGGAGGTTACCTGGGCTCCAGTTTTTCTCTTGAAAGAGTTGCACGAAGCTTCTGTGAAAGATCTGTTAGAGAGGGGTAAGCTTAGGTTTTCCCAGCTCAATATTAGGTTGGACTCTGTCGGGCAGTGAGTTGCGTTTACAAATCCCTAGAGGTTATACTAGCATTCCGGGCCCGGTTAAGCGTAACCTAAGAGAAAGAGGTGGACCAGGTCCGGTATTGAATCCTCCGTGCAGCGGACCCTAGGCCCACAGAACCATCAAAAGCTCTAGTGGGGGAACCCACATGTATCTTCAGCATACAATTCCCGTCAACTAGTGGGGCCGGCTTGGTGGGCATTCGTAGCTGATGATGCTGGTGTTTTCGACGGTCATGTCTCTGACCTGGTCTCACGGGAGGATATGAGCACATTAGACGAGAAGTTCTAGGACTTGACACGTCATAACTGGACTTAAGTCCTGCGAAGCCGATAAGCATATGAGGTGCTGAGTGCTGGTTTATCCTCGTTCTTAAATTCCAGACGATCACTTGACCGGACATTCACTCCAGAAAAGTCAGAAGGACGGGTCCCGCTCAGGCGAAATACTGACCTCCGCGGAATAAATTATTTGAATTTGGTTGGAGAAGAGATGTCTGGTGTCGCGGTGGAGAATATACAAAAGTTGAGCTCGGGGGAGACGCGATGCCGGAGAAGTCAGTCGTTGATCAGAAAGATCAGTTGAGCTGAATAGTCAGACACAGAGAAGAATATTTGGAAATAGCACCTTGAAATGAGTCGGGTTTGAGTTCAATTTAGAAGTGAACTTATATTAAGTTAGTGCATGTTGCTAACACAACACAACGTTACGTTCAAAAGGTGAAAATAATGCGTCCAATGCAATATTTAAAGTAGCAGCCTGAATGAGAAAATGTAAGAGCCTCATGTACCCGCAAATCCGAAAATAATTATAACCAAGGATCCGCCCTCGTGATTACGTTCCTCTAACGAACAGGCGACCCCCGAGACGCAAATTCCTAAAAATCAAGGACTACGGTACCTATATTCGCGAAAATGCTGGTGCCTGCTAAAATAACAATCAGGTGCATTAACATTTTTGCGTGATGAGTTTCACGAAATTTTTGCTGCTCAACACCGCTCACACTTCATGACGCTTTTATTTATGTAAATGATTAAATTTGAGTCTCTTGAAAATTTTACGCCACCCTATTATAAATTTCCATGACTCTGCAAAAGTAATAGTGTTTATTTAATGTAATAAATCAAACCTTTTTCAATGTTAGTTTATAAATTATTATTAATCAAATTAAACCTTTACCCTCCAAAATTTTAACATTTACGAGTTAATTCACTACAGAAGACTGAGACGAGTGCGGGTTTTTTTCTTAAGCAAAGTTCCGCAGGTGTTACATTTGTAACAGTATGAATATGACAACCATGAGGCGATTGGGTGTTGTATAGTTCTCCCTGTTGTCTTCGATTTTACCATCTCTCTGAGGATGATGTGTAGGAGAATGAGTGATGACGGTTCCGTTTTGTTATAAAAACGATGTGAAAGCGGCAGAAATGAGCGGCGGTCCGTTTTCATAAACGAGTTCTGGAATTCTCCATCGCGCAAACCAAGCACGTAGGACTCCAATGGTACTTTTGGCGGCCATATCTTCGTGATCTGAACTTCGGTCCATCAGGAATGGCCATATTGACATAAGAGAAGATCCACTTTACACTATTTAGCGAAGTATCTTCGCGTAGGCAAAGCCGACGATTCCACGCATATCGGATTGCAGTTATTGACAAAGCGTGCTGTCGTCAACTACTTGTCGATATCTCGGTCTAATCCCAGAAACCAAACGTACACTCGGAATAAGGACGTCAATCGTGCGTGAAGTTAGTTCAGAACATTTACACGGAGTGTCATAGGTACAATTTATCCGCATTCTCCAGAGCACACACTTGTTATCTTCAAGAAATCTCTTGCGATTCCGTTGTAACTCTTCTCCGACTTGAGTCGAAAGCACGCACCTTCTTCAGTATTGGTTCTTTGTCGGACTCAGCAACGATGTCTAAAACAGACATTAATTTGTTGTCTTTAACGACGCTGACACGATAAATGCCTGACTCGACAGATGATCATCGGAGTTCGGATGTCGGCTCAGGTAATTTGCTTGCAGAATCTCTTCGCTCATGCGATAACTGTCTCGTAACTATACGCTCCAAGTATCAAACTCCACCTTTGCAATCGGGCAGCTGCATGTGTCCGAACGTGGCTCTTATACCCAAACTGAGCTGTAATCGCGACATTGTCAATAACGATTTCAAATTCCCGGTCAGACCGTGCGCCACACCTGCAGATTTCTTCCTGTGTAGCGGATAGTTTTTCTCAGGCAGCTTGAAAGTTCTACTTGCAAATGAAATTGACTCTTCGTAACGTGTGAGTACATATCCGATTCCTGCTGGACTGGCTGCTGTCTTACGGCACCAAGATTTGATTACCCATAGCTTTAAGAGCGTTGTCGTATGTTTTGTTCTTCTTTACCCTACTGCCAATCCCTTTTCTTGGCACAACAATGTAGTGGGTGTAGAGGCGTTGACAAACGAAGAGCATAACTCCTGGATTCGGGGCAGGGCGGCCTTCAAATTTGATAATCTGGAATCGTAAGTATTTTAAGACTTCCTTAAGGAATTGAAATTTCTTCGGGTTCAGTCGAATGTTGTACTTTTATAAGAGTTCGAGCACTTTTTCCAATGTGTTCCAGACATTCTTCTTTCGTCAAACTCCAAACTATTATATAGCTTGGACGGATCCTGTGATTTCCTGTAATTGACCTTGACCACTGGCTACCCTAAACTTTAGAGATGGCCAAAACCGTTCTTTTCAGAGATTGGATCGGAACCACTCGCTCAGTAGAAAGATGATTGATGATTCACCGCTCATTATATATATATATATATATATATATATATATATATATAAACATTCGGATTATTCACCGCACCCAATTTACCAATATGACTCTTACCTTGTTTGCATGAATGTACACGTGATTTTTTAGTAAATATAAGAGTTTATAAGTTTTTAACAAAAATTATATACACTTTTCGTTATTTATTAATAAAGAAATAAATTGATATAAAATCAAATAAGTGCGTCTAAGAAATTGAATTTAATAATTGAGGTATTTGGATGGTCACTAATCGACTTGAATTTTACTTTTAAAGACGAACAAAATTACTGGCAATATTCATATACACATTCTTATATTGTAATAGTTATGCCACTGAATAAAAATTATTACACAACTCTAGAGCTGTTGAATTTTTTAAAAAATAATCTTGTACACATGTCCTTTGTATTAATATTAAGATGAATTGAATGTAATTAAGGACTTGATCCAAATTCTACTTCGATTTATAAGAAATGAAGTTAATTATTAATAATATTAGTAAAAGCATAATATAGTGTGAAGAGATCTTGAGAGGCTAAACTGAAAAGTGTAGGATAAGATTCGGCAAGAACAGTTATTATATCAGCACAATCAGATAACACAATTTAATATTTACGTTCGGTTACAATATTTTGTGCATAGCTGCTTAATTTAATTTTATCACACGATAACGTATCCAGAAAGAAAAAGATTCTGTTTTCCGCGATCTGATTCGTGAGTGAGTGATTCAAACAGCTGGTTGTTCTCAGATCGCAGGACCGGAGTGAATCAAAAGATCACTCACTCCACAGAAGGAGCTAGTTCTTTGAATCAGACCTCGATCTACCCTAAACGGGATACGAAGAAACTAACACCCTAAACGTGTACAATTTGTAAGATTCAGGGCTCCCTTCCGGTCTTGGGAACCACTACAATCGGCATTCCCCATGCACCTGGTTTACACGGTTTCAGAAATCCACTTACACCATTGCCTAGAGCATCTGTTTCGTTTGTTCGCACAGCGAAATGGCTATCGGCCGGGGTCCTTACACACTGGAGTAGCTAGTTCTCTAAATCGTAAATGTCCCGGATTGTTCTCTCTAAAACGCGTGGAATTATTGTATTTATACTTATTGGTGTCGGCGCAGACGTCATAACGGTTTAAAATTTTGTGATAAATAATTTATTCCAATCTAGATGTATATGTTCCATCCAATGTAACTCGAACAGATAATGGAGTCTAACGAAACACGGGCACAAGGTGTGCCGTTTACACGAAAATACCTGTAGCCGATACGTCTGCGATTCACAAAATTAGTCGCTCAGTCCCACAATCTGTTGATTATGAAATGCAGTCTGCAAATGAAGAAACTCAAGAAGGGAATTAAAACAAAGAGATGGGAATTAGAAAAACTGAAACAACAGGAAGTGCTTCAGAGTTTCAAAGACGATATCCAGAGTAGATTACTAGAGAAAGGAGAAAGAAACTATATAGAGGAGAAATGGGCACTGTTGAAGGAAGAAATGACTAGATCAGCCGACGGAAAATGGGAATAATAGCGCAGAACAATAAATAATAAAAATGTTTGATAAAAGGCGTAAATATAAAAACGCGAGAGATGAAAATGGTAAAGAGCCGTAAAGACGCTTAAAAAATGAGATAAATAGGAAGCGCAAATCAGCCAAAGAGGCTTGGCTCCAAGGGAAATGCAAAGAAGTTGAAGATTTCATGGTATAGGAAAATCAAAGAAACATTCGGAGAGATGATAAATATTAGTAAGAACATAAAAAGGGCGGATGGGAACCAAATTCTCGATAAAAATAAAAGGCACAATGACGGGAGGATTAGCTGTATCATAGTTTAAATCTAGATCAGTCAGTATTAGAAACAGAAGAGGAGAGGGATGATGAAGAGTTAGGGTACAAAATTTTAAGGTCAGAGTTTGATTAGGCGCTGACAGATCTGAGCAATTGTAAAGCGTCAGGAATTGAAAACAGATAATGCCACATTATTTGTTATTATTTTGTTTGTAACTTTAGTTTTATTATAATTTCAATGACATTAACAAATGAATTAGTAAACATGTCTTTACCCACAAGAACTTTGTATTGTAGCTGATGTTATGGTGTGGTTGTGAGCGAGGGGCAGTTTACGGTGTGCATTCGGTGCGAGTGGATCGAGTTGAATAAAAGTGTTTTTATAAAACCTGCTAGTACGATTATTGACTGAGACCCGTGACAGTTTGGTGGAGACGCCAGGTATCCTCAACACGGGTCCCATTAGAAGAAGCCGTCGCCTTAAACATTTGCCACCTGAGTACGGAGTTTATTTGAAACAGCGTACGAGGGTTATAAAGATGGCGACCACGACAGCTGTTTCACCTTTAACCTCCTGCCATCAAGTTAGGAATCCGACAATATTCAAAGGTGAGACCAGCCAAGATCCAGACAAATGGCTAAAAGAATACAAACGGGTCGCCAAACACAATCGCTGGGACGACACAGTGTGTTTAGCCAATGTGTACTTCTTCTTAGAAGATACGGCGAAACAGTGGTTCGAAAACAATGAAGACCGACTTAGTTCCTGGGACGTATTCGAAGAAGGGATAAAAGCAGCTTTCGGTGACAGCCAGAAACTTAAAAGGCGTGCGGAGGAGCAATTGAAGACGCGTGCACAAGGATCAACGGAAAGCGCAATGTCTTACATACAGGACGTCATTGCACTGTGCCATCGAGTAAACTCGTCAATGGACGAAGAAGAGAAAGTTGGTCACTTGATGAAGGGCGTCGCAGAGAACATTTACCAGGCCATTCGTATCCTGAACATTACAACAACAGAGGAGTTCATAAAATGGTGCCACCACATAGAGCTATCACAACAGAGTAGAATAGCTCCACGACGCTATGAACGTTTACCTAACGTCGCTTCAATGACGAAGGTGGATGAGAGACAAGATATGGCCACTCTAATAAGACAGATCGTCAGAGAGGAAATACAGAAAGTGTTTATGCCACAAAATATAGAACCGCAGCCGTTAGATTTTGAGGGAATAATAAAAGAAGAAATACAAAGAAGCATGGCTCCCCTTTCGAGGCCCGAACCAGCGTACGTCGCAGAAAGACCACAGATAAGTTATGCTGCCACGATCCGTAACAAACCGAGACAGTCGTATATCGTGCAATCCCGTCGACAATCCTCGAGTCAACAGAAGGAATCACCACGACGACGAACAGATGTTTGGAGGACTACAGACAATACACCCGTGTGCTTCCATTGTGGGCGTCCAGGCCACGTGGTACGTTACTGCCGTGAACGGAGGCAAATCTTTGATGACTACTACGCCGACAGACGTCAACAACCAAGAAGACAGAACGAAGACGACGAATACAGCCGAACCGCCGATCGCAGTCCGTCCCCACAAAGAAGCAGATCACCTGCACGCCGCGGACGTTCACCGTCACCATACAGACGATCCAGCCGTTCATCCAGCCAGGAAAACTGAGATGGGCGACCACCTACGGAGGTGCGGCCGCTGCTGATAAAAATCCTCCTTGGACGACAGTCGCTAGGATGACGGGGAATTACGTAAATATCGACATCGACGATCAGCCAGCTAGAGCCCTCGTAGATTCTGGAGCCTCCTATTCTGTAATAGCCGATGCTTACCGCCGACAGTTCAAGAAGACCATGATAAAAGACGATAGAGAAATTACGTTGAAGACCGCCAACGGAAGTCAGGTACGGTCTATTGGAACCTGTACTTTTAGAATCAGTATTAACGGCCAGACTCAACCATTTCAATTTATAGTCATCCCTGAATGCAGTCATAATGTTATTCTAGGATGGGACTTCCTCGAGGCGTCGCAGGCCGTCATAGACTGTGGCGACGCTGTACTCTACCTTGACGAGGCAAGTGAAAAATGTTCAGATGTACCACAAGGTGTGAGTCGTATATTCGTACTAGAAGACACGTTTGTTCCGCCTGCATCAGCAAAGCGAATCCGAGTCCGTGCCACGAACGCTGACAATTGTGACCTATTCGTGAGTTGTAATAAGACACTGCTATTCGGAAAGGAATTGTACGTACCGGCGTCAATATTAAACATTTGCGATGGCGAAGGAGATATTTGGGTCACTAATGGCAAGAATCAGTCGCAGCTAATCCCTAGAGGAATTTGCATTGGAATAGCCGAGGCAATACACGAGGGCCAGCTCTGTAGCCTCGAGGAAAGTACACGACAAACAGACGTACGACGGAAAGCCGACGAGGAGGCTACGCAGTTGCTTCTTGGAGCCAATCTGACACAGGAGCAGCGAAAGCAAATACAGGACGTACTAAGAGAATTCTCCAACGTATTCGAATCCGGGAAAGAGTCGATACCTCTCCGAAAACCTACGGTTAAACATCGCATCAACACTGGGGATAATCATCCGGTTAGCCACAGACCTTATAGAATGTCACCAGCAGAGAGACGGATCATACACGAAGAAGTTGACAAGATGTTAAAAAAGGGCATTATTCAACCTTCAGAAAGTCCGTGGTCATCCCCTGTAGTTCTCGTAAAGAAGAAAGACGGGAACTGGCGTTTTTGCGTCGACTATCGCGGATTAAATCGAATCACTAAGAAAGACGTATATCCCCTTCCACGGATTGATGACACGTTGGATTGCTTAAGCGGAGCAGTATACTTTTCAACTATGGATCTTCATACTGGCTACTGGCAGATCGAGGTAGACGAGGCGGATCGGGAGAAGACCGCGTTCGTGACTCCAGATGGACTTTATGAGTTTAAAATGATGCCATTCGGTTTGTGCAACGCGCCAGCAACGTTTGAGCGTATGATGGATAATTTGCTTCGACATCTTAAGTGGAAGACGTGTCTGTGTTACATGGACGATATTATAGTATTCTCCCATACGTTCAAGGATCACCTAAGCCGCCTAGTTACTGTAATGAAGTGTTTACAAGATTCAGGCCTTCGATTGAATTCCAAGAAATGTCTCTTTGCAGCATCGGAGATAAAGATTCTTGGGCACTTAGTGAACGGTAACGGGATTCGTCCAGATCCGGACAAGATTAGAGCAGTCACAAATTTTCCCATCCCTCGGAAGACCCGTGACGTCAAGAGTTTTCTTGGACTCTGTTCGTACTTCAGGAGATTTATAAAGGACTTTTGCATCAAGGCTCGCCCGCTCCAAGACCTTCTTAAAGGAGACACTAAATTCCTGTGGAACGAAGAACAACAAAGATCCTTTAATGTTTTGAAGAAAGCTTTGACGTCCGCTCCTGTACTTGGGTTATTTGAAGAGACAGCGCTCACAGAATTACACACTGACGCAAGCGGTTACGGAATAGGTGCCGTGCTGGTGCAAATTCTGGATGGCAATGAAAAAGTAATTGCATACGCCTCTCGAATATTGTCTAAAGCCGAAAGAAATTATTCAACAACCGAAAGGGAATGTCTCGCTGCTGTCTGGGCGATTAATAAATTTCGGCCATACTTATTTGGGAGACCATTCACTGTCGTAACTGACCATCACTCCCTGTGCTGGTTGACTAACCTCAAGGACCCGTCAGGTCGTCTGGCAAGATGGGCGCTCAGACTGCAAGAATACGAAGTGTCAGTCGTATATAAAAATGGACGTGTACATAAAGATGCTGACTGCCTTTCAAGGAATCCGTTGAATGATCAAACGGACTTGGACTGCAGGGGTCCCGCTGTAGCTGCGTTGACCAATATCACCGATGAACAACGTCGTGACGAGAATCTGCGGAAGATCATCGAAGATCTGGAAAATGGAAAACCGAGAAAGGAAGGATTCCACTTAATTGATGGCACATTGTATAAGCGAAATCATATTCCAATGGGACGGAATTGGTTAGTCGTCATACCGGCACATATGAAAGTAGAGATTCTACGATATTTTCACGACGCACCATCGTCCGGACATTTAGGATTCGCTAAGACTGCAGATAGGATTAGGCGCAGATACTACTGGCCTGGCCTCTGCAAAGATGTAAGGCGTTACGTGCGCCATTGCCGGGAATGTCAGCGAAGGAAAAGTGTACCACAACTGCCGCCCGGACAACTGATATCGATTCCACCTGCAGTGGCTCCATTCCACAGAATTGGAATTGACCTTCTAGGAAGATTTCCGAAGACGATTTTAGGCAATAAGTGGATAATAGTATGTACGGACTACCATACGCGTTATGCGGTAACCCGAGCCGTTCCAACAGCGGAAGCTGCAGAGATAGCCAAGTTTATTGTAGAAGAAATCGTTCTCAAGCACGGCGCGCCTCGTGTTATGATCTCGGATAGAGGTCAAGTTTTTCGGTCCAAGTTGGTGAGCGAGATAATCGCACTGTGCAATATCACTCACAGGATGACAACAGCCTACCATCCGCAGACGAATGGCCTAACAGAACGATTCAACAAGACTTTGGCGGACATGCTTTCTATGTACGTCGACCTCGAACAAAATGATTGGGACACTATACTGCCCGTTGTAACTTTTGCATATAACACTGCAAAACAAGATACCACTGGCTTCACTCCGTTTTTCCTTGTCCACGGGCGAGAGGTTGAGACAACACTGGATACACTGTTCCCACTAGTAACAGATGATGGGCAGGAGGATTACGTCAAACAACTAATAACCAGGACGGAGGAAGCTCGGCAACTGGCGCGGATTCAAACCTTACGCGCGCAGGGAAAGGATCAAATAAGATACAACGCGAAACACAAGGCGGTATCTTATAAACCAAAGGATCTTGTATGGCTTTTTACACCGATACGAAAAGTTGGTCTATCCGAAAAACTTTTGAGGCGGTACTTTGGGCCCTATCAAATAACACGGCAGCTTTCCGATGTCACGTACGAAATCGAAGACTACGATCCATCGTCCAGAAAGCGTAAACGGAAGGATGTCGTCCACGTTGCACGCATGAAACCCTACCACGACCCAGCAAAACAGCTCAGCGAGAACGACAAGACTGCCATAGCCGGTGGTGATCCAGGACACGATACTCCACACACAAGCAGGCAGCCATGCGCCTGAACCATCGATAGCATTGAAAACAAACAGCGGGTCGCTGTCCTCCTGGAAGAGGAGCAATGCCACATTATTTGTTATTATTTTGTTTGTAACTTTAGTTTTATTATAATTTCAATGACATTAACAAATGAATTAGTAAACATGTCTTTACCCACAAGAACTTTGTATTGTAGCTGATGTTATGGTGTGGTTGTGAGCGAGGGGCAGTTTACGGTGTGCATTCGGTGCGAGTGGATCGAGTTGAATAAAAGTGTTTTTATAAAACCTGCTAGTACGATTATTGACTGA